>JASMMZ010000005.1:17607743-17861704 GCA_038502455.1 Anisogramma anomala
TAATAATCATAATAATAATCATAATAATAATCATAATAATAATCATAATAATAATCATAATAATAATAATCATAATAATAATCATAATAATAATCATAATAATAATCATAATAATAATCATAATAATAATCAAAATTATAATCATAATAATAATCATAATAACCATAATAATCATAATAATCATAATCATAATCATAATAATCATAATAATCATAATATTAATAATAATAAATGTGCTATGATTAATCAAAAGTCATATTATTATTAAATAATTCCTATAATATTAAAATGTTATCTTCAACTTTACATTAATTTTCTTGGTATATGTGTACAGACCACTTTGGTAATAAATTTAAGGGGCGTATATCATAAACCATATTAGTGCGTATTTTCGATATTTAAAAAAAAATATTTTTGACACTATCACTTTACATATACCTTATTTTACCACAACATTACTAATTGGCTTTACTTTCACTTGAATATATTCCAGCGAACCTTTTCAACTATGAATATCGTCGTTGGCTCGGCGCACCACACGCGTAATAGTGCATGCAAAAAACAGTTCTCACAAATAATGATTCCGTCCCTTGTTACCTGTATCAACGTGGCACTTGAGACTTGCATTACGATACAACCAAAGTTTGATTCTTTTTGCGTATCAAGGTTTTAAAAATATATTTATTATAAACCCTCGAATTTGACGGATTTATTTATTTTTTTGATTTTTCGAGAAATTACAACCATATCGGCGCTCCATTCTCTTCATAAGAACTTCTATTTTTACCTTATTTTGGACACCTTGAGTCGTCCACGGAATACTTTTCTCGGTACACGACCTGATTAGTCGTATATCCTATTTTTTCCTCCTAAACTCCTTGAGTTTTCGGCCTGTAGAAAAAGGATGGCTCGTCGAATGTACTGGTCGCTGCGGGCTTTCGACTAGGGTATATATTTTTATCAGCCTTTTTACTCTTTTATGGCTGTCAGATCCTCGATGCAAATAAGCGTTGAATGGTGACTGCGAAGGCCTCATAACATGGTCCTGCCAAAGCTATAATTTTTACGCCTATATAATGTTACAGGTTTCTTAACTATAGTGTACCCTAAGGCTTTATTTGGAAAGATGGCTTAAGATTCTATTCTCAACAAAATATTAATTATTTGTTTCGTTATATTAGTAATTGTCATGATTTTAAGGGCAACGGATTCTGTTTCATTATAAATATATTAAGTAGGAACCCTTCGGAATACATCATAGTATCGTCTCTTCCTTTCGTGATACATAGACAGACTTATATAAGTATGGTCCATATTTATGAACACTTTTAAGTTTGTGGCACATAATAAGAACCAATATAGAGAATTACAAAACCCTTTCGGTATTTAAAATATAAGTACAATATATTAAACGAAAATTGGTCACAGTTGTATAAGATCGATTTTAATTTTGTATATTCGTTTTAATTGAGGATCCAAACACTTTCATTTATAATAGATTGTTCAGCGGATTAAAAGGTATATGGAAATAGGAATTTATGAATATAGTGGTTGTTGTAGGGTATAAACACTCAAGTTGCAAGCTTTGACGCTGGCATATCAACCTTTGACATTAGCGAGAGCCGCATTGAACTGGCAATAAAGTTGACACTGTCTAGTGATAATGAAATACAAAAGAATATTCAAAGGTAATATACTAAGTAACAACTGGTTAATAAAGTGTTAAAGTAACAGTGATTTAATAAATATTGATATTATTGTTCATGCTATAAAAAACATATATGCTTTTGTATTTCATATTATATGTATAAACCTTAAGCTTCTCAAGGCTTTAAATTAAATATAAAAATATTGGTATATTTCATAAGCAGTTATTTATAATATATAGTATTATTATATATGAGGTATTATATTACAGTGATTTGCTATTCAGATATTAGTGAAGTGAAAACTAGTTTATAGCTATGTAATGAGATTTATTCATTTATTTAATTATTATCTTTATCATAACATAATGTGCAGTTCTTGATATTTTCAAAATAGTTTTACGTTTTTGTTATATTGAGAGAATATAATAATTTTAGGCGTTAATATAAAAGTTTATGCACATAGTTTAATTGAAGTTCAATAGGGAAATTCATTGGGTTGAAAATGGAGATATATTGTTTCTTCTTTAGTGACTAGATATAGCGATGAAAATTTAATGGAGGTAAAAACAACTTTGGTTATATCTGAGGTTTTTTCTCCTAATTCAGAACAGAATCTATAAAATCCTCAAAACTTCAAAATATAATAACATCAATTAGTTTATATTAGGGATAATCGAAGAATTTTCACGTGATTGAAAAACATATATATTAATTCTTTCCCAACCCAGCTCTGTTTTAATGGACGATAAAAGTGTTGGAATAGCAGTCAAATGCAGTACAGTTAAGTCAACTTTACTTGCAGTAAAGTTGACTATACGTGCTTCAAATTGACTGTAGTTTGTGGGATTTGAATACACTGCACTTCAAGTGAAGTGTAGTAGGTTCTCACTTCAAAGTGGGGCACAGGCCAAAGCGTTTAGCCATATAAATTAGTATGCAGACCGGCTAGCGGTCTGCCAAACTTAGAACTTACAACTTACAAAAATCAACCAACTTCAATGCAGCACCAGTTACCTCAACCACAGTGATTCGAATTGACTACGTGAAAACGAAAGGCCTACATCTATAGGTAGGCCTACCAACACTAATCAGTGCTTACTAGGTTAAGTACAGATAAGCTAGGTAGAAGAAGAAAATATTTTCTAGTTACGTTCTACGTCAAACAACAGCCAAGGGTAGAGGAAAGGTTCCTGTGAAGCGCTTCTATAGTACTATGTCAGCTTTCGCGGCAGTATGTAGGGAAGGCCTCTGGATTGTATTAGGTATCGCGGCAATTTCAGAAGCAGGCGTCGGTATCACTACTGAGAATTTCAAGAAATCTTCAGTGATCCTTTTTAAGGAGCGTTGAGATTAGCCGCTAAAAGTCTTAAAGATTAACAAGTCGGCAAGTTGGCAAACAGCTAAATTAGTTCTATTACGGCTATTACTACTGCGAATACAACTACTAAAAATCGCAAAAACAATCAGGTCCTACGACTTTTAACTTACACTAATTTTAACGGCAAACGTACTACTTATTACTTTATATCATTCTTTTTCCCATATACTTTTCAATTATCCCTACGATTGATTTAAAATATGCCGGAACTAATACCCTTAACCTTACTAACTATAAATAGGTAATTAATGAGCTCAAAGTTATATTCGTAAGGTATTAGTAAGAACACATTTATTTTATGAACTTTACTCAAAACTCCTTCAATAAATACTTTATCAACACGACTGACTTTTAAATTCTCAATTTAAACCCTAACGAAACCGTTTTAGGTCTATAATTGGTTAAGTAGTTTTAAAAATTCTTTCGAAAATAGAACCTTGACATGTAAATATTAGTAAATAAACACGTTAAATTCAGATTAAAAACTGTGCTTGCCGACCAAAGTGTTAAACTCCTACCAAAGAAAGGATAAAATGGCAATTAAGGCAACACACTGTATAAATACGTTACCGATAAAGACCTCCAATAGATCTTTAAAGCTAAATTCAAAGGTATTACTGGCAATAACATCTCTTAACACCCTTACACGCATTCGTAAAGACCTACCTAAATCTAGATAAGTTTTTTAACCCCTTTCATGTAAGACTAACGGTTCAATACCACTAGTCGTAAGGAGTTAATTAAGCTACGAGCCGTAAGTTTTTAAGATTACCAGTTAATTAAACAAGACCTTCGACGTGCCCATTAATATTAAGAGGATTATTACTAAGTTCTTTATGGCGGAAACCCTCAAGTTCTTTCCCCTAAGCTCCTTAACACTTCTAGTGTTAACATCTTAATTAAGGAAGAACTAGCTTTATACGCGAGCATATTATGGGTACAACCATTGGCTTTTTCCCTCTAAACTCGGCTAAATGTATTTATTTTATTTACCAGTACTAACCCCAATACCAGTCGAAGGATTTACAGGATCCTTAAGACTAATAAATTACCTTTTTCCCTCAACATATTCTTGTAGTGAATACAGATTATGCGGCAATTACTATGTTCGTTAACATTTGAAAAGGAAAAGAGAAGAATAAAGGTAAGCTATATAACCTCTTCAACGTTAAGTTACGCCCGTTTTTTAACATTTTCCGCTAAATTAAAGTTGAATCTCTGGGTTTTTAATTATTATTTCCTAATATCCTTACCAGTTAAGCCGATTATTACTTACTCTGTTACCTAATGAATTATTTCTTTTTCCGTGAAATTTACGATGGTTGAAAGGATTACTTCGAGTAAGATGTTAAATTTACCTAATATCATACCTATTACAATATTATTGAGTGTTGTTATATATTGAATTATAAAAAAGAGATGTAAAATTCGATGGAAATTTTTAATTTGGTACTTGATAGGCTAATATTTTATCAATAAATAAAACAGAACGTAAAAGCTAGTGAAGGTACCCTACATTAATAGGTTTGGTAAGCGATTACAGGTCATAAAAATTTCAAATACGCCCTTTAATACCATATGTTCACCCATAAAAAGTTTTTTAACCAGTTACGCTCCTTGTTGATAACCGTAATAATTCGAGTTTCCAGTTCGATTAATATATACCCTTAAGCCCCTAAATTTAGTACCGATGAAGAAAACACTTTCCACATGTATTATATTAACTGTAAATATGAAAATCCCAGTTAGTACGATCAACGGAAAGCCCGGATCTGGGAACGTAATCAAATCACTTATATAGGTAGTTTTTCTTTTTCTTTAAGGTTCTTAAGTTTGTTAAACAACTTTATTTCTAACGCTTAAAATGTTAGATTTACGGAAATTAGGGTTATTAATTAATGCGCTACACTATTTCCAAAAGCAAATTGAAGCAGATAATTTATAATATACGATTTTCAGTTATATTTAACTCAAACTATATGTTATATGTCACAAAATTTAAAGGCAATAAAATTGAAGAAGAGGAAAATAAGCCTAAGGTTATCGGCCGGTATAAAAATACTAATACCGGTCTAAAATTAACGTAATAACTCGTTAACTAGACCCTTTTGTACCGTCCAAAGATAAAAACCCTTATCTCCAATATAATGATAAATCCCTTGGCCCTATACATCTCTTTATCATTTAAAATGGGTATGCCAAGTAGGTCTTTTAAGGTATTCTGTTGGATACGGAAGCAATATGATATTTAATAGTAGACTATTTGTAACACATCGTGTTACAAAGGGATATTAATACTATTACTAAACTTAACCACACAGATATTGGTAAAGCTAAGATTAGCTTTAACTTGAGAAAAAATTTTTTATTAGAATCGACGATAGTTAAGACTTTTATTGGTTTTATTATTTTCTATATTTAGAAATGTCTTACCGCCTCCTTTACCTTAAAGACATAAAAAACCTTGGCCTTTACGTTAACATTAAAACAAATAAATTAATGGAAGTAAAAGGTAATATAAGTTTGGTAATTAACTTTAAATAGAGGTATCAAGATTTTCATTTTGAAGGGTTCAAGTTGATTGAGTTAAACCTGATGAGGTCAGAACTTTGTTAACTATAATATCGGTTTGACCTTCTGGCGACTAATAAGTTTTACAGAGTTTTAAAAGCAATTAGTTACGAAGATACAAACTTATTAGAGTTAAATGTAATTTAATGGCTTTACCATCACTATTAAATATACTACTAAACCCATTTAAGGTTTAATTTCAAATGAAAGAAAGGTTTGGACTTTAATTTTAAACTTTCTGCAAACGTCTTTTTCCTAAACGGTAAACTAGTACTTTACATCGTAATTTCTGTTACGGCTTTTTATGGTGTTAAGTTCATTAAAACCATTACGGCGAAGGAAATATGAAAGGTATTACGCATTTTGTAAATGAACACGTACCTTCGGTTAATAAAAGTATTAATTTATAATACTGATACCAATTTTATGACTATAAATTCTCAAGCTAATGTTAAATCGAAAGGGATTGAGGTAAATATGTTTACATTAAGGCATATTAAGGTATTATTAAAGTCGAAAAAGCTTACGTTTTTTTATGAAGGGCTCACGATATTATTACACTAAAAATCGGAAACTTTACAAGTTAAGAGGTACGGTTTTAAATATCCGTAAAAGGTATTAATGGTATTATTTGCATTAAGGGATTTATATGAATTCTGCTGGTATTTGAGGCTTACCTACGTATAAAGATTAGGTTGCCACTATCTATAAATACCTAAAAGCGTGTTATAGTATATAGCAAAGCATTAAAGGAGATAAGGAAAAATCAGTACGTCTCCAGGTTAATAAAGCCCTGAACAATAAAAACAGATTATAAATAACAAACGTATTATCTCTCCTTCTTTAAAGTAAAATCTTCATATAGCGAAAAATTAAGCAAATTGAATAGACTGTATGGAATTTTTAATATTTTAACCTAAATATAGTAATTAGAACTGTTAACGGCTTTATTATTTTCTGAATCATATAGATTAAGTTGCATAGAAAACCCTTTAAATTCGATAAAAATCCTTAAATCAATAACCTCTGAATTAAGCGAATTAATTATACAACTCTCCCGAACCGATCGTTGATAAGCTAATAAAATATCAATGGCGTAAAAAAACACCTGAAAAAGAATATATACTAAAGAGTAGGAAGGTGACATGAACGATAGGCCTTGCAGAATACACAAAACAGAGTAAATATTTTAAAGGAAAAATTCCTACCAAGAATTTACCCTTAAGTTACAAGACGAAAGCATTATGAATATACCGGGTAAGCTAATCAAAAAAAATCAAATAAATAGATATTAACGGGCTTTTTTTATAAAAGTTTATATGACTTATACCGTTAACGTAATTTCAAGGTTAAGATGTTACTATTTTTAACTTAGGGATAATTTACGAAGCTTAAGATAAAACTACAATCCGGCTGTACGAGGAATCAAAACTAATTGATTAAGAATATAGTAATAAAGGTAAAGATTAAATCATTTTTTAATTACCAATAATCCAAAATATTAGTTAAAGTTTAATCATATCCATTATTATTAGTTCATTTACTGTTATGAAAGGTTAATTTATACTTAATGTCCGAGACATTACTTAAGCATACAGGTAGTCTACTACTGATTTTCAGAGGATTATACTGTTAAAAATTCCGCAAAAACTAAGGGACAAGTTTTCGGCCGGTATGGTAATACGTTGTATCAAGCCTTTATATGGATGAGCTAAAATTGGCGTTGATTAATTTGTAACGAACCAAGCGTATTTTAAAACAGGTTAGGTATAAAAACATGAACGTTTAACCTGTGCTTATTGATTGAGAAGGGCAAAGATTTTGGTATCGTAGGAATATAAACCAACAATACCTTGATCTTCGGAAATATTAGGTTTGTAATGGCAAAATGACGTGTTATTGAAAAAATAGGCCGTCAAAAGTGTAGGCTAATTGAAACGTTGGCTCAAAATATAAAAATTAACTTTAATAAATAGTGAATCTATATTTATATTATAAGAGTTAAAAACGGCACCTATATTAGCTTATGCTAAAAAAGGTATGCTACGGGCCTAAAAATTATCGATGAGGCCAACAAGGTAAGACTATAGACATACTTGAAATAAAGATCCTGTGCGTCTTATATTACCACGTTATACCAACCGAAGGTATTGTACTACCTTTCTATTGCGGTGCAAGTATAACATCTATAAGGAAAGGACTTTAATAAGATTAATAAAAATATTTAGTAGAAATTAGACAACTTCAAAAAATAAATCAATATAGTTTCGGTGGATTTGATAAAAACAAAGCTTATAATATTTAAGGATGTGTTATTTACTAATAATACTAACCTCACATCAAAAATCAGCTTTCTAATAATAGTCGCTAACAAAAAATTGTAAAACTGTTAATTTACAGTTACCGGAAACTTTATATACTAGATATCCGTTAAGTGTAAGCATGTAACACGAAACGTATTAGCTTGAAAAGTTGACGGTATAATAAAGGGTTTTAATATCAGTATAGTGGTTAGCGGCATATTGAAGATTATTATCAAAGAGTAAAAATTACCTATAATACCTTTAATAGTATATATTAACTTTCGGAGCCTTTACAAATACCTATTAACATTAGGTGTGACTAATAAAAAACGTTCAATAATAGAAGTAATGGCTTTAAAAGAGGTATGTAAATCCCGGAAAATCGATAAGTTTCAGTAAATCAACAGCAAAGATAACCCCACTAATTCTATAAACAAAGCTACGGTTAATGGCGCTCTAAAAAGATTTGCAGATAGTAATACGCTGACTATACGAATAGAGAGTTACGTGGACCACCCGGCACGTGATGTGGAGTAACAGGATTTCCCTAGCAAACTTAGAGACTGTCAGGGTAGTAATGTTAATAACAATGGTGGAAAAGGTAGACATGGTAATAATTTGAACTACTAGCAAAAGGTAAGTAAGTAGTGGATTAAGTGATGCGTATAAGTTTGTGCCGAAAGACCTGTACACAGGAGTTGAGAAACTGAGGCCTCGAAAGGGTAGAACAAACGGCTATGAAGGGCTGTGATTAATGTCGATTTCAGTACAAATTGATTGGAATCAATAGGGGTCGAGCTTGTTATTGGCTTATGGATTAAAGGGGGTTTTAAAGGTTACCACCAATTAATGACAAGCTATGTTAGCGTACAAGCACAAAAATAAAAAGCCGCCAGTATTGAAATAGCAACCAAATGCAATGCAGTTAAGTGTACTTCAATTGCACTAAAGTTGACTATACGTACTGCAAATTAACTGTAGTTTATGGGATTTGAATACACTGCACTACAAGTGCAGTGCAATAGGTGTGTACTTCAAAGTGAGGCATAAGTCAAAGCGTTTAGCCATACAAATTAGTATGTAAACCGGCTAGCAGTCAGCCAAACTTAGAACTTACAACTCACAACAATCAATCAACTTTAATACAGCACCAGTTACTTTGACTACAGTGATTCGAATCGACTATGTTGCAACGAAAGGCCTACATTTATAGGCAGGGCTACCAATAAAAAGCTTTTATTTCAAGGTTTTGATTATCATTTTATACTTTGGAGAATAGCTTATATTCCATATAGTGGATTCAACAACATGTCTATAGTATCGAATTCATTACAATATCAAGGATGAAAGGTTTTCACAAAATCGTGATCTTTATAGACGATTATTTTCTTCAACCCGTTAAATTTAACAATGAAATATGTTAATATTAGTTTTACAAAAATATAGGTTTAGTTACATACCAAGACTATAAAAAATCGATATAGAATGGTATTCGTTAAATTTTATTGAGATATTAGTAAGATGAAAGGAGTATACATCTCGTTTCGTATAGCTTATAGTATCTTTTCCCTTTAAATCAAAAACTCTACGTTTAAAAACTTAGTATTTCAATAGAACGCCTATTGTTATAGTTTGTTGGGCAGTGAAAGAGGTTTTTTTGTAATTGATACCTTTGTGTAGGTTGATATTAGGTAGCCGTTAGAGCTACCTATTTTTCTATAGGTCGACGCCTACTTCATGTTTTAGGTAATTAACTCATATACATTGAATAACTTTCAACTGGTATTCAATTTCAACCTTAATAAGTTTACTTTATGTATAATTCAATCTGTTAATGTCGTTTGATTTTTTATAGTAAGATTCTCAAGGGTTATATATGTTTTTCATTATAGGTTAAATTAGTTTGTTTTCAACGTTTGTATCAGTTTACTATAAAGATTTCTATATATATGCTATCATTACTTATACGGTTTTATCATTAAGGCTTATATGGGTTAATTGTTCAGGTGTGTACATTATTTTAATTAAAGTATCTATGAGTACATCATTCAAGTTTATATAAGTGTATCATCTTCATTCATATTTTTTTGGAACCTTAGTAATTGTAGTATAGTCAGTCAACTATACTGTCAAGTAAGTTGACTCAACTGATTGCAAGTTAGGTGTATTATTTTATAGATTGACTGTATTGACTATAATGTCAATTACAGCATCTTTCCAATTCAGACTAGGACACGGGCCAAGCAATCAACCATGAAAAATAGTATGCAGAGCGGCTAGCGATCTGTCAAACCTAAAACAATACATCCACCACTTAACCACAGAATACTACTGTTACTTGTACCAATATTCAAATCAACAACGTTACAACATCTAAAGGCCTATTATTGGCAATGCCTATCAACACTGATGAATGTTTATTAGTTTAAACACAGGTTAGATAGGTAAAAGAAGAAAATATTTTTCGGTTACGCTTTACATCATATAATAAAGTAAAGGGAAACCCTTTTGTAAAGGGCCCTATTACTATGTTAATAGCTTACAAGTAATGAAAAGAAATAGTTCCGAGTGAGTCTGCAGCCTAAAAACACTTAAAAGTAACGATGGTATCATTATTACAGAAAACACTAGAAAATCTTTATAAAACCTTTGAAAGAACCGTTGAAATTTATATTCAAAGTCTTAAATTATCAAGACATCGATTAATAATTTGCCAAACACATTGAAATTGGCAAATAGCTAAATTGCTACTACCACTACAGGTTCTAATACTACAAATCGTAAATCTTTAAGTCCAAAACCTTGAGAACAAAAGGCGACATAAATAAAAGATAACTTTTAACTTTGCCCTCTATACCAAGGGTTTCTCTTTAGACCACTTTTCCCCCTCCCTTATGTTGAGATATCGTCATCGTACAGGTTAAAAAACACGTCAAAGTCGTTACTCCAGGCGAAGAAACCAAAAATGGCTAAGTGGCATCAAAAAAGTCACGTCATAAAACTTTACATCTAAGTCAAACTCCTTTGTCTAAACCAACAAATCCCCACGCGCTCAAATAGTTAAAATATCTTTCTCAAATCAACAAGTTCTTTGACTCAAAACACCAATTCCCACAGGAAATGAAGTTAACTTACCAGCTAGAACGTTAAAATGACATAAAAAAAACTTGAAGATAAAAGTCGTCAAGGCATTTGAATCTCTTTTCGCCAAATACTACGACGAAGATCTTTGGTTGAAAATTTTTAATATCGATATAATAGAAAATTACCTGACTAACTTCTTTAGTCAATTCATATTCGACCTAAACCCAAAAAAAATCAATTGAGGTATCTATTATTTTTGAGACTTTTGTCAATACTTGGACGATTTGATTATCGAAATGAGATACAAAACTCCAAAAATATTTAAAAGTAAATTAAAGTAGAACTTACGAGATCATGAGATCTTTATCTCAACAAGGAAATGAAACCTGTCATATAACCTGTTCAATATGGCCCAAATAGATAAATATCCCTAAAACCTTTAAGATAAAAAACCAAAAGATAAAGGGAAAGCTTTTGTTAAAAATAGTTACCATACATTTTAAAAGGACCAGTACATAATCCATAATTAAGTTAAGTTTTCATACCCCATTCTAAAAAACCTATTAACTTACGGGGTAATCCATCAGCAGTTCTTACCTACGATACAATAGAATACGCGCTTAGAGAAGGTAGAGTATATAAAACAATAGCTGCCAACGCTGTAAAAGAAATTGAAGCCGACGCTATTTATCGGTCAATTAAATAGAATCTTTAAATCCTTCAAAACTTTCCTTACAATCGTCAAACACCTCAAAATTTCTCTTAAAATCCTCAAGGTCTCCCTCAAAATCATTAAATTCCTTAAATCAAAACTTCTCACAATAGGTACGCCTATACACGTATACATACTACAAGTTCTATCGTATGAATTTAATACTCAGGCTATACAACTATTAACTATCCCTATTACCGCGATTTTGAAGCAAAAAAAGCACCATCTATAATTGGAATAATTATTGTAACATTTCTCTCTAAACCAATCAAAATGGTTAATATTAATTATAAGTTACTTATTCACTTTCTCAAAATCTATGATAACGTATAGAAGTATGATAGAAATCATTTTTGCTTATTTGATACAAAAAGAATATCCTACCCTAAAATCTACAAGTAGATATAAGTTCACCCTTTAGGTTTTTACTTACTATTCACTAAAATCTTTATAGATTACAACGAAGATTACTACCTAACTTTCCTAACAAAGGTAAAACATTTCCAGGAGATCTACGATAATATAAAAAGTCATTTCGAATACGATATTCACCTTATGTAATATTATACAAAATAGGTCATAACGGGATGTACGATGAAAATAGCCAAAAAAAAAAATGAGAAAATACCAATAGATATCCTTCATTAGATAATTTACAATTAAATTTTATATCAGTCAGTATTAGAAATGATACATATTGGTTAAGCTATAATTTGCGAGTAGATACAGTTATTATGGGCTTCAGTGAATTTGAATACGCTTTATAACGCCCAAATAACACCCTATAAAGACTTTTTTAGTCATTTACGATCCTCTTCTACAATTGTAATAGCTTATATGCCAAACTTAATTGGTTAACACCCCTAAGCTAACAATTTTTGCAATAAGGATAGCGAAGATCATGTGATAACATATTATATTAATTGAAAATAAGAAAGGCACCAGCGCTCAAAATCTAGTTTGAAGGCTTTAAACCGAAAGTTAAATCGGTGACAACAATGTGAGTAAAAATTCAGAGGATTTGTTGACCGAAAGAACTATCGTCGTAATATCAGTAAAAGGTGTTGAATTCGTGTTAAATTTAATTTTTGTTTAACTTATTACTCATTAATTAGACGCTACAAAAAAACAAGTAATATATTATACTCAATTCTCTATTACTTCCGGGAAATATTATTTAGAATACATCGTAAATTGTAAATGTGAAAAGTTTATAAACGATAATGATACGTGGAAGAAAATTACGTGAGATAAAGATACTGCTCCCAAAATATTTTAGTGATTAGTCGACTACGTTTTTATATACTTTGACAACAGCGAAAACCCATACATTCACCCTAAAAATTCAATATGCAAACCTTTACATACTTTTACACTGTGCAATTATTACGTAAACCATATATTTCAAAGTATGATACCAGATACAAAGTAAATAAGGTATTTAATAGGAGAATACTTTTGATATTTGAAATTGAAACGGGATAGCATTACTATCACAGAGATTAATCGACAAGATATTAGTAAGGCCAAATTAAGTTTCAGCCCAAACCAACAACTATTATTATTAGGATCAACGTGTTGGTAGGAATTTAGACGTTACAATGTTGTCAATTCGATTGGTTGAAGTAACAGTAGTATTTCAATGGTCAAGTGGTGCATTTATTGTTCTAGATTTGGAAAACCAGTAGCCAATCTACGCAGTAATTTGTATAGCCAATTGCTTAGCCCGTATTTTAGAGTACAGTGAGTATATACTGTATTTTATTTGCAGTCAATATAGCATACCTACAAAACAATTTACTCAACTTACAGTTAGTATAATCAACTTTAATGTAAGTAAAATTGATTTACTGTATTATGATTACTACTATTTCAATACTAGCGGCCGTTTTTCTTGTTACCAACACGCCAACGTGGTTGACTAATCTTTTCCGAATACTACTGAATTACAGCCTCGTTAACTAACTAGACTTCTTTTAGTTCCAAAGATAAATTAACCCCAATAACCTTTATTTTCTCTACGATTACGAGTTCCGACATCATCAATTTACGTTAAGAAACTTTTTCCATAGATATATACAAACTTTAAACTTAACTGTACCAATCAAATAAGTCGCTGGCCCTAATTCCTCTGTATTTTTTAAATTTGTTAGAATATCTCTATTCGCTAACACGTGACTTAACCTTGCCAGATAGCCTATTGATGTAGCCTTAGATACATATAGTTATTCTATTACTATCTACAAACCTTCACAAGGTCTTATTTAGCGAATTCTTATTATAGCATTAGCGGAATTATCTTTGCCATTAATCGATCGAAACTTTTTAATCTTACTGCCTTCTTAAACTTTACAAAGTGTTATTACATCAATTCTTAGGCATTTTTTGCTAATGATTCCTATCATAAGCTAGTGCCTAGCTAGTGCTTGCCATGGATCCAACCATGATAGTTTATATGCTCTTGCAGCACTCTAAAGATACTCGAAAGCTTCACGGGAGCACACCCCCACACGTTATATAACCGGGTTACACCATCTTTCACGGCTCCTTAGTAACTCCCTAACAGGGGTTTCTCCCCTTTTTTTTATCGAAGTTTATACATAGAATTCGACTACCTTCATTGATAGCTTCGGCTTTAATCTTTTTACATATGAATCTCGGATTTTTTTCCAACAGTATTTTAGCTATTTGTTAACGGTTATAACCGAAGGTTATGTTATCATCCTTTAACTTTCCAAAATTAAACCTCCAATCTTTAAAGCAATTAGTCGACGTACGTGTTAAATAATAGCTTCAAAGCGTTTTAAAGGCTTAATACGATTATTTTACACCTGAAAACAAATGTTGTACCGACGTTTTACGTAGAAAACTTGTCGAACGGGATGAAAAATATTCGAAAGTACGTTCTATATTTAAAAGAAACAAATACCGACATATTGAATACGTTAACGAATATAATTCGGTAATTTTAAATTATCTGTACATTGATGTTTTTGAAACGATACCCTTTTTACAGGGTTTTTAACATTTTATTTACGAATAATGTAACTAATACGTCGTTTTTATAGGAAACCGCGTTAACTTTTCCGACTATAAAGATTCGAATTTCTTTAACTTCGATTATAATACCAAAACCATATTTAACGGGGGTTAACGACCTAAATTCCAACCCTTTAACTAACCGGTTAAGTTTTTTACCATAAAGTTACAATTTCCGGTATGAAATAATACGATATTACGTAAATTATATAAAAACAGGAAGTTTATCGATATTTAAAAGATTTTTTTCTACTTTATTTTTCGATAATTAAAGTGCTTTACGAAAATCATTATAGAAAGTGATTACGCCCGCAGCGGCGACGGAGGTAATAGCGATTCTAATATCTTTATACTTATACTTCGCATTTATTACTATTATATTAATGCGGTTAAAGCTGTTATAACTTAGTTTATAAATATGATGCAAGGAGTCCACGAACAGTTTTCCTTTTTTTTAATGCTAAGAAGGCTTTATTTACGGAAGTTAGTGGTATAACTTTAAATTCGCCGCCAAACTCGCTAATGTAAAGAGAGATATAATAATACGTTATATAATACATTCTAATTTATTGATAAGCGATTTTACAAGCTTTATATTCGTTACGGTAATATCAACATTATTATTGACAGTGTTCTATGCGACAGGATTAATAGTAACTACAAGCTCACTCGTAATAATTAAGAAAACGTTATTATAACTAGCGTAAACTTTTTACGAATCGTTTTTAAACGACGTGTTACCTGGGTTAATCATTCGGAAATTTCCCATTGTAAAAATCTTATATTATGTTCATGATATGGTGCGGAAGGTTATCGAATCCGTAATTATCCGTTAAACATGATATAACATCCAATTAAATTTAACGTTAAATCGATTATAAGCATTTACCCCACTTCGATCAAAATTCTTATTAAGTTTTGAAAGGAAAAAACGTAACTCTTATATGTAATCGCGTATAAATATTATTTAAATTTGAATTCGACCCGATAACTGCTTTTCTACTTTTAAATAGGTCTCTGTCTATAGTAAATTCACTTTATAATTACGTTTATTTTATTTATGTTTTAATTAATATATGTTATAAATATTCAAAAGTCGCGAATATATTATTTAATTACCAGTTTCATTTATTATATATCCTCATTTTATTCTGACAACTCGGCGAAACTATGTATTACCTACCCGGTTCCACCTTACGGCTTGTTTTGTGTCATAACTTTTTTTAAATGTCGACATTAATAAATACCTATACCGGATATAGGATTTCGTTATTCATGAGTTATAACACGACATTATTTTAGGTTAACTTTAAATGAAACAATAATAATTAACTTAAACTGTTTTAAAGTTTATACTACTTTCAAAACTGACAGATAATCATCGCGTTTAGAAACTAGGGTTTACGTTAATATAAAAAACGCCTGAAGAGGTCGGCGCCGCCACATTTTACGCTATTTTATTAAAAACCTGAAAGGATCTAATCACTATTACACGGCTTGTTGCCGTTCTTTTCGAACATATTAACAAAGTATTCTCCCCAAAACCACTCATTTTCGTCGAGGATAACCTCCCCAACAGCTTAAAAAAAATTCTCCCCTTTATTCGATAAGGCCCTCGGAAATAAGTGGCCCCTTTACCGTTCCAAAGCTGATTACGAAATTCTATTTCATACTGATAATTTTTGATAAACTTTTAACATCTTATAAAACCCGTTTTTTACCGTATATTGCGAAATTAAAAAACTTATATTACAAAAAACATGAATTAAAGTACTTATTTAAGGTTATATTCGAATAAATTGCTTTTTAACGGGTATTTCTGTACTTTTCGTTTAGAATCCCGAAAGAAACTTTCGTTTTTGTATTTATCATCGTCGATTCAGCGCTATTAAAAAAGTTAACCATTACCTATCTTTATTTTTAAAGAATTCTATAAATATTTTTGAAGGTAAGTCATTTACTAAGTTAGATATCAAAATCGCTTTTTATAAGTGCTGTATTGAAAAGAGAAATGATTGTAAAACCACGTTTCGTATAAGTTTTGAAATTTTCGAATAGCTTATCACTCTTCTTAGTCTTTTTAATACACCAGCTACCTTTTAACAGTATGTTCATAATTTGTTACGTAAATTTTTCAATGGTTTTTACTTCGACTATTTCGACAAAATTTTAATATGTTTAAACGGTTCTTTTCATAATAATTATAATAAGTTCAACCAATTTTTAAATTCTATAAGCGTTGCGAACCTTAACCTCAATATATGAAAATGTAAATTCGACATTTAAAAAACCAAATACCTGGGATTTGTTATCGAAATTTACGTTGGTGTCCGTATAAACTCAGAAAAACCACGCGTCATCCGGAAGTAAACGGCTTTTATATTAGTTTTAAGGGTAAGGAGTTTCCTTAAATTCGCTTACTCTTACTCGCATTTCATTCGCGACTATGTTACAATTATTGATTCTCTAATTCGACTAACCCGAAAAAGAACTCTTTTCCGTTAGAGGCTCAAAATGTAAGCCGTTTTAGAGCGATTTAAACTTACCTTTTTTTTCGAACCTATGTTCGCCTAGTAAAATTCCAACCACAATACCTTTTTAAGAGCCGATTACTTTTGCTAGGCTTTAATCAGTTTTCTATTTTGAAACGACAACCGTGATAAATTACGCCTGATAACGTATTAATTTCGTCGTTTATCACCTGCTGAATATTATTACCAAAGTCACGATAAGGAATTACTTAGGATTATAAATTACTTGAAGGTATGGAACGCGAAGCCCCAAGCTACAGCACGCCCGTTTACGATTCTTACGCATTATAAAAACTTTGAATACTTTATAATTATACTATAGCTTTCTAAATAAGAAATATTTTGGTTTAACTTGCTTTTCTAGTTTCGTTTTCGATTAATATATAATAAAAGGGCCAATTATATACAACCTAAAACGTTTTTATATCAAATTTATGATATTTGAAAAGGTTTTCCCGACTTACGCGTTTTAAGCTGGAAATTTCAGCTTTCACGCCCCAAGTAAGCTGTTTCCGAGCCGTTCCCATATAAACATATTTTCCGATTAACTATTGCCGGTACATCTATTTTAAAAAGTCGCGAACGTTTTAATCATATCGGCTTTTATAATAGTTTGAAAGCCGTTATTCCTCGTAATATTATTTACCCCCGACTAATTTTTATAATACGTATAAGCAACCGGAGTTTTCCTGTTAATATTCGTATTGATAAAGAACAAGCAGTCAAGTTTTAAATAACAAAATATTTACTAAATGATAATAAGTTTTTACGATTGCGTAACTGTATTTAGGTACCTACTTACGAGCCGTTTACTACCGCGTTAATATAAGTTACCCATAATTTACTTTTTATTAGTTACTCGAGCCGCAATTTTACTATTACTATCTCTTGTAAATCGTACTTTTAGCTCGTTTTATATCGTATAGTTCGCCGCTTTTAACGAAGCTACGATATTGGTAAAGATAATACAAATTGGGGATACAGTTGGAAATAATTTTGAAACCTCTTTAGATTTTTAAACGGCTTCAAAATAAGCTTTTCATTAATTTCATAATCGAACTACCTGAGAAACTTTCTAGCAACCTACATTTCCTGATAATTATTACGGATCGCTTAAATGAAGTAATCACCGTTAAGATTATAATTACTATAAACGATAAAGTTTATATGGAACGATTTTTAAAGTATTACTTGTGATTTTACAGATTTTCTCGTACGATTATTAGTAACCAAAGATCAAATTAGACTAATAGATTTTAAAAAATACTTTAGGACTTAACGGGATCAGAATAACGTTTAAATACTGCCATTTACTTCAAGACCGACGGCGCAACCAAATATGCTAATTCAAAGGTTTTAATATACCTACGTTTTATTATCATTTTCATTTAATTTGACTAGAACCGCTCATTAACTGATTATAAACTAACGCCATATAATAAGAATATGATCACGATCGGTATTGATTTATTCTAATAATCCACAGCTATTATATTAACTTTATAAAATTAGTATGGCGTTTTCTTGTTTTAGCTATAAAACTACGCATAAGGGCTAAGGATTTCGTCTAACGTATTCTCTATATTACGAAGTTTGTATACACCGTAATATCGATTGCGTAATAACGTATAAAAAAGCCGCTAATAAGAAGTGATTCTTTTCGAAACGTTTTCGAGTTGGTAACAACGTCTGACTCCTTTTTAAAAACTATAAGACGAAAAAATTCTTTAAAGAGTTAAATAACTTTCACGAAAAATATAATATAATACATATAGTTGATTTTCGCATCATCGAAGTCGATATCTTGGATAACAAATATGTCGGTTTTATGTAAATGAATTTATTGAAGCCGTTTCACCCCCTTTTTCAAGTTAATAAACCCTTAACTTTTAACTGTAAGCTATTAATATTATAGGTGACGACGGCGAAACGGAACCGTAATACTACGTCAAAATTATTTTACAAATTAGAAATAAACCTTAAGTCGGCCACTCCCGGCGTAAGAACCCACCGAAACGGCAGGTTTTAGTTAAATAGGTAGGTTACGTATATCTAATTTAAAAGTTTCTTTGAAGCTTTTCCAATACTACGGCACTCGACGTTTCTAAATTACGTTTTGAATTCACTAAGTATAACTATGGGCCTTTAGGCACATCTTGTAGGCGGGTTGAAACTATTACACTTCACGTTACGGAGCGATGAAAAAACCGTTACTTTACGAGTACAAAGTATAAAAGTAATATGGTATTAATAAACAATGGAAGTTATACCAATTTACTCAAATATATCCTTGAAATTACCGTTATCGTCCTTACCATGTAATTTTTTACCAATTTTAACTAACTCATCTCATTTTATATTAATATAGCCCCACTTTTTATTCTAACGTTTAAATATTTTAACAAGTTATTTAGTCGCTTGAAAGTATATTCTTTACGCCCTTATTAGCCGCGATTTCCATACTCCCTTTCGATACGTTAGCTTAATTAGCAACTACGCTCTTTATTTTAAAGTTATATGGCTTATAGGCCGCTGGAACAAATAGGAGTGGCAGGTATGGAGCTCGTCCGACCGCAAATGTCTATTTTTTTCTGTATAACGCGCCGAACCCTTATAGCTTTTTTTTGTGTCGCCAACCTACGCTTATACAATTTTTTACCGCCCGTTAACGCCTGAAAAACGGCTTAACTAATACTTTAACTTACTTCGATTATAAAAGTCTAACGGTCAATAAACCTGAAAAAGTTTTTCTATAACTTCATTTATGTTAGGATTAAAGTTTCAAGGTCTATATAAGTAATAGAAACTACGACTAATAATATCAAAAAAGTAAAGATGACATTGGGTGCCGATATCTAGCTGTTTGTTAACAACTTCTTCGTGGTTATACGAGTTCAATTTAACTTCCGTCTCCTGATTAAACTTTTGAGTATTATGTGCTATATGGTATATTCATTTAAAACATGTTTATTCGTACGTCCTCTTAGAATATATATTTATAACCCGTAAGGCCGGAAACTATATGTTCGTTGATAAGGATAAAACGGATTTTAAATAGGTATAATTACATCTCTAATAGCCTTATTAACTTTTATAACCAACTAAAAATTTATTTCGAAGTGGAAAAACGGTAACGATAATAATGGAAGGAATAAATTACCCGTTAAGGGAAAAAATATTTGATAAATTATTGGATTTCATGATAATATAAATAAATGGTTGTAAGACAAGTAGTTTGAATTCTTAAAGGTTGGGTTGCAATATTATTTATAGGGGGAAGGGCGCCGGGGCGCCTTTTATGTGATGTTAAATCGTTTGTCTTGAAACCTTTTATACGATACTATAATATTTTAAGCCGCTTCGAAGCGGTTGTTTTATACCAGTTACCCTTCAGCACCTTTCATTACCTTTTACACCGTCGTGCGAGGAAAAGGGGGCGGGAGTTTTAGGGGTACTGTAATGATCACACTAAATACCCGTGAGTATATAAAAGGTATCAGAGGGTTTATGTTATCAAGAAAGTAGCAGAGGTGCTGAGTGAACAATATCGCAACTGTGCAAGTAATGATCAAAAGTCGTGAGGCTATTCAGAATATACTGAGACTGAATACTTAGATTGACAACTGAAGAGATATTAAAGAAATACTATCTATATGGTGCTGACCATGTCCTTATATATCCGTGCCTTCATACCGTCTTCAGTACTGGATCCCTTGGATCAGTACTGAGCTCGCTGATCCTGGATCACTTGGATTAGTACTGATTCCACTAATCCTAATCACGTGATTGGCTTAGTCATTTCCGCTAACAAAGGAGAGGTGTTCCCCGCCTGATGTGTTGGACTTCAGGCTCTAAGTGGCTTAGCTGCACACTGACTTGCTTTCTGACCCGCCATCATACTTGGGTTGTAACAGGTACTTAAGGAGTATTGTTTGTTTTTAGGCATTAAACTTGTTGCTCCCGTGTCTATTGGTTTCGTGGTTTAGTAGTTAAAGCATTTGTTTTTCTTGGTAGTAGTTCTAGATTCGATTCCTAACGTAACCTTTAATACGGGGGATTGAAATGTAATTTTATTTGGTAGGATCTTCGAAGTTTTGAACGTGTTTCGTTTAAGGGTCTTGGGAAAAAAATGGGGTGGAGGGTAAGCTGAATAGTAATATTATAAGCTAATACCTGGATAGTGTTTACTAGGGATCTAACCCTGGTATTTACTAAGTTCTTACAATGCTTTAAAGCTTCTCGAGAGCTACACAGGAGCATACACCCACACGTCATGTAACCGGGTTACACCATCTGCCACAACTCCTTATCAGATCACTAATAAGGGTTTCCCCTCCCTTTTTCCTCGAGGTTTATAGACAGAATTCGACCACCTTGAAAGACAGCTCCGGCTTCAGTAGCTTTACAATTTCGATCTTTAAAAAGCATTCAAAAAAGCTTTTCGAATCGATACAAATTACCACCTGAATAAAGGGAATTTTTAGTTGCCTGATAACGAAGTTAAGTGTTTCCAATAATTATATTCCTATATCGAAGCCGGTTATTATATTTTCAACCTTCAAATCTAGTACAATTCGTATAATATTCTTATATTGAAAGAAAGTCTAATGAATTAGCCTTCCAACAATACTAAATTTTCCCGCTTATTTATCTTTATTAATAAAGGTCATAATGAGGTGGATCTATAACAACAAATCCATATTATTTGAAAAGAAACAATCTGTAAAGATTATTTATTCTATTCTCGAAATATTGATTAGAACTATATCAATTTCTAGGTTTAAATTCCGTATTTACCACTCTAATCTTTTATTTAATTGATTTAAATTTTTGTTTATGAAGTTTTATTTATACCATAATCAATAAGTTGAAAAACGACTTCGGTTAATATAAGGTAACAATATTACTACCATACGCGTGTTATTTTAAATACAATTGAACTCTATCTACGTTAATTGTAGCCAAGTTATAAACCTGTTCATTTTGGCGAAAACTAAGTCAAGTATCATTATTGAGCATAAAAATTAACAATTAGTTAAATTTAAATTGATTGCTTCATACTAAAATTGCGACTGGTGTTGGAATAGTACTATATATAATGAAGTAGGTTAACTTTACTATAAGTACAGTTAATTATACTGACTACAAGTTGAGCGTATTATTTGCGTGAACTTATTTTATTGCGTTTAAGTCGAGTGCAGTACGCTTCACTTCATCCTAGGGCACGTGCCAAACAATTGGCCATGAAAATTACTGTGTAGACCAGCTAGCGGTCTACAAAACCTAAAACAATACATCTATCACTTAACCAATGCAATACTACTATTACTTCAACCCTGATTCGAATCGACAACGTTGTAACGATCCGAGGCCCTACTAACTCTGATGAGTGTTCATTTGGTTAATCACAAATTAGTTAAGTAAAAGAAAAGGCTATTTTTAGGGTGTTACGCTTTATGTTATCGTTAGAGTAATAGAAGCATTTTTGCGAAGGGTCTTTACTATTGGGTTAGTCTTTACGATAGTACATAAGGAAGACCTTTGGGTTGCGTCAGTATTTACGGCAGATTAGAGGTAGTGACGGTATCGCTATTAAAAACACTAAGAAATCTTTACCAAATATTTTTTTAAATACATTAAGATTAATTGTCAGAAATATCAAAGTTCAGCAAGTTGGCAAACGGCTAAGTTAGTACTATTAAGGGTATTATTACTGGAAGGAAAACGACTAAATCTTTACGCTAAATAACTTTTAACCTTCGCTCTTTATTAATAATAAACGACTTTCAACCTTACCCTTTACACTAAACCTTTACCACTACTTCACTCTTTTTACTTCTCTCGCGTTAATTTAATCGCTAAGTCGCGCCGAATAAGCTACTATACGCGACTTTACGCTAATCCGCCAAGTCTTCACGCAACTTTACGTCAAAATACTAAGTTCTCACGCCTCAAATTACTAAATCCCTTGTTAACTAAGTTTTTTATCGTCTTAAACCTTAAAACAACACTTATTAAAGAGATTTAAAGAGGTATTAACGCCTGATGATCCCTTTTTACGAAGCTATACGACGAATACCTTTAAGGGTAAAATGTGAACGAAAATTTGACTGAAAAATACCTTATTAACTTCGTCGGCTATTATATCGTGAAATATGATTATATCAACGACTTAAACCACGCCGTTGACGAATTTCGAATATTTTTTAACGACTTAACTATTAATATATGAACCTTAATTTGAAAAGCGGTTAAAAAAGGGATGAAGCAAATACTTAAACGGTAAACAGTATAAGTATTAATATAGGGTAATATAAAATTGGTATATAACCTTTTCGACTTAACCTAGCTTTAAAAATACCTTTAAAATTTATACCTTAAGAAAAAGGGTGTTAAGGAACCTTAGTACCCTTATATGTGATTTAGGGGACCTCTCTTTTACCCTTAGTTAAGCTAAGCTTTTTTACGCGCTGTCGATAAAAAAAACCGTCAATATATTAATTAGTTTAACGCTCTTACGTAATAACGCGAAGTATATTCCTGGCAGAGGCAGAACGCGCGAAGAGGCTGTTGCTAATACGATAAAAAATATTAATATTAACGCCCTTCACTAATCAAACAAGCAAAATCGTCAAGTCTTTTAAAACTTTTAAGTACCTATCGCTCTTTAAAAACCTACCTATAGTAGGTAGACCTATACACGAGAGCTTACTACAAATCTTACTACATAACATTATTCCTCAGGCCAAACAACTAGCAATTACCTTTAATACCGTACCTCAAAAGCTTTAAAACTTAACCTACTAAAAAATACTAAAAAACATTATAATATTTATTTTGATTTGCCCATAAAACCTATCAAAATACTTAATATTAATTATAAGGTTTAAAAGGACTTCGTTAAGATTTGAAACGATATAGAAAAGTATAACGAAAAGCTTTACAATTTATTCGATACGACAATAATGCCCTTTTTAAATATTTATAAGTGGATAAAGGTTTCTATTTTGGATTTTTACTTGTTGTTTTCCGGAATCCTTATGAAGTACGTTAAGGACTATTATCCAATCTTTCTAACTCGAGTTACTATGTTTCGCATGATTTACGATAGTATAAAAGTTTATTTCGAATACTATGTTTACCTTACTAAATACCATATAAATTAGGCTATGAATCTATAAACTACGATAATAGCAAAAAAAAAACATGGGGAGAAAATACTAATAAATATATTAAAACAAATGTTTAATAAGTTGATGTTATTTAAAAAAGTAATGGGTAAAGTCTATATTAGTGAAGTCATATTTCACGAGCAAGTAAGTGCAGCAGTTACGAGCGTTAACGAGTTTAAATACATCCTTTAACACTCAGATAATATTTAAGAAAGTGTTTTAGCTAGTTAGGTTGTTGGATTTTTACCGTAATAAAGCGTAAATTGAATTAATTTAAAATATACCCTTCAATTAGCAACTTCCCTAATATGTAAAAAAAAAACCCCTACGGTAGTTAATTACGTCGATCACAAGTACGGCTACGGACGCCTGTAATGCCTAAGGTTTAACCCACCAACTAAAGATCAAAGGTAACAACTATGTTGACGCTAATAGGGTTAAAATTCAAGCGGACCTGTTAGCTGCAGGTACAATCTTTGTAATAGTGGTAAGAGATATTAGATTTTTTGTAAGTTTAACTATTGGTTAACTCGATAACCCCTCGTTAAGAAAAATAATAAAAAGTTAATATATTATATCTATTATCATATTACTCTCAAATAAAACTACTTGAATTAAATTGTAAGCTTCGAAAGTGACGAGTCAATTGACAACGATGATGCGCTCAATCAAATTAAGTTACATAAAGATATTTCTCCTAATATGGCCTTATAATTAGCCGACCACGCCTTCATAGACCGTTTAGGTGGTAAAAACCTTTAAATTTGCCCCAATTAAGATACTAACCCCTTATATACCTTTAAACTTCGCAATTATTCTATGGACTATACGATGTAAGATATTATATAAGTTATAGGAGCAACAAGGTACTCAATAAAAGGTTATTTATAATACGTAATATTATGAAAGAAAGGTATTATAGCCATTGAAATCAATCGTTACAACGTTAATAAAACTTAAGTTATTTTTTAAATTAAGCGAACAAATGTTGTTATTAAGGATAACGGTAATTTACATTATTGTAAGAGAAATTACGTTGTATATATTTAAGACCTTTACCCCTTTTATTTTTTATTTAAAGCATATAAAAACTCTCGGCGTTAACGTCGCCGTTAATATAAACTAATTGGTTTAAAACAACCAGAGGTTTCCCCTCGCCTTTAAGTAAGGGCACCTATGGTTTTATCTTTAAAGCCTTAAAGCAGTAATATTAAATCTAACAACGTTAGTAATACATTAACTATATTATAGTTTTTAATATCTAACCTTTAATGGGTTATGTAAATTTTTAAAGTCCACAAAGCATAAAGATATAAAATACATTACCCTAAAAGTTATCGAAAGACTTTATTACTATTGCTAAACGTATACCTAAACTTTTCGGAAATTCAAGTTTATATTAAAATACGATTGTACTTTAACTGTAAAATATTTATTAATGTGTTTTACTTAAATAATAAACCTATTTTTTACTTCGTCAATTTCACAATCTGTTCTTACGGAGTTGAGTTTTTGAAGTACTTTTCGGGAAAAGAAACGTGGAAAACGTTCAAAATATTATGGAGTAACATGTACTTGGTCCCACTTAACGTCGTCATTTATGATACCGATACCGATATTAGGGTACCGAAGTTTTAGAAAGATGTTAAAATAACAAGTATTTAGTACAAACAGGTACCTATAAAGCTTACTAAAATATTGGAAAAGTTAAAAAGTTATACATATTACTTCGCCGAACATATAATATACTCAAGTTGGAAATTAAAAATTTTACGAATCCGGAAACTCGGATTTAAATAGCGCTAAAGAGCTTAAACGATATGGTAGGCTCTGACGGCCTAATACTAACGCTATTGGTTTTTAAAGCGTATTTACGTTTAACTAATGAATCTCTGTTATCTGTAAGTATTTGAAAGTGTGCTACAGTTAACAGCAAATCTTTAAAGAAACTATGAAGGGAATCAATACGCCATCAAGTTATTAATGCTTATAATACCAGAAACAGCCTTATAATAATCGACTTACTTACTTTACCATTATAAAGTAAAGTCCTCGTATGGCGGAAACTGGGTAAATGGAAGCGCTCGTATGAGATTTTAAGTATCACGAATTCCGAAATAGTTGTTAAAACTGTTAACGGTTTTATATCTTTCTTAATTACTCAATTCAAGACTTATATTAGGGCTATCAACGATAAAAACCTTTAAGTTCAATGACTAAATTAATAGGAGCTTCGTTCATCTGTTATAGATAAACTGATAAAATGCTGTTGGCGCGGACGATCTCCGAAAGGGAGGAACGCTAAAGAAGAGAAATATATACCGGACCGTATTTATATTACTTCTTAGTCAATTAGAAAAGAAAAGGATAACAAAGATTTAATATTAAAACTCCAAGTATAAAAGATCAAGATAACCTTTGGTAAACCTTTTAAGGAAAAGAATAAAGTCGAGATTAACGGTCTGCTAATTCGAAGAGTCGTATAATTTGTATCGAAAACCGATTTTATCTTTTAAAACTTAAATGTTACAATCTTTAAATCAATGATTGTGTAGAAGGTCAAGGGTAAAATTACGAGGCGGTCGTAAGAAAAGTTACGTCTAATTGTATAAAGATATGGTGATAATGGGAAAAACTAACTACTTACATATTTGATAAAGATTTGAAAAATTAGCTAACGCTTAGTAATCGCTTTGATAATAGGTTTATTAGCTAAAACTAAAAGCTAATTTACGTTTAATAGCTGTATTATAACATAAGCCTACACGTAGTTAACGAATTTATAACGAATTGTATTATTAAAATATTTATAGAAATTACATATTTTTTACTCTTTAGGGACGTTAATACGATATAATAAGCCATTATATGTAATAATCAAAAGAGGCGTTTATTAGTTTTTAACCTATGACTTACACTGTGAATTATGGCTAATAATACAGACTTCAATATATGACCAGTATTTATTGGTAACGTAGAGGAGGAACTTCGTTGTGATATGTATATAAATTAATAATTCCTTTTTTGGAAGATTAATTTTATATCATTCAAATAACAAACGATTAAGGATTTTAAGTTTTAAAATTTCAAGTTGATAACGATGTTAACTAAAAAGCAGTTAACTTTTTTTTTATAAATCGTTAATTCCTATACTTAGTATTAATACCAGCGTTAGTTTTCGCTTAAAGAGCCAGAGCACTATTTTGACTATAATCGACAAGACTAAATTGGTTAAGGCCTAACGGTACTTGGAATAACGTGCCCGCAGCAGCTATATTGCCATCGTATATTAACTGAAATGCTTTTGAGATTTTTTGATCGTAATAAAAATACAGAATCCGGTAGATAAATACTTGAACCGGTTAAAAAAAGGTTTAAGTAACGTATGAAGAAGCTTAACCGCAGAATTAATATGGTTTTAAGCGACTTATCAAAAATTGAGTTAATAATTTTTATAGATAAATTCTTTATGTATAATATCGAATTGTCTTTACAGATCGGCTTTTTAATAAACCTCATTAACAAATATAGGCGTAAAAACCAATTTAGTATTCACGGTAACCAAATTCACTAAACCTTCGTGAAATATAAAATAATTACATAAAGCGTACTAACCTCGAAGGTTTACGGTATAATAGCAAGTTTTAATGTAGATATGGCATTATAGGAAACCCTTGACCTTATTATTAGGCAACTAAAATTTTCTTTTGTCCGAATAGTAATTTGTACCGATTCGAAAAGCTTATTTAAATGCCTTTCAAAGCTTGGAACTACTAATTAAAAACTACTAATAATGAATATAATAGCACTTCATAAGGTATACGAATGGAAATAGATTAAGGATTTCCGATAGATTAACGGGAAAAATAATCAGGCTAATACTATAATAAAGGCGACGAAGAATAAGGCTTTGGAAATGTTTGTAAATAGTAATAATCTGACTATACGTATCGAGAGCTACGTTAATAGGCTGCTTGATAAGACTAGGTTACATGCCAGCAACCGGGAATATTCTAACAAACTGGAAAACTGTTAGGAAATTGAAGATGTAAACCTATTTGATTGGTATAGCTGATGTGGAGGTTTATAAAGACATATGGCGGATAAACTTTTTGTGGGAATTAATGAACTCGAATCTCAGAGCTGTGGAGAAATTGACAGCAAAGGGGGTTAATTTGCATGCAATTGAGTATAATTTAGTATTGAGGTTCATTGTAATTGACAGGGGGTTAGCAAGTTGATGTGGTCGCTATTTAGTGCTAATCGAAAAAGGTTGGTTAACCACACTAGCGTATACGCACAAACTAAAAGCTGCTAATATTAAAATAGTATTATATGTAATTCAATAGGTAAATTTTACTGTAAGTCAAGTTGACTATACTGACTACAAGTTGAGCGTATTATTTGTGTAGACTTACTGCATAGGGTGTAAGTCGAGTGCAGTACGCTGAACTTTACCCTAGGATACGGGCCAAGCAATTAGCCATACAAATTACTGTGTAGACCGGCTAGCGGTCTACCAAACCTAGAATAGTACATCCACCACGTGACCAATGCAATACTACTGTTACTTCGACCACGATTCGAATCGACAACGTTATAACAATCTAAAGCTCTACCAATAACCGGCTTATAATTTCAAAAGTTCAAGTTCCTAATCGTTTATTATTCTGATATAATCAATCTAACATTTCTAACAAAAAATGTATAGTCAATTTATCTACCTATCAAACCGATTTTTTTTTACGTAACTAATAAGTATGGGGAGTAGGTTGAAAAATTTATACCTAGTCTTAACTTGAATTGCGATTAATAGGTTAGAAAATAATTAAAACTTGCTTTAAACAGTATGTATATTAGTTTGACATATCGTATTACAGTCCTTGAAGGGTATTTACCACGTAATTCCTGTGGTAATTCTAATAAGATGATCCGTTGTAAACCAGTTGCTAATTATATTTACATTTGCATTGTAACAGTGTTATTAATGGTGGATTCATTTTTAGTTTCAACTAGTAAACTTTTAGCTAAAACAACCACTAAACGTTAGCGATTATGTAAAAATCCAGTTTTTACCTTCATTACCGTATCTTTAAACAATTAGATGTAACTTTTTCTATAGCTGCCCTATGATTTTGCTTTTAACCTCGTGTATGATTTTCGACTTAAAGATCGTGACATTTGGGTTTTTAAATATTTAATCAGTTTGTAAGAACGAATTATATAATTCCTCGAATTAGGAGTTCGTTAATCTCGATTCTATCGTTTTCCTCAAAAGATTTATTAGAGGTTTTGATAACGCCTTATACCCGGAACTTTACAGCTAAGTTTTGATTATATTTTTTTACTCACTAACCCAAGTAATATTGTAAATCTGACCTGGTGTATATTCTTATTCCTTAACCTTTCCTCTTTTAGTCATTATTTACACTGGTATCGCTTTATTAGCTTATCAATTTTGGAAAGTTAAGGGTTGTATTAGCTTATTCACTTAATTTGAAGGGTTTTATTACCATCATTAGTTACCTTCATATAAGGCTTGACCTAGGTCGTGCGAAACGTTGTGAAGCTGTTAACAGTTTCAATAATTACGTTTAGGTTGGCGATATTTCAAATCTTGAATAGGCTATTATATTTTCCTAGCTCCCGATATATAAATACTTTGCTTTGTAACAATAAAGTAATTATATCGATTATTAGATAGCCATTTTTAGTATTAGAGTAATTATCAATTTCAATATGTATCGATTCATTTTGCAGTTCCTTTAATGGTTTCCCGTAAGCTATAACCCCTTTTTTAATACTTAAAAATAGTGAAAATTTACTCGTTAGGCGTAGGTATACTCTAAAAACCAGTAACATTAATATGAGGCTATTAAAGCCCACAATATTATTCAAGCGCTTCATCGCTATTTAAAAACATTCCTCCTAATCGGTAAATATTTCAATCTCCAGTATAAAGATATCATACGCTTTGCGGAGTAGCTCGTATCCCTTTTCAACCTTCACAATGTTTTAATAAGCTTTAATAGGTACCTTTTTACATTAGATTTCCATTATTTTAGTATTCGCCTTAAACTTTGTCGCTGTAAAGTTGCTATCGTTATCGTAAACGATGACGTTAGGTAGGTTTAAATACGTGTAAATCTACAATATCCTTAGCGTTCTCCGCGTATTCTTTATTAACAGTGACTTTGAAAACTTTTCCTTATGGAAAAAGTTGCGGAGTTACTAACAAAAAGAATATGTTTGATATCTTATCAAAATACATCGATGTAAATATTATAGTTAAATTTCGTATGGTTTTTGATATAGATTCAAATCGTTGGGGGATTTAAGTATATTTTCAATCAATAAAGTAAAACTCTTGATAGCGTTTCAAATAAAATACTTTAAATCATTATACCTTGTAAATTTAGAAATTTTATCAAGTTTGTCGATAGTTAGGTAGTTGAAACTTCGGTATAATTAGTGTATGTCTAACTTTATAAATTTTAATACCGTTACCTCTAAGCTTTAAAGATAAAACTTTAAATACCCCTTTTTTGAGGTAAGGGGAAACCTTTAGCCGTTTTTAATCAGCTTTTTAACGTTAATACCGACGTTGAAGACAAAGGTTTTAATGTTTTCCAAGTAAATGAGGAAAGAAGTAAGCGATTAGAGGATATAGAAAGTAATCGACACAATAATAGTGTGAATAACCGTCGTTTCCAGTAACGATTATTGTTCTCTCAGGTCGAAGTTAATTTTTACCTTGCTAACATTTTAATAATAGATTCCCATAATATTAATTCTCTCCCTGGATAATACTATATACTACGAATAACCTTCTATTAAGTACTCTTTCTGCTTCATGTCTGGTATAATACCTTAAAACTTATAGTTTACGTCACGATCGCAAATATTAATGGTATGTGATAGATGAAGGGCTTAGTCAAGGTAAAGGTAGAGGTTTTCTCTATTTAACCAATATAAAAAGGCGTGGTTAGCTAGTTACTAAGCCGCTCCAAGAATATCATTTTTATATCACGTAATTTACTTAGAAGTATAGTTGTTATTAATAGCCTTTTTCATCTCGTAATTTGCGACTTAATCCAGGTAGTTTTTCCCCGAAATAATAGACTATGAAGTATAATATATCACTTATTTTTTTCTACGCTTAATCGGAGGATAGCAAGTTAACTAAAAACAAGCTTTATCATAGATCAAATGTCTTTTGCCATTATTTCGACGATAATTTTTACGATCATCAAATCCGTTCAAGTTTTACCTTAGTTATTAGCGTGAGTTTGGTTATAGCTTTCAATCCGAAGGGTTTTGTCCCAGGTTTTGAGTTCTAAGGTCTCCCGTATTTGCGATTGATATAGTGTATTATTATACGATCTTTTTTATTCACATTACTAAAATTATTAGTGTAGGAGTATATATCGAACTAATTTTTCGTATGTAATATTATAGTCGTAAACAAGAACTTCAATTAAATAAAAATGCATTTATAAGTGGTATTTTAGCATTATAAAAAGTATTCGAACTCATTTACGCCCGTACTCATTATCCGTACTTATTCGCGAAGAATTACTTCACCAACATAATCCTTCTCCATTACTTATTGACAAAATATTAGTTTATTCAATATCTAGTTAAAATATTTGTTGGTATTCTCCCTATTTTTTAGTTATTATCATCGTTTACTTTGTTGTAGCCTAATCCGTATAGTATTATACCAAGTGGATATTATATTTGAAGTAACATTTTATACTGTTATAATTCTCGCTAATTGCTTTCACTCTCGTTAGAAAGGTTAGGTATGATTTTGAACGTTATTTATAAAAATCTTAGGAAATGATAAGTAAAAACTAAAAAGGAGAATCTCTAACTATTTACAAATATTCAAAAAGGGTATTTTTTTTCTTGTCGAACAGGTTATATGACTTTCCGTTATACGTTTCTATGTTATCCCAAATTTTTGTGAAGTTCGTAAAAAGTTCATAATTCATATTATCCATCTTAATAAGTTTGGGGGAAAGGTTAATATCATCGTTCCAGTTCTCGGTAAGATTTCATATTAATTTGATCTTTAAGCTTTCGAAGTAACGATATTAAAGGTAATTACTAATTTCTTAATGCGAAAGTTAAATTTTTATGGTAAAACTCATCATGGGCTCGCGCGTATAATCTTACTTATTGTGGGAATCTTTACTTTAAAGGACTTAGCAATTCTTAATGAAGGGTTAAAGGGTAAAGAAGATTTAGCTTCAGGGGAGATTTTAAAGAAATTGACGATTTTATTTAATTAACTGGAAAACGTCGACGTCAATTTGTCTTACCCTGTTGGCAGCCGTTGTTTTACGCGTTTTACCATCGCTAAGGAAGTACTTCGCGTTTTCACATAAATTTATTGAGTTACAAAACAAATTAACGAGTTTTTTAGCGTCAGCGTATAAGAATACTTAACTTAATCAAAAATTAAGGGCAAGTTACCTAAAACGTATGTAAGAGCGTTAAATATTTTTAACATTTTTATCTATTTCTCGAAGTTTTTAAAGGCATTACTTAAGTTGTATTAAGTCTAAAGGGTTTTGTACCAGATGAGTTAAGTTTTTTTGATATATAAACTCCTTCTTGTTGAAGTTCTCATTTTAATCTAAACTTAACTATTTTCTTGATTGCCTTTCACATATTAATAATCTAATTGTTGAAAAACTCACGATACTTATAGCAAGTGCAAACGTTACGGTCAATCTTTTTACTACGGTTTTATTTGAAAATATAATTACCAACAAAATGAATTAAGTGTTTTGCGGTTTAAATTTCGTCGATATTTTACCCCTAAAGGGCATAGTTGTAAGTATTAAAGAAAATGTGGTCTATTACTTCAATTATCTCCTTTCTGGCAAAGTTGGTGATAGCTTTAAAATAAAAGTTTGCGATAAATTTCTTAACTTTTTAACTGAAGTAATATGTGAGACTTAGTGGTTTGGAAGCGTAAGGACTTAGAGGTTTGGCACGAAGTCGCGCGACATGGCTTTTTTAACACTAATTGGCTATTTTTAGTATTTTAGCTTAAAGTGATGATCTTAGCGATTGAAATGGCGTAAAGAAGGTAAACAGAATAAAGTAAAAAAAAACTTAGTGTTTAGGGTAAAGGTTTGGTATAAAAGGTAAGATCGGAAATCGTTTGTTCTTGGTGGTTAAATAGCGTGGAATTTAGTTGTTTATATAGTAATAACACCTATAGTAGTATTGAATTAGCCGTTTGCCAACTGAACGAATTTTGAGACTTTTAGTGGTTGATTTTAACGCTTTGAAAAAGGATTTGGTAAAGATTTTTGGGTGTTTTCAAGTAACAATACCGTCGCTTACCCCCAGATTACTTTTATAGACTGATGAAACCTAAAAGTATTCTCTACTTCCTGCCGTTTTAGACTGACGTAATACTAATAAAAGCCCTTCATAAAAATCTTTCCTCTACCCTACCACTGTTTTATGTAGAGCGTAATCGGAAAGTAGCTTTTTCTTTTACTTGGCCTCTCTGTGCTTAACATAATAAGCACTGATTAGTATTGGTAAGGCTTTAGACGTTGAAATGTTGTCTATTCGATTGGTCGAAGTAACAGTAGTATTGCAATATTCAAGTGGTGCATGTATTGTTCTAGATTTGACAGAAAGTTAGCTGATCTACGCAGTAATTTATATAGCCAATTGCTTGGCCCATGCTTTAGTATGAAGTGGGTGCATACTATATTTAATTTGCAGTCAATATGGCAAACCTACAAAAGAATACACACATTTTGCAGTCAGTATAGTTAACTTTACTGTAAATAAAGTTAACTTGCTGCACTACAATTACTAATATTCCAAATCAACTACTATATAAATAATTATTCGGCCTATTAAGTTCCATATCCTTAAATCCGCTTCTTCATTCCTCCTTTACTTAAAAAACATAATGATCCTTAGTATCAACATCGATGTTAACGTTAACAAATTGGTTAAAAACGGCCGGAGGTTTCCTTTCTCCTTTTAGTAGGGGCACCTTTAATTTTATCTTCAAAGGCTATAAGAAATAGTGTTAAACGTGATAAAGTTAGACATATGCTAATTATACCGACGTGTCAATTACCCAGTCGTAGACAAGATATACAATATCCTCAAGTTCGAAAGCAATAAAGAAGTAGAATAATTTACTTTCAGAGCTATTAAAAAGCTTTGTTGATATTTCTCAACACATTCACAAGCCCTACAAAGGTTCAAGTTTACACTCAAAAACGACAGAAACTTCAATTATGAGATTTTAATGACTATTTTTTACTTGGATAACAGATCAGTTCTTTACTTTATGAATTTGAGAACCTTCTTTTACGACTTTAAATTACATAAGTTTCTTTGGTTTGAAAATACCTATAAAACATTAATCATACTATAAATTAAGATATATTTAAGCTTACCAAATGTTATTATCCACAATATGAGCATTAAGTTTCGGTGGCAGAGTTTCAAGTAAATACCAAAAAATAGTTATTTAGTATAAAAAATACTTTTTAATATTTATTAGAGCATTAAGAAGGTCAAGGGGGTGTAATTACTATGTGGAAGGTCGTATAGCATTCTTTCGTTAGAAGTTGGAAGCTCTACAGATTAAGAGGCACGTTTTTAAATAGAGGTAAAATGTTTTACTTATATGGTGGGCATTAACGGCTTGTTATTGACGTTATTGATTCTTTAAGCATATCTTCGTTCAATGAATCAATTTCCTCTTTTAGTAAATATTTAAAAGAAGTTAATAATGTACGATAGGAACCTTATGAATTTACAGTGAAAATATTCTACGAGTCAAGTGAATAACGCTTTTCGAATCAGGAATGATCTTATAAGGATCGAAATATCATCTTTACCGTTATAAATTAAAGTATTGATATGAAGAGAACTAGGAAAATAAGATGCCTAATTTAAAACTTTAAGTATTATCAATTTTAAAGTAGTTAATAAAACTATTGATAGCTTTGCGACATTTTGCATAACCCAGGTCAAACTCTATATTAGGTCGATTAACAGTAACAATAAAGATAATGATAAAAAACTTCAATTAAAGCAAATTATCCAACATAATACTTCACCTCCCGTAATCGATAGGCTGATGAAAAGTCGACGGCACGGCCCACTAAAAAGAAGGAATAATACTAAACATTAAGAATATATACTGGGCCAGATCTATAATACTACTTAAATTGGTAAGAAATAGAAAGATAATGAAGACTTAGCTATCAAACTCTGCGTACAAGGAATTATCAAGAATTCCGTTAATCCTTTGAAAAAAAGCAGTGGGGTTAATATTAATAGACTTCTCACTTAAGGGGTCGTACAATTTATACCCAAACGCGACTTCAACCTTTAAAACCAGAATATTATGATCTTCAAATCGATGATTATTTACAAAATCAAAAGCAGGACTATGGGGAGCCCATACAAAAACACGCTTAATTTTTTTCAAAATACAACAAGAAATACAAAAACTAAATCCTCATACAATCGCCAACGATTCAGAAAATCAATCAACGTCTAAAATTCGTATTGATAGTAAGTTTACTAGTTGAGACAGATATAAAGTTCACATTTTATAACTTTGATATTACTTAAATGTATACATAATCAGCAACTAATCTATAACTAATAGTCTTATTGAAACTACCACAAGATCTACATGACAAGTACCTATTGTAAACGGTCATTCGGTACTTTGAATCACTATATGAATTGACTAAAGCAAACTTAAATTAATTCATAACGTATTGATCGAATTTCAAGTCGAAATTAGACATATAATATTTTACTTATGAATTGTATTTACTAATTACGCAAATTGAAAATATTGGTTTAAAGGTTTACAAACTGACGATACCCTTTTTGTTGGAACAGCTGGCTTCGTAATATCAGAATAACATGTAATTAAAACCTCAAAATTCTAGAATTGTAATCTGTTTACAATCCTAACAAAAGGCAAACACTTAATTTCAACTTATCGTTAATATGTAAGTAAAATATTAACGATATTAATATATACCTTATCTTTCGTTAAAAGGACCAAAGTACCAACTTGACTACAATTTACAAGACTAATATGGCTAAGGCTTTAGTATATCTGAAATAACGCGTTGGCAACAACTGCATTGCGACTCTATACTAGCTGAAGATATTTTATGATCTTTAGATAACTGTATAAACATAAAACCTAATGTACGAGGATTATAATCAACTGAATAAATAGTTACTTTGTCAAATGAAGAATCTAGATCATAGAATTAATACAATTCCAATTAATTTATTGAGAGCTAAATTGAAAACTTTATATGCGGATTCTTTACCAATAACACCCACCTATCGTCACAGATCGGATTCCTTACAACTATTATTAATGAAATAAATCATAGAAAAACTAGTTTAGAACTGCAGAAAACCTGATTTATTAAACCTCCATCAAATTCAAAAGGATTACGCGAAGTATATTAGTTTCAGGTGTCTATGGTATAATAACCGGTTTTAATGTCGGCATAGCTATATGGAAAACCCTTAATATCATCACTAAAGAAATAATGATTCCATTTTTTCCGATTATAATTTATAACAACTCGAAAATTCCGTTCGAATACCTTTCAAAATTAGGCTTAGTCACTGAAAAACGTTTTATAATTGATGTAATAACACTTTGAGAAGCTTATGAAAGCAGGGATATTAAGGGGTTCAAATGGATCGATGGCAAAAACAACTTGGCGGATGTCATAAGGAAGTTGTCACCTAATAAGGCCTTGAAAAGGTTTGTGGACAGTAAAAAATTAACGATACGTATTAAAGGCTACGTTAAAAGGCTGCTTAGCAAGGTTAAGCCACGTATCAATAGTTAGGGAGGGAAATAGGGGTACTCTGACAGACTAAAAGACTATCAGGGAATTAAAGTCGGCGACTTGATTAATTGGCACAATAAAGTTTAATGTGCGGATAAATTTGTGGCGAAAGACTAGTATATAGGAATTCATAAAGTAGAAACTCGAAGCTGTGAGGTGAAAGGGGAAAATTGGAGTCAGTTTGAGTTCAGGGCACACCGGAATGAACAGGAATTTATCTGGTTGACGACAAAGCAATTGAAAGCCTACTACAAATGAGTCGTCGACTGTATTAGCATACGCGCACAAAACGAAAAGCTGTCAGTATTAGAATAGCAGTAAATACAATATAGTTAGTCAACTATACTATCAAGTAAATTAAAGAAACTAACTGCAAATTAACTATATTATTTTGTAGATTGATTATATGAATGGTGAAAACACGTATATTACGTGACCAATTCAGACTAGGGTATTAGCCAAACAACCACCCACACAAAATAATGTGCAGACCGGCTAGCAGTTTGCCGAACCTAGAACAATACATCTACTACTTAACCATGCAATACTACTGTTACTTCGATCAAAATTCGAATCGACAACATTACAACGTCTAAAGGCCTATTATTGGCAATGAATATCATTATATTTATGTATTAGTCAGGTTATATTTGTATTTTCTTGATTATTAAAAGTTTTTATTTTAAATGTTTATACAAGTTTATGATGAAGGTTCATACAAGTTTATTAACAAGTTTCATACGGTTTATGAACAAGTTTTATTCGGATTTAATATTAAAGTTTCCATATGTTTGTAATCAAGATTTACATTCATTCATCATTAAAGTTTACGAAATTTTACTATTAAAAGTTACACGAATTGTTATTGAAGTTTAAATATTTTCATGTTTCACCTTATTACGGGTTTATCATTTAAACTTACAAGCGTATTTTGACGGAAACCGAAGTCAATTTGTATTTATAAGTAGACGTCTGCAAAATTTCACCGAGGTAGTGCTGTGAAAACAGGAATGACCCCATGCGCGACCTACCACTAATGTCAACTAAAGAACCCATTCTATAAAAAACCTTTATTATTGCTTAAAAACATGTTATAACAGCCGTTCATTGTTTAAATCAAAGTACAGTGTTTAAAAATCATTATTCAATTATATGTATTAATATCAATGTTATTAGTTTTCAAATTATACTGTTGTATGACAAGAGAATATTTATCTTTGAAATTTTTATCAAAAAGAGCCGTAGTATTTTCTGTTCTTATATATGATTTTTTTTTTTTGCATTTGACTTTGACTTGGAAGTTCCCCCTGGAAGGTATATCACTTGCTGCTACGAAATAATCCCGAAGATGCCGGCGAGAGGTATTGTTAACCTGGTACACTAGGATCCTGTACGGGCCATGGGGCCTTCTGACCATTCCACTACTCCAGACCTTAGGATGCCCCACAACTTAAAGACTCTTGAGCGTGTAAATAGTGGCCTTGGTCGGATAAAAAAACGCGGCTAAATCAGTCCCCGCCTGGCACCTGTTTACGCCGGAGATGCGATTGTGTTGGCTTAGGAGAAAGGGTTCCCATAAAGTATAAACGCAGAAAATTGGCCTGTATAAGGGTCGAAAGTGAAACGCGTCGTAGTAATATATTTCAATAGACCCCATAAAGTGTTTTCAAGGGATCTTTACATGTGTGGTAGCCCGTACATCGCGTATCTAAAGCAAAAAAAACAAAAAGGGGACCTTTGTCAATACAAACTTTATTTACAACCCTCCTTTAAATATAACTCAAACAAATTACCTACAATTAGTAAATAACCCCTGCGCTCAGTAATTGATATTAAAGATCCTTGTATTAATGAAAGTAAGGGCTTCATCTTGCCAAATAAAATCCTTATACGCTATACGCTGTTATATCAGAGCTCGTACAATGAACTCCCTCATCCCTAGAAGAGATATATGTATACGTACCGCCCCCTCCCCCAACGCCCAAACAACTTCTTTCCTTTTTCCTTCTCCTTCGTCCATTTCTATACAGCCCTTATCCACTCTGCTTTACTCCCCAGGATAGAGCTTTATATGGGTTATATATAGTTCCTCCTCGCATATACTAACAATCGGAATTACGTTAGCAGTGGTAAAACGGATGTTAAATTCGTTTATTACGTTTATAAAGGTTTTACTAGTTCTATCTTCACGTAAATGGGTCTAATACTAATTAATAATAATGATGAAACGTAAGGGTGTTCTAACACTAATAAATATTAATGATAAAATGTAAAGGTGTTCTCATACTAATAAATAATAATGATAAAACGTAAGGGTATTCTAATACTAATAAATGATAATGATAAAACGTAAAGGTATGTGTGTTCTTATGAACACTGCCATCGTCACACTCTTAGCTATCTACCACCTAACCGTCGCCGCGAAAACGCCCGCTAAGTGCCTAACCACCCTTCATCAACTTTTTTGCTCTATTATTAAGGTAGTGAAGAGTGGTGTAACGTAAGCTACGGCTACGATATTATTAGCGTAATGGGTTTCCTCACCTAGTAAAAGCGGTATTGACAATGATAATGATAATAATAATAATAATAGAAAGACGGGTTCAATTATAAATGAAACCGTTACCGACGCCCCCGTCGCTGCCTCCACCACCCTCTTTTTCGCTGGGTTCGTTTCCGCCCTTATTTTTCCTTAAGAATAAGGTCGGGCCCAGCGGATAGAGATTATAAAGGCTTTGGTAATGGTTTTGGTAGAATTGATAGATGGATAGGGCTCTTAATCTGTTTTTTATAGTAGGTCGATAGGCGTAAAACATAAATAACGTCGGCGGATGTAAAAATTTATTATTGTTAACGGACGCTGAACATTAGTTTATTTAGGTCGTGATTTAAATTTTGTTCATTTTGAAGAAACAATCCGTAAAGCGAACGAAATTTTGGAAATGTTTTAAGTTTAACAAGATCTTTTGTATGTAAATTTAGCTTATTCATCTATCTAAAGTTTTTCTAGATCATCGTGATTAAAGTCTCTAAGCCTTAAAAAAACCGGGTAATATAAAAGGTATGCAGTACTTTATTTCTTTTTACATCAAACGTAGCATTCATTCATATTAAGAAGTTTAAAATAACGATAATAAGCCTTAAAATAATTATAAATATACCTCATGGTTAAGACCCAATATGAAATGGATTGAAATAAGGAAAGCGAAAAAGGAGAACAGTTCATATGCTAAGATTAGCCCAATTTCGTCCCGGGTTTAGTTCAATGCGAACACCTTTGTTGTTTATATGAAAATAATAATATATTCTTTTTCTGAACGTAACAATTCCCCTAGACTACCCTTAACTACGATCGGAATATAGATTCGACTTCGTTAACAAAAGGTTAATTTTATTGTTCAGGTCGATAAATAACCTTGCGCCATTATTTACATTTTTTTTTACAATTTCGTTTCCATCGATATCTATATATCCAATGTTTCATTTGACCATTATAAAGTCGAAATAGGGTTCGAAGGCAATATGAAAGTTGTTAAACACTTACTGAGACGAGGTGACTAGGTTGTTTTTAAGCTTTAAACTATAAAAATGTTATTCATATATGTCATAGTTTCTTTTATGAAGACATGGATAACTGTTTTTAGGCCTTGGAATGCTTCAATAACTTCTGAATCAAAAATGTATATAGTAGGGTAAAGGTCTTTAAACCTCTTTATAATAAAGTTATTGTTATGAAAAAATTGCATACATATACCTAACATATTTTTATACAAATAAAAATATTTGAGTTTATCGGTTGGAGCTATGATATAGTTTACGTTGAGATTGATGAATCGTTTTTTGAAAGTAGAAACAGTTATTTCCTTGATCTGATTATCTATGAAGTATTTGAAATATTCCGCCCTGAGGGGGGGGGGGGTTGTAACAATAATAATATAAATTTTGAAAAAGTTATAAATTATACGTTTATTATAAATAAATGTAGTTTAAATAGGACCGTTTTTAAATTCGTGTGGTGAAGCCGTAATAGGTTATTAATATTAGAAAATATGTGTAGGTTTTATCGTTATTGTGCGGAACCGTATGAATAGTTTAAATGTGTATATAAGGTGGTTTGATCTGATTGTGTTTGGTCTTAAAGCCGCGGAGTTTCTTTATATAGCTACCGATGAAAAATATTAAATAACTTTATAATACGTCGAATAAGGGGGAATTCGATATTAATAGTTTTTGAATAAAAAGAGAATGATAGTCATTATTGTTTTTAAACCACTTTGTTAACGGGTAAACTGGCGTTTGTTAAAGCAACGGTATTTAGAGAAATTCTGTGAACCGAATAGAATACTCTTTCTGTAATAACAAACGAAATTATAATATATTTCTTAAAGCTCTTTTATATATGGCCGATATACCAACTCTTAACGTAATATATAAGTGTTAGAACTATAGTAGCAGCGATAACTATTCCAAAATGATGCGACTAAAACCCATATCTTGTGCGGAATAGTTTCTTATAATACCGCACGATCTTTGAAACCCTCGCCACACGTTCCCTAACGTAAATTCTCTTTAATAAGATTCTATTAACTCAAAACCTTAGTTATTATAGGTTAATAACTTTAATATTTGGTAAAAGGCTTGTAACAGAGTATATTAATCTCGCGCCAAATAAGCCAGACATATTACTATATTTTGTTAGCTTTGCCGGACTCTAGCAGCTAATAATATATAAAAAACTAAGATTTTTCCTAGACGAAAATAAACTTATTATAGTTTATTTATCTTTTCATTTCCCGAAGTTTTTTCCCCGATCCGCAGCGTTAATTTCCTAAAATTTTAATCTCTGTACGAAAGGAACATTTTCCGCATATATAGAAATAAAAATAAAAATGAAATTTAACAAGGTTCTATATATAAATTATATTCAATACCAAGAAAGATGGGTAAATTTTTTAAGTTTTACAATAAAGGTATATAAACTTCCTAGATGATATTTAATATATAACCTTTATCATTCTTTTTAATTATAAGCCTTAAACAAGGTGAATAAACTCAAATAAAACCTTGAAAGCCGTCTTTTTTGTATACGGCGGAAATATAAAAGGAAATTAAAGGTTTCCTATATATCGCGAAAGAAATTAACGCGATTTACTCTTCACTAACGCGGATTCGATATCGTGGGCAGAAAATTTTACAAAATCCAAAACAAATAGTTCAAACTTCACTCTGTTGTATTATTTATTAATGAAACCCCAGGTGATAAACTTCCCAAATTGCTTACAAACTACGATATGTTTTAAAGTTTCAAAGCATATTGAGATGAAAGCGATAAAACTTTACGAACTGGGTTATTGTAAGTCTTGGTTACCTAAATTCAATATTATTAATACCTCCAATCATCATGACATCTATAGAAAAACCTTTCATCGCAAATAATAAGTGTAAAATTTGTTAAATAGCTTTATTATAGATTCACAATACACTTTAAATCAACCGAATATTATAATATCGTATCCGGCCGATGTATTTTGAACGTCGATAGTATTACAAAGTACCTCCTTATTTACAATATTGTTATCTAAAGGGACGGTGTATTCGGATTTATACCAATCGTTCAAAAAGTCGTCGATGATATCATTGTCAATTGAAAATTTGTTGAATTTTTTCCCTGTAAAATTATAGTTTATTATTAAGGGTGTAAAATGAGGTACTCTCTCCTTCGAGTAAAGGGGTTAATAGTAAAAAAGAAGATTTGTGCCAATGGATCATTTTATAAACTTTTGTAAAGTAAATAGCCCGGTTAAATTTTATTTTCCATTAACCGGTACGGGTTTATTTCCTTTTTATGAAAATGTTTTTACATTCAACGAACTTAATGCCTAGTAGGCATGCTGCGTTCGCTTTTCTTATACCATAAAAGATCTAGTCAAATTTAAAAATACATTACTCCGCAATTTTTATATAAACTATAATATTTTTACAAACTATGCACAACAATTTAACAAATAATTAAACAAAGGTACTTACCCAAATTTATACAACGACTGTGTATATAATTTAAGTTTCGAATAATATGAAATCCCTTCTAATAGCGATTAGGTTATTAAACCTTAATAGGTTGGTTTCTGGTACTCCAATACAAACGATAGTTATAATATAGGACCTACAATCCAAAAGATTTGTTAATACTATCCTATAATTAAAACTGTTATCAAGATTAGATTGTATTATTACAGTGGCTCCAGTAATATTATAAAGGGTGAAGTTTAGAAAGTGTTTTAAAAAATATATAGGAACTCTCATTTTTTAGATAAAGTGTATATCTGTTACGAGAACCCACTATCTAAAACTCTTTCTCTACGTATATTAATTAAAGTTAATTTTACCGGGTTTTCTTATGAAATTGAAGTTGTTACTAACGATGTTTTAAAATTTGGATACCTAATAAGAAAATTTCAATCAATGCATTATCTTTAAAATAATTCTAGTATATATTTATTATCTTAATTCCGTTAATACGCAATTATAAAGAATACCTTCCGGTATTAGGCAAAGTTCATATTACGGTAAATAAAATCCCTTTTCAACTTAAAAAGAACTCAGGGTTTAGTTATAAGGAATAGCTCGCACCGGCCCTTCGATATAATAGTGGATTCGCTCTAATTTCAAACAAAAAAGTAAATTATAATTTGGATATCGTTACATTAATTGTTCACTATTGTCTTTTCTGCTGTACTAAGGTTGTTATACGTTAATAATATTGACGCCCTCATCTACGCAACCTTAAAGAATTAAATACACCATGAGTATTTTATCCAACTGTACTTAAGAAATTATAAGTCCTATTATTGGTAGGTCTTTAGACGTTGCAACGTTGTCGATTGGAATTGTGGTCAAAGTAACAGTAGTATTGTGTGGTCAGATGGTGGATGTATTGTTCTAGGTTTGGTAGACCGCTAACCGGTCTGCACTGTAATTTGTATGGCCAATTGTTTGGCCTGTACCCTAGAGTGAAGTTCAGCGTACTGTACTCGACTTACACCCAATGCGGTAAGTCTCCATAAAGCAATACACTTAATTTACAGTACAGTCAACTTTAATGATAGTAAAGTTGACCTATTGTACTGAATTTAGTACTATTTTAATACTGGCGGCTTTTTAGTTTATATGCGTACGTTAGTGTAGCTAACTAATCTTTTTCGGTTACTACTAAATTGATTTCCCGTCAACTTACCAGACCCCTATCAATTCTAGTTGACTCCTATACTAAATTGCACCTAATTACAAGCAAATTAACCCTAATTGACCTTAATTACTCTATTGCCCCGAGGTCCGAGTTTATTAATTTTCACAAAAATTTCTTTCGTTACAAACCTTGACAAGCTTTTAATTTAATATTTCCACTTGAACAAATCACCGTTATTATTATCTTAGCAGTCTTTTAGTTTTCCGTCTTATCTCTATTCGCCGTCACGTAATCCGGGTCTTCCGGGCGGTTTATCAATGTAGCCTTCAATTCTTATAGTCAGCTTATTACTTTCCATAAACCTTTCCAGAGCCTTCTTCAGTAATTCCTTCGTTATGGCATCAACAAGGTTATTTTTTCCATCTATCCATTTAAATTCCTTCATTTCTCTCCCTTAGTAGGCTTCGAGGAGTGTTTTTACGTCAATTATTAGGCGTTTTACACTAATAGTCCCGAATTTCGAAATATATTCGAAAAGACTCTTCTAGTCTGTATAAATTACTACCGGGATAAGAGGAATTTTTAGCTATCTAGTAATAATGTTAAGAGTTTCCTACATTGTTATGCTTACGTCGAAGCCCGCCATCATACCGTAAACCTTTAGAGTTAGCACGTTTCGTATAATCCTTTTACAATTAATGGAGGTTTAGTGAATTAAGATACCGATAATGCTAAACTGGTCTTCTTGCCTATTTTTATTAATAAGGGTTATTAGGAAACCGATCTGTAAAGATAAGTCGGTGTTATGTATAAAAGATCCGTTCAAAAAAAATATTAATTTGGCTTTTGAAAGGTTCATTAAGACCATATTCATCACGTGGTTCAAGCTTCGTACTTGCTATTTAATCCTTTTGTTTAGCCGGATAAAATCCTTATCCGTTAGCGTTTATATTTGTACGGTAATAGATAAATCGTAAGAGGTTTTCGGTTGGTATTAAGTAGTAATATAGTTACCTTAAGCGCATTGTTTTAGGTATCGTTAAATCCTAGTCTCGTTAGTGTTATTAATTTTAGCTAAAATAAAGCCTTAGCCTTTTTGGATAAAGCTAAGACCGGTATTAATACCAAGTATGTGGATTGTCGATTTATTAAAATCTAGTTGGGTGTTTTCCGTTAGCGTTGTTACCGGTTTGTAATTTTGAAACTTGAAGTTTTTCATCGCTTGTTATTCTAATGCCACAAAGCTAGCCGTTTCGATGAAAAGGGTATCGTCAATTTAAATACCTACTATGCCGAAGTCCTTCTTTTACGTTACCAGTAGGTACGGATTATATGTTAAGGATTTTATCTCCAGCTGTAATTTAAAGTGCGATTGGTAAGTTACGAATTAGTGAACGCCTATTTTAGCCAATTCGTATAGTGGTTTGATATAACGTATTACCGTATTTAGAGGGTAGATGATACGAATTTCCTGTAATAACTTTAATAATACGATTAGTTATAAATTTAATGGAAATTACGTATTGGGTTACGTTATAATACGGCTATTAAGTATCAAATTACCTTTAGTTTCAGTTAATAAACTTGTTATCAAAGTAATTACTAAGTGTTGATTAATTTTTTAAATCGTTGGCAATTACTTAAAGATTTAGGTTTGACCTTTATCACTGTATCCTTAGGCGATTAAACGTGATTTTTTGTACGGTTGCCCCGCATTCTTACCTTTAACCTCGTAAATAATTCTCGATTTGAAAATCGTACCGTTTGGATTTTAAAGGTGAAAGTCGGTTTTCGGTACGAATTTAATAACCCTTCGAGTTAGTAGACCGTTAATCTCGACCCTGTTACTTTCTTTAAAGGGTTCACCGGAGATTTTAATAATTCCTTACGTTCGTAGTTTTAAATACCAAGTTTTCGTTATTTTTTTTTCTTACTTACCGAAGTATTATTGTAAATGCAGCCTGGTATGTATTTCTTCTCTTCACTCTTTTTTTGGGGGGGTCCTCCGCGTTGGCGGTGTTTCATAAGATTATCGATCACAGATAAAAAAGGGTTGTGTTAGCTCGGTTGCTTCGTTTGAAAGTCTTAAGGGTTATTTTTAATAGCCTTAATATAGAGTTTGGCCAGAGTAATTCGAAAAAATATAAAACTGTTAACAGTTTTAACAAATACTTTAAAGTTTATGATACTTAATATCTTATATAGGATTTCTCATTTTCCTGGTTCCTGATAGATGAGGACTTTACTTTGTAACGGTAAAACAAGCACGTCGATTATTAAAGGGTTGTTTTTAGTATTAAAGGCGTTACTAATTTAGCGGCGTGCCGATTTTCTTCGAAGTTCCCTCAAAGCTTTGCTATAGGTCTTAACACGTTTTTAAGTATTTGTTAAGGGCGGAGATTTAGTCGTCAGGCGTGAGTACAATTTCAAGACTAAGAGCGTTGGCACTAAGCTGTCAGGGCTCATAGTATCGTTAAGGCCTTTCACTGCTATTTATAAACGAGCCTTCGAATCCGTAAAGCTTTTAATTTTCAACTTAAGGATATTATACGCTCGACAAAGTAGGGCGTATGCTTTTTTAACCTTTTTAATACTTTAGTGGGCTTTTACATGTACTTGTTTACAATAAATACCTATTATCGTGATATCCTTTTAAGACTTTATCGTAACAAAGTTGGTACTGATATCGTAAACGAAGACATTAAATAGATATGAATACGTATTAATATATAATATCCTCAACGTTTTCCGCGTATCCTTTGCCGAAAGGGACTTTAGAAACTTAACCCCGTAAAAAGGAGTTGCGGAATTAATAACGGAAAAAATAGGCTTATTATCCAAGTAAAACATATTAACGAAAATCTCATGGTTAAAATCCTTATCTCTTTTTAATATAAATTTAAATTTCCGGAAAGCTAAGTCATGCGTTTAATAATAGTAGCATAGCTTTTTCATAGCTTGTAGGAAAAAATAATTCATATCGCTATACTTTATGGACTTCAGGACTTTATATAGCTTGTTAACGTCTAGATAGTTAAAACGCTGGTATAGTTAACATATTTTCGGATTTGTTGAGTACAATATCACTACTTTCGGTATTTAAAGATAAAACTATAGGTGCTCCTATTTAATAGCGAATGAAAACCTTTGGATATCTTTAACCAGTTTATTTACGTTAACGTCGAAATTAACGTCAAGGGTATTTATATCCTCCAAGTAAATAAAGAAAGGGGTAAGAGACTTAAGGAAATAAAACGTAATTACTCATATGATAGTTTAAATTACTGTTATCCTCAATAATGATAGTTATTTACCCCGGCCACACCTAATTTAAATCTTATTAACATTATAACAATCAATTTCAATGGCTATAATACTTTACCTCCGTAGTATTATATATTGCGAATAACTTTTTGTTAAGTACTTTGCTTCCCTTATATCTGGCATAATACTTTCAAACATATAGTTCGTGTAATAATCGCGAAGGTTAAAGATGTATAAGGGATTAAGGGTTTAATTAGGGTAAAGGTAGGGGTTTTCATTATCCAAACAGTATAGGAAGGCGTAATCGGCTAGTTATTGGGCCGTATTAGAAATAGTATCTTTATGCCATTAAATTTGTTTAAGGGCGTTAACGGCATTAATCGGTTCGTCCCCTTAAAAGTCTACGATTTAATCCAAGTAATCCTATTTAAAACTAATAGATTATTAGTCGTAATATATTACTTTCCTATTATTACTCTCAGTGAGAGCATGTCGGGTTAATTAAAAACCAGACTGACTATAAATTCAACATCTTTTATTACTATTACAACAATAGTGTTTACGGTTAAAAGATCCGCCTAAATCTTGTTAACGCTAGTATAACTGCTACCTTTAGTTTAAAGCTAAGGTCTATAAGCTAAACCTCAGGCATTATAAACACCCGTATTTACGGTCGACGTGAGTAATTAATATAAGGTCTTTTTTATTTACATTAATAAAGTTGTTACCTTAGGAGTATATACTAAGTGAGTTTGGTATACGCGTTATTACAATGGCAAGCAAAGAGCGTAACTGGCTAAAAAAAGCCTTCACAAGTGGTATTTAAGCGTTATAAGACGTACTCGAACTCGCTAGCATCCGTAACTACCGCCCGTACCTGTTCGCGAAGTGTGGCTTCACCAACTTAAGCCTTCTCCATTACTTTTTAACGTATTATTAACTTATTAAACATCTAATTATTGATTTCTATTAATATTTCCTCCTATTTTCTCTTGACCATTCTTATAATTTACCGTATTATGGCCCAATTTGTATGGTATTGCGCGAAGTGGACGTTGTATTCGAAGTAGTCCTCTATACTCTCATAAATTTCTCGAAACGTAGTAGATTAAGTTAGGATATTTAGGTAGTAATCCTTAGCGTACTTTATAAGGATTCCAGAAAACAATAAGTGAAAATTAAAAGGAAAAACCTTCATCCATTTGCAGATATTTAAGAAAAGGCTTATCTTTGTATAGATAAGGTTGTAAAGCTTTTCGTTATACTTCTTTATGTTACCCAAAATCTTGGTAAATTCTGTAAGGAATTTATAATTAATATTAACCATTTTAACAGGTTTTAAAGGAAAGTCGCGATAATCGTCCCAGTTGTAAATGGTTTTTTCTAACGGTTTAAGCGTTGGAGTTTCCGAGGTATGGTATTAGAGGTAATTGTCAACCACCTAGCCCGAGGGGCAAAGTCCTGTAATAGAACTTGTAATGGGCTTTCACGTATAGGTAAGTTTAAAAGAGGGAGTTTTTTATGAGATTTAACTATTAAATTGCTAAGTGGCGATAGGTCTTGAAAAGTTTTGGAAGGCTTAACGATCCTATTTAATTAACTGGTATAAAGCGTTAACATTAATACCTCTAATAGCGTTGGTAGCTGTTACTTTACATGTCTTTCTTCCGCTAAGGGTGTACTCCTCGCTATCACATGGGGGTACTAAACTGCCGAGCAATTTAATAGGTTTTTTATCGTTAGCTTGTAAAAAAGCTTAGCTTAGCTAAGAAGAGTAAAGGGTAGGTCCCTTAAATCGCATATAAGGGCGATAATATTCTTTAATATCCTTTTCTTTTATACGTGGTTTTTAAGGGCGTTTTTAAAGCTAGGTCAGGTTGACAAGTTTTTACGTTAGCTTTGTAATACCCTTTAATGGTACATAAACTCCCTATCGTTTAAGTTTTAACTTAACCCTTAATTCAACTCCTTCTTAAATTAAGGTTTATATATTCATGATTCAATCGTCAAAAAGGTTATGAAAATTGCTAAAAACTTAGTTGGGATCTTTAGTATTATTGTATTTAACGATATAATAGCCAATATAGTTGGTAAGGTTTTTTTCCGTTAATTTCTCGTTAATATTTTATCCTTAAAGGATTTTATTGTAAAACTTCGTAAAAACGGTTTCCAAGGCGTTAATCTCTTTCTAAATATCTTAAGTATGTGTTATGTCAAGATTTACGGTAATAGGGAACTTGGCAGGGCGTATAAGGCGAGGGAATTAGTAATCTTAGGCGTAGAAACTTGGTTATTTGGCGTAGGATCGAGTGTGGACTTGGCGACTTGACGATCTTCGGCGTAAGGTCGCGCAACGTGGCTTTCTTAACATAACTTAGTATTTTTCGCTTAAAGAAACGAACTTTAGGATTAAGGTGATGTAAAAAGTAAAAAGAGTAAAATAAGGCAAAAGTCTAGTAAAAAGGGTAAGATAGGAGGTCGTTAGTAGTAATAGAGGTCGAAGGTTATTTGTTGTAGTTATTTAGCGTAAGGATTTAATCGTTTTTCTATAGTAGTAGCGCCAGTAATAGTATCAATTTAGCTATTTACCAACTTGCCGAACTTTAAGACTTTGAACAGTTAATTTTGGATTTTTTCTTTAAAAATGATCGGTGAAAATTTCTTGGTATTTTCAGTAGGAATACCGTCGCTAACTTCTAGATTGCCGTTGTAAGATAAACACATCCCAAAAATCTTCTCTATTTTCCTGCCGTTGTGGGACAAACATAATACTAATAAAGACCTTTCGCAATAATCTTTCCTCTACCCTAATAATAACGTAAAACGTAACAGCCGGAAAGTAACTTCTTCTACTTTGCTAATCTACTTAACCCAATAAATACTAACCAGTATTAGTAGGTCTTTATATGTTATAAAGTTGTCGATTCGAATCGAGGTCGAAGTAACAGTAGTATTACGTGGTCAGATGGTGAATGTATTATTCTAGGTTTGGTAAACCGCTAACCGGTCTGCACTGTAATTTGTATGGCCAATTGTTTGGCCTGTGCCCTAGAGTGAAGTACAACGTACTGCACTCGACTTACACCCAATACAGTAAGTCTCTACAAAGTAATACACTTAACTTGCAGTACAGTCAACTTTACTGATAGTAAAGTTGACCTATTACACTGCATGTAGTACTATTCCAACACCTATATTTATTTTTGGCGCTCAGCAACGTTTAATCGTGATATTTATACTTGACATAGATGTATTCATCATTCTAAGACGTTAGTATTGATTAAACGCGTATAGGAAATAAATTCTTAGCTTGTTGAATCAATTTTTTATGAAGAAATGATTTTAATTTACTCATCGGTAAAAAGAATAAAAAGGGAAGGGAAATCGAATATAAACAAAGCTGATTACAAAGTCGTAATCAACCCGTTATATAAAACTTTAATCTCAATGGATAAAATAATTTACATTACAATTTCATCAACGTTTATGGCTTTCAACTTAATTTTTATAATTCTAAAGACCTCATAACCTATCGTATGTGATTTGGACTTAATTATCGTTTTAGTTTTAGTATAAAAGTCGGCCTTTTCCGATATAATAGGTTCTTTATATACCTAGATATGCCGGGACTTTCCACAGGTAAAACGGGATTCCTAACTTTAAAACACCGAATATTTGTCGTTCCTTAAACGCTATTAATCCCGCTTATCACCAGTCTGTATATATTACGCAAGATGGACGTTGTGTTCGAAATCATTTTTCATGTCATCGTAAATTTCCAGGAAAGTTTTCGCTTTAGTTAGGATGGTTAGGAAGTAGTTCTTGGTATGATCCGTAAGAATTTCTGGGAATTGTAAGTGAAAACTTGAAGGGGAAACCTCTATTTATTTACAAATTTTGACTAATAGTATTTTATTGGTATCAAGAAAATTTTAGGGTTTCCCGTTATACTGTTCTGTATCGTTTTAAATCTTGACAAAGTCCATAAACAGCGTATGGTTAATGTTTACCATTTTAATTGATTTAGGGAAAAAATCACGATAATTTTCTTACTTGTCCAAAGTGTTTTAAATAGTTAAATTAAGTCCTGGATTTTTAAAGTTACGGTAATAGGAGTAGTTGCTAGTCTCCTAGCTCGAGGTATGAATTCCTGTGGTAAAACCTGTGGTGGGCTTACGTATATAGGCGTATCTACCTTAGGAAACTTTACCTTAAAGAATTTAATGGTTTTAGGAGAAAACTTATAAAGCTTAAGGAACTTGATAATCGTAGGGAAAGTTCTAAAGAGCTTAACTATCTTGCTTAATTAACTGGTAAATAACGTTGACATAGTTTTTTTTTTCTTTCCGTATTGGCAACCGTTACTTCACGTGATCTGCCTCTATTGAGCGCATACTCTGCGTTATCACGAGGAGGTGTTGGACTGCTGGACAGATTAATATGTTCCTTATTATCGACGTGTAAAAAGTTGATATCAGTGGTAAAGATAAAGGCTTCATTTAATTGGAAATTGAAAGGTGATGATCTCTTAAAATATGTATAAAAGAGTTAATATTCATTCACGCCTTTTCTTTTTTCTCGTGTGTCTTTAAGTAAAGAATCTTTGGGGTATTATTTAAGTTGAGCCAACTTAAAAAAAGTCTGTTAATTTAGTTGAAATTTGTATTTTGCACGTAAATTCTTTGTCAGCAAATCTTTACTTTTAATTTAGATTTAGCATCTTTTTAAGTTGCCTTTTACATATTAATAATCCAATCCCTGAAAAACTTATAAAAGTTTTGGAAAACGTAGACGTTACGACTATACTTTTTATTACCATTTTGGTTAAAAATATAATGGCTGACGAAGTTAGTTAGATGCTTTTCAGTTGATTTTTTATTAATATGTCTTCCCTCCAGATCCTCGTCATAGTTCCTTCGGAAAAAAGATACGAAGGCCTTAATTACCTTTATACGTTTTTTACTGGGTGTCATCTTGGCTTATTATTTTAGACGAGAGAAATTGGTGATTTGGACGTATAGTAACTTGATGTTTTAGGTAAAAGGACTTGATAATTTGGCGTGAAGTCGCACGATGTAGCGTTTTTGGCGCAACCTAGCGATTCTTAGTATTTTCGCTTAAAGTAACGATCCTAATAAATTTTTCAACGTGTCCGATTAAAGATATTACCATATAGAGGGAAAAGAAGTGGTATAAAAGGAAGAATTAGTGTAAAGGGTAAAGTTTAGTATATGAAGTAGGGTCGAAAGTTGTTTGTTGTTTTTTGTGATTTAAGACTGTGAGATTTAGTCGTTTTTATAGTAATAATACTCGTAATAGTACTGACTTAGTTGTTTACTAATTTGATAATTTTTGAGATTTTTAACGATTAATCTTAATTTTTATCTTCAAGAGTTGAATAAAGATTTTTTGGTATTTTTAATAGCGATACCATCGTCACTTCTAGACTGCCGTAAAGACTGAAGTTTAGAAGTCTTCTCTACTTACTACTACAGAGACTAATACAGCTAATAAAAGTCTTTTGTAAGAATCATTCCTCTACCTTGCAATTACACAAAGTGTAACCGAGAAATAACTTTATCTTTTACCTAAACAATTTGTGCTTAACCTAATACATACTTATTAGTGTTAATATGCTTTGTCATTAATATGCCTTTAGATGTTGTAATGTTGTTGATTTGAATCGTGGTCAAAGTAACAATAGTATTACATGATCAAGTGGTGGATGTATTATTCTAGGTTTGGTAGACCGCTAGCCGATCTACACACTAATTTGTATAGACAATTGCTTGGCTCATGCCCTAGTATGAAGTGAGCGCATACTGTACTTGACTTTACAGTAGACTCACAAAATAATACACTCAACTTGCAGTTTGTACAGTCAACTTTACTTACAGTAAAGTTAACTAACTACACTACAATTACTACGATTCTAACAATTAATATATTTCTAGTAGTCAATGTATTTACTAATATCCAACGCAATTTTTGTTGATAGAATAGAAGTTATTTTGATGGAAAAGATGATTTTTTATAAATATAACCTAAAATAAAACTTTAATTATAATGATTTTGCAATGCAGGTATATAAGATATTGTAAAGTTTTTATACAATAAAATATAAAAGGTTAACTCGTTATTCTATACTTACAAAAAACCTGGAGTAGTGGTTACATAAACCTATGTACGAACAGGAATATAGTTTATTCAAAGATGGATTTACATAAAATTCTGTTTTAACTTTACAACATTATAATTTCTTTCCTAAATAAAAAATAAAGGAAAATAATAAAACCAAGATTCCAAAACGAGAATAAAATAATTGAGTAAATAAAATTATATTATGAAGGTTTGGTATACCCACATCTAGGTACCCGGAGTTTAGTATATACCCCGGAACCAAACCTAGGTACTGGTCCCCCGCAAAACAGCCGCTACTACACCTCCGCTATACTATGTAGTAACGGGTTTGCTTGCTAAGCCGATTACTCAGCAAAGTCGCCGTATAGACTTGACAAGGGTGTCCCCTGCAGTCTGATTATGGCAGTATGGCCTGGCGTCAAATGCGCTTCGGCACGTTGTGGCGTTGCTTGACCAACGGCAGGCTATTGTCTCAATGTTCTTAATGGAGCTGTGTTGCCTCACTCCAGGGCCATGACCCCTGCTGGCCTCTGCTGTATCCAGTGTGGATGTTTACATGGACAGAAAGAAAATCGCCAGTTTGCTTTGTTGTTCCGAAGTCCAACCTTCATGACGACTGCACCTGCAGATGCAAACATACGCAAAGTGAACATGACTTGTATGCTTCTTTGAATTTGGGTCTTCTACCAAGTACTTTGTACACTTGATTCTAAGTTTTCACCGCGTCATCCCCAACCAACTTTTGCGCCGTGTACGACCGTGGCTCCCACATATTCAGGGCACGATCAAGTTGCCAACTCGGTCGTCCTCGCACTCGCCCACGCGGACTCATTTCCTCGTCAGGCTGTGCGGTGTTGCTATTGTGATGATTGCGACGAGTCCGGTAACACATCATATCGACAAGTCCATTCTCGCATCGCAGCACATAACATTGCAAACGCCCCTGTCGGCACTTCTGTTGACCCTGCCATTGGTGCCCGCCACACATCTCTCTGCGCCCCAGCCATCAGCAATCCCTACACCGTCGGCTGCCCCTCAATTGCACGCGCCGCCACTGCGCGACACGTTGGGAAGATGTCGAGCTTTATGACCAGCATGTTTGCCAACGGCGCCAGGGACACTGCCCGCCCCTCCACGCCCAGCAACAACACCTTCATCGAACCCGCCGACACCCCAGCCGGCAGTCCGAGCAAGAAATCCTTCCCACCTGGCGCCCACGAGCTCTCCCAGGCCCACGACAGCCACCAGAAGCTGACCGCCAATATCTTTGACACCCCCATCAGGCTGGGCCGCCCCCAGTCCGTTATCCGCGCCCTCTCGCCTGGCAAGCTTAACAATGTCCAGAACGCAGATGCCGAGTCCACAAACACCACCTTGGTTGACAACAGCAGTCCAGGGAAGGCTTCCCCCTCCACCCCTCTGAAGCACCATGGCCAGGAGAACACACCACCTACCGTGCAAAAGCAGGGCCTCGGCGTTCCAGCCAGCCACGCTGCCCTGTCGAGACAGGAGAACTACCCGTGCCCGCGCACCGCACCTCCCGCCAAGAGGTTCGACACTTCTCGTGGTCTGTCCGACCAGGAGCGCGAGGTCCTGCAGAAGCCCAATGTGAGGCGGATGGTCAATGTCACTCAGCTTTGTGAGTCTCTGCCTACTAGCAAGCACCACAAAAGCACCGCTCTAACACTTGCCTGGCCAGACTTCCTCGACTACTACTTCGACCTCCTCACATATGCTGGCAACCGCCAGAACCGTTTGAACGCCTTCAAGGCCGAGTACCCTGAGCCTCCCGAGACCGACGATGACACCTACGATCAAATGTGGCACAAGTATACTGGTCGTGAGCGAGCCAATCTCCGTAAGCGACGGGTGCGGCTCCGCCAAGGTGACTTCCAGATCCTCACACAGGTCGGTCAGGGTGGCTATGGTCAGGTATTCCTGGCCCAAAAGAAGGACACCAAGGAGGTGTGTGCGTTGAAGGTCATGAGCAAGAGGCTGCTCTTCAAGCTGGACGAGGTCCGCCACGTCCTGACCGAGAGAGACATCTTGACGACTGCCAAGAGCCAGTGGTTGGTACGCCTTCTGTACTCCTTCCAGGACGACGAGAGTATTTACCTTGCTATGGTGAGTGACGTCCCTTGACGATCATGGGATTCTTGACTGATCTGCAGCAGGAATACGTACCGGGAGGCGACTTCCGCACCCTGCTGAACAACACCGGTGTTCTTTCCAACCGCCATGCTCGCTTCTACATCGCCGAGATGTTCTGCTCCGTTGATGCCCTCCATCAGCTCGGCTACATCCACCGCGATCTGAAGCCCGAGAACTTCCTTGTTGACTCCTCCGGCCACGTCAAACTCACCGACTTCGGACTTGCAGCGGGCTTCCTGGCTCCAGCCAAAATCGAGTCCATGCGAGTCCGTCTTGAGAAGGCCTCCGAAACCTCAGTCCCCTTTGGCAAGCCCATGGACCAGCGGACTGTGGCAGAGCGACGTGATGGATATCTCTCGATGCGGCAACAGGACGAGAACTACGCCAAGTCCATTGTCGGCTCCCCCGACTACATGGCGCCCGAGGTCCTCCGAGGCGAGGAATACGACTACACTGTCGACTACTGGAGTCTGGGATGCATGTTGTTCGAGGCACTTACCGGCTTCCCGCCGTTCGCCGGCGCGACCCCTGACGAGACGTGGCGTAACCTGAAGCACTGGAAGGAAGTCCTCAAGCGACCCGTCTGGGAGGACCCCAACTACTTCCTCAGCAACCGGACCTGGGGTTTCATCACCACTTGCATCAATTCGAGATCTAAGAGGTTTTCCAACATCAAGTCTATCTACGAGCACCAGTATTTCGCCGAGGTCGACTGGAACACCCTGCGTGAGACCAAGGCCCCGTTCGTTCCCGAGCTCGACTCCGAGACTGATGCAGGATACTTCGACGACTTCGAGAACGAGGCTGACATGGCCAAATACAAGGAGGTCCACGACAAGCAGAACGCCCTGGAGACCATGGAGGACCGCAAGGACCAGATGGGCAAGGCACTCTTTGTTGGCTTCACCTTCCGCCACCGAAAGACGGACGATGGTAACGGCAGCCCCACAAGGACGCCTATCACTTCGGACGGCTTGTTCGGCACGATGCTGTAGGGCCCGCATTGGAGTGCCGCGCAGCAACAACCCAGCGAGCAGAGCATGATCGGAGGACGGGTTCTGCGGACCCCTGCAAGGCTTTCGCCCATGAAGGCCTCGCCTACGAACATGGGCCGTGGGCACCCATCCAGCCCTGTCAGCCCAATCAGAGTGGGCCGCTCGCCCAACTAATTGCTTGATGAATGAAATGAGCTCTGGTGGATGGATCGATGGATTGATGAAGGTTATGTCACGACTGGGTCATACACGGGAAGACTCCTATTCGTCATTATGGAAAGTGGTTCATCGGAACCTTGTGTACAACATATTGCACGTCGGGTTGCCTGGGAGTTTGGCGCGAAATACTGGCAGGATAGAAACAGGCGAACAATGACTCGTGCTTTCAGCGAACGACAGGACTGGACCGGACTGGGGAGGGCGGACAAACGTATTGCGCAGACATGCTGACGCTTCAAGATGGATGTAGAAGAAAGCAAGCAACATGGGAATTGTGTGAGCGGGCTGGCGACTATGCTGTGTCTTGGCCCGGCGGCCTTGTTTCGTTTATCCGAGTAAGAAGACAGTGCGGCTAATTCTCTATCAGTCGATCAGAATATGAACAATCCATTGCGAGTATCACAATGAAATTCATGCCACTCTCGACTATACGAGTTTCAAATCCAGGGTACAGATGGCTGTCATGGCGGTTGGGCCCCTTGATGTAACGGCTCGACCATCCGCTTCTGAGAATCCAGTTCGAGCCTCAAACCAGCCTCACTTACCTCCACGCCCTCTTCACTCAACCATTGGCGTCGGATGATGCGGATCAGACGTGACGTAAGCTCTTCCACGGGCCATTGTTGAACTGCTGACATTACCTACTTCGGGGTATCATGGTCAAAACACTGCCTAGCGCTTCGGACGTTCCCCAAGCACGTCCAATCCGAAGGCGAACACAGCTCCTTCGGCGCATATCCATGGTCCTTGGTCCTGACTGACAGAGAAATAGGGCCAGGACGCGAGGCGTCAGTACTTTGGGCTCACAATCATGACTACGACGCGGACTGGCCGGGCTGACTGGTCAGAAGGGTCTGCCTCTCTCACTCAAGTCTCCGACGTGTTTCTGTGCCGCGAGGCTCGGTGTGCGCCCCGCCGACGAGGCCACTGTGCTAGCTACCTACGTAGTAGCGTGGCAGACTGACGCTGTGCGAGGTGATGGTGTCGGGCTACGTGCGGAATGATGTAGGGGCCGAAAAGGCCCGCATGGGTGTGTGTGTGTGTATGGAGCAGGAGGCCAGACCGTCTCGGGTAACAGCAGTGGATGGATCTAGGCGCTGTTGGCTAGCCACAGCAGGGCCCATGGCCGCACACATATTGGCACGGCCGAGAAACAATCTTGTGCATTCGCTGTGTGTGTGTGTGTGTGCTTGTGTATTTGGATCTTAATTGGTGGCTTATTACCAGTTGGACACCCTTGTTAGCCATGATTGGTCAAAGAGCTGGAAAGTATTAATTTGTTGTGCTTCGTCAATAAGCTACGAGTGGTGTAAGGCGAAGGCCAGTATTACGCAGAGCATGAGGCGGAAGGAAGGAGACTAATGAGTATCATTTAAGCATTAACGCGGGATTGTGTCAAAATGCTGGCTCTCTTCTAAGGTCGGATTGAATGAATAGAATAGCTGGAGGTACGAGCATGCGGTATCGGTATTACCATTGGCATAAGGTGTATTTGGACACCAAGCGTGGCTGCCATGAACCAACATGTGAAGCATTGGACATGATGGCAGGCATTTGGTAAGGTTTTTCATTAGAACTTGTATTTGTGAAATATGACAGTGTCAAGATATATGTATTCTGGTCTCCTTGATCAATGATACAAGAGCCTTTTTATATCAGCCAGAGGACCTCATTCCACCATCCACTGGTAATGGCTATGAATCAGCAATAATGCTGATGATCCAATAGTAATCAAAATGAGCTAAGCGTAATTCCAGCAACTAACATTATGTTAGACTTGGCATCTAATGAACGTCAAACTGACACGGAACCGTCGTTAATTCCTAGTTACAACACAAGCTACAACGCCAAAAGCAACGACGCAAAGAAAAAACCAAGGGAAGGTAATGGTCGGGCCCTGCCCAGTTGAAACACCCGTGTCAACAGTGTGTTTTGTTCCTTCCCTACACACTCATCTCGACAAGGTGGCGAACGTTATGGAGACGAAGCTGAGGAAGAACGATACTGGTGGCCGAGCTGGATGCCGTGACTAGAGAGGTGGGCAGAGGGGAACCGGCTGATGGTGCTCATTTGTGGAGCCTAGGTCCTTCAGGTTCGGGCGAGACGGATCCACCACATCGCAAGCTCAACGCCTAGTCATGTACCTTTTCCCTGTACATAGTCAACGAGCGCTGGCCAGTGGCCCCTAGTACACTCCCGACTTGCCACCCTCTGCGTCCAGGCCCTTCGCCGCGTTGATCTCACGCGTGATACCCTGCTCCAGCACATTGACATCCGTGATGACGGAGACCATCTGGAACCCTTGCTCCACACGGCGTCTTGCCTCGGCCCCGTCCGTGCCTGCGCGTGGCCGCCATCAGCATTGCCCTACTCTCAGCCACTGCCTGACCAAAAGACACACACAGAGATGGGTGGTTGGTGGTGGTGGCGACGACGTACAGAAGAAGGCGGCCGTCTTGCCCGCGCCCTTGGCAGCCTCCAGGATCCGGGCGATGGCCGCCTCGTGCTCGCTGCCGCCGCGCTCGACGCCCATCTGCTTGGCGAGATCAAAGGGGCCTGCGCAGTAAGGCAGGCATTCCTCGTCAGCTGATGACAGCGGCTACTACTTACTACTGTATCCCGCGCCCGAGCTTTCACACATACACACAACGCAGGGTCCGGGGACAAGAGGGGCAGCGGGGCGGCAAGGGAGTTCGGAATGTGGGGGCGGTTGGGGTGGGGGCAGGCAGATTCACCGATGAAGAGGACGTCCACGCCCTCGACCGCCGCGATCTGCTCCACGTTCTCCACGCCCGCACGCGACTCCAGCTGCACGACGACCAGCAGGCGCCCGTTCGCGCCGTCGTCGTACCGGGCGCCGGGCGCAACGCCCGGGAAGGCGTGTGCCGTGTACAGCGGCCCGTAGCCGCGGGAGCCCTGCGGGGGGTATTTGCTGTAGCTGACGATGCGGGCTGCGTCTTCCTGTGATCCGGGGGTCAGTCCGGTACGGAGCGATTCCAACACCAATCCTACCTCAGCCGTATATGTGCTGCAAGTATCAAACAAAAAAAAAAAAACTTGAAACTCACAGCGTTGTGGCACATCGGCACCATCACCCCGTGCGCGCCCCCGTCGAGCGCCCGCTTGATCATCCACTCTTCCCCCCAGGGCACGCGGATGATGGGGCTGGCGCCCTCGGCGGCGACGGCGGTGGTGAGCTGTGTGCGGGGACATGGATCGGGACCGTCAGACTCGAAGCGACGCCGAGTAGCTAGTGAAGCGGGTGGCAGGGCACGAACCTCATAGTAGTGCTGGTCTGCGATCAGGCCGTGCTCGGCGTCGATGAGCACCCAGGAGAAGCCGCCGCGCGGCGACAGCGCCGGGGACCGGAGGAGCGTCCTTGCTACAGCTGCAGAGGGCAGTCTGGTGAAGGGGAGGGAGGGTGTTAGTTGGCTTCGATGCTTGGTGCATGACCCCTTCCCGGTGAGATTGTGGGCAGAAAAGTCATACAGAGGGGATGGAGATGTCGACGGGGCACTCACGTGAGCCAGAACCCCAGCGCCGGCGACTTGCTCTGCAGAGATGTGTTCAGGGCAGTAGTAAGAGACATGTTCAAGGATTGCGTTGGATTTCCGGTGCCATGCACCGGCTTGTTCAGGCAGACAGCCCTCTAGAAGAGGAGGAAGTGAATTACTTGTATCTCCAGCCAACATCGGGCTGTGTGGGCGCTCGGTAGCAGGGGCAATGCATACCGAGGCTAGGTCGAAGCTCGGTGGGTCTGCGCCGAGATATGACAGGTGCCAGCAGATGGCTGCCTAGCGGTCTGCGCCGAGATAATGACAGTGCCAACGGAAAGCTCAGCAGGGAACAATGGCAGCATCCATTGTAAACTCCCACGCACGTCACCGTTTCGCCCATCCTGACTGTATCTACTCGCACGGGCTGGGCCCCTGAAATCAAGCCTACGTCCCCGTCTTCGCATGCTCCTCCCCCGACACAGACGACAGCGTCCACTGCCAACTCGGCGAAAATGCCGTGCCTCCTTCCTCCGACAGCGCAGACACCGCCTCCGCGTCCCCCCCCGCCAGCGTGTGCATACGCACATCGGCTCCGCCCTCCGTCGCCGAGCCCCCACGTGCTAGCTGCGACGGCAGCGATCTCCTGTCGTCCACCGTCGCGTCCCCCGCCGCGGCGTCCGGCGGCGCCAACCCCATCGACAGCCTCCGGCGGTGCCACGTCCGTCCGCCCAGGCCGTCGTTCGGCGCAATGCTGTCGGGCGGGTACACCACGATCGTCGGCGACGACGGCCGGCGCCCGCGCTCGTCGTCCTCCGCGCCGGCCGCGGCGTGCCGTGGCGTCCTGGGCGTCAGCGGGCTGCCCCCCCTGCTGGCCTTCCACTCCGCGCCCGTCGTGGTTGCCACGGCGTCCTGGCTGCCGCCCCCCTGCTGTGTGCCGCTGGCGGGCCCCTCGAAGCTGAAGCGCGACGCCGCGCGAGTGCTGGTCCGTGACCACGCCGTCGAGGCGCCGCAGATCCACCCACATGGCGTCGCGGATGCTCGCCGCATTGTGGGTGTTCACCGTCGTCGACGTCGTTTCGACGCTTGCCGTGCTGTGTGCCGCCGCTATGCCTGTCCTCTTCCCGTGTGGCGGCTGTGCTGTGCCATCGGCGGTAAGGAGCTGACGCCGCCGTAGGATCCATTTCGCGGCAGCTAGTATGAGGAATAGCAATAGTCCAGCCCCTGCTACGCTGCCCACGGTAATTTCAGCGATGACACCGGGGCTTCTGGCGCCACTGCTGTCTGTATCCTTGTTTTCGGTGAAAACAGCGCTGCTTCCGTGCGTCTTTGGTGTTTCTCTTTGGATTGCTGAATGAGTGGGGCTGCTGCTAGTACCGGTCGAATGGGCAGATGCCTCTGAGGAGATGAGCTTGTAGACCGACATATATCCTCGTCCACCACATGCCTCAGTATCGCTCCCAGTGCATGGCAGTGTGCAATCGCCGACGCTGCCATGGGTTGCCAATGTGCTGAGGGTCGTGCTACAATAGCAGGAGCTGGTATCAGGAGGCATCAAGTCAACAACGCTCTAGCCTGTGGACATGGCTCAGGTTCGTCCGAGCGTGTAGAGACAGACGGCAGCGGCCGCACTCACGATCCGTCCGCAACGCCAACATAAGGATAGGTCGCATCAGAACCTCCGATGACAGCCAAAGCGCATAGTTTCAGACAGAGAGACAGGGACATGTCGCTCGCTGCAGGCGTCGTGTAGTTCTGGCCCAGCACCGAGACGATGTCCTCGGGGCCGTTCTGGGCGAAACAGCCCTGCAGGACAAACGTCTTGCCCTCACTTGCCATCTCCTTCGGCGCAAGGCTCGCGGCTATGCTGCTCGTGATCCCCACACTCGCAGTCCTAGCGCTCGTAGAACCACCTCGCGTCGATGTGACAACATCCGTGACCGATGTCGTGACCGTGACCGTGGTCGTGCTCGTGATCGTGCGCGTGCTCGTGGTCGTGTCGCCGTTGTTGTCGCCGTCCATCGTCGAAGCCTGCGCGGCACCGAGCGCGGCAAGCGTGGCAGCAGCAACCATTACTGCCAGTCGCCGTCGCATCGTGCCTTCCGCGGTGTGTAGCATCATCATCGACCTGTGCCTTCGCTGCCGTATGCGTGCGGTCCATCCAACGGTCCATCCAACGGTCGAGGGCGGGCCCGTCTCAGCCTGAACCCAGACAAAGACACTGGACGGCCTCGGCAGCACAAAGAGCCCCAGGACGCAAGCAGCGACCATCTTCAGGTGCCATTCTGCCCTCTGGCGCAAGCTCAACCTCACTTGAGGGGAGTCTCAGTCATCGGAACCCTTCACCACATCCATGGGTTCCGAGCAACGGTGTCGAGTCGCGCTGCATGGCTTCAGTCCTCACAAGCCCAGGGAAAGAGAAGAAGAGCAAGTGCAAGTGGCAGGCCAGCAAGCAGCCTGAGAGTGAGACCCCTGAAGAGGAATGTGGAATGTGGCAGCATGCGGTCTTCTTATTATTCGACCCAAGCGCTCCCCCCCAGCACACCGGTCCGACTCGTCGGTTCACCATCCATGCCACCGATAACGACACCATGCCCAAACACTGCGCTTCCATAGATAACAGCTCAGGCGAGAAGGAAGACGACAAGGTGCCGAGAGCCGCTTGGTCCCCGTGCTAGACCGGTGCGCTCCGTGTCCCGCCCAAGCTCGTGTGCGACTGACTGTCACACGATGTCTGCCCTAGGTTGGTCCACCACAACCAAATCCGAGACAATTCCCCGATGTGTTGGAACGTTCCTGCATGTCTGACAGCCAGCAAAACGCCCCGCGATGACAGATGGTCGTGTGGTCGCCGAGTAAGGGCACAGACAAGCATAATGGTCGAAAAATGAAAGCTTCACACGCCGGGTGACCTCCAGATGATGACCTTCGGGCGTGGGATATACATAACCAGTGACCATTTCGTGGAATCGCAGCGCCCTGCCATCCTGAAATTGAAATGAGAGACCGCGAGGTGACGGTAGGCCGGGATTATGACCAGGCGCCGTTCGTCAGCTATTCATTCCGCAGAGCGCCTGCTATCTTGGCCCACTGGATTGCTGCTTTGCTCCGTTCTCCCAGCCCTCAAGTCATTGCCTCGTCCTCCTCCTGCGAGTGCAACTGCCAGGTCAGCTTTGAGTTCCCAGGTGGAGCCGCCGCGTCACAGGAGGCTCTGCTCTTGCCCTTGCCCAAGGATAAGCGAGAAGACGCACAACATCTGGGGCAGCTAACATGGGGGGCACCAGCTGGATTGCGCATGCAAAATGTCTGCCCGCTCCCCGTCCTCCCTGTGGCCATTCCGCCCTCTTGGATTGGGCTGCGCTTTGCACTTCCCCGCCAATACGCCACACACTCACACACACACACACACACACCTCTGCAACGGCAGCGCGCCCTGCGACAGAGTTCGGAACTAGTGGAAGTCTGATCAGAGTCCGCCACAGCCCCCTTGGCGCACGGATCAGGGCAGTCCCCTCCCCAGTCCCGGCCGCCTGGGTGCCAGCGTGCCATGATGGACGAGAAACAATCGCCCGCGAAAGTTGGGCGGGACAGTGCGATGATGGGACGAACAGGGTCCCAAGCAGCCATGCAGCCGTGATCGGCGAGGCTCCCTGAGCGTTCTAGCGCTCGCGCTGCATCAATCGGGGCGCGGGGAAACCAAACTGTCTGCGCCGCATGTGCACAAAAGTAGGGCACATGCACTCCACATCTGCACGCCCAGCTGCGGCCCCACGGCATGGCGACCACGACGATTGGCTCTCCCCACGTCAGCCACCCCACTATGCACATTCATGTCGGGCACTCGTTCACGCCCCGGCCCCACGAACCGGTCTCGTGAGAGCGGGTCGAGAGCAACGGGCAGGTCACCCTATCAAGCCTGAGATAGCCGTGGTGAGCAACATGCCGCACAGGTTCCGCCTGTCCGGAGCCCCATGCGTCCACTTGCCATGGCAAGCTGACGTGACGACGGGCGGGGCGATGGAGATGTTGCCTTCGGGGCCGGAGATGGAGGAGACTGCGGCCAAGTCCGGCGCGGCTGCTCGCTTTGCCGAAGGCCTGCCTGCACACGGCAAATGTTTCGCCGAAGTTCACGCGGGTTTTCGGGTAAAATGACGGCGCGTACCGCAACTTGGACTGTTCTATTCCCTTTGGAGGCACATGCGCAATATCGGCGGTACGGGCGGCAATCGAATCTCCAGCCTTGGGCTTCACCACGGCCTCGGTAAATGACAGGAGCCGCCGTGCTAGGCATTTCCTTGCTGCAAGCCCGGCCGAACATGCTGCGCTCCAAACCGTAAAGTAAAGAAGGGAGTCAACGCAGCGGCACAAGCTTCATGAGCTTGTCAGCGGTGAGTCGTGACATGCCTGCCGATGGTCGAAATTACATTGTAGATTGTCGAGATTCATATGGTATGGGGTACATGGTAGCCTTTCCCCCATCAAGGATGAACGGTGAACTGGGCCCAGCCATGTCTATGTCTTCACGTGCAAAGGACAAGAGGCTGGCACAACGTGGTTGCGCCGCACTCCAACACACACGGCGGGGTTTCCATGTGCTTATCACGAGTCGTGCTCTTGATTCAGGTCAGCCGACGGCGGTCGGGTCGGGTAACGAGCTGCCCGTCCAGCGTTCATGGCCGGTATTGGCAACAAGACAGATGAAGCCGGACGTGACTTGCAGCGATTCAAGAGCGGCCTGCAAGGCGCGCACTCGAGACGAGCGGCGGGGACGGAGCAGGAGTGAGGCGGCCAGCGCGCGGTGAATCATCCTGGACGCACCTGGGGTGGTTGGGCCCGGGCTCGCGGCACCTGAAAGCTTGCGCCTGCGCTGGCGTCATCCACGAATCGAATTGCATCTGCTGGTGGCAAGGTTGCATTGCAGAACCCGATTCTGTGGAGGCGGGCGCAGGGTCCGCGCACGGCCGCGGGCGTGATCAGTGAGTCGGATGCCAGCGTCGCGTCACATGCTTGATGCTGTGCCACCCGCCACCCGCCCTCCACCCAGCAAGTGGCTCGCTCTTCCACGGGCCAGCTGCACCGCACAGCGAGAAAGAGAGGCTTCCGGGCCGGTGGGGACAGTCTGCTCCATTTCATCAACCAAACCGGATTTGTGGCCATCCGTCGGACGCACAGCAGTTGACCAAGGAATGGAGGCGAGATGGTCTCGCAAACGTCGGTGACCGGCCAAATGGCTGAGGCTGGAAGCTGGAGAGGTGCCAATGGGACCTTTAAATTGCATCACCATGGCCTTACAGGTGATGAGCCCCTTTTGATCTAAATATCTATTGGGTCCTTTTTTCGCCTGCTTTCTGGTGCATTGCGTGAGCGCTGCCAAAGTGCTATTGGACTTTATGGCTAGCACTAACGGCCAACTTACTTATACTACTTTACGCCAAACCACTGCCTTGCCAATACTGCTGGACCCTGGTCTATACGGCGACCTTGCTGAGTAATCGGTTTTGCAAGCAAACCCGTCGGCGAAGGGCTATGCACGCCGTACATTGGATGGGGACGTTTTGTCACACTTTATTTGAAGAATTTATCCACCATCTTTTTTCAGTTCATTACATTGTCTTCGAACCTGTTGAATTATATTTGTCTTGTTATAAGCCATAATCCTGCAATTTGAGCCGACTTTATTTATCCTTATTTATCTTCCAAAGGTTATTGTTGGACCTGTGTTGAGTAGGTTGAGCCTGCCTTTGCCTCACAGGCCCCCTTTTTTTTTGTTTTACATACTTCAACTGCTGCAAACTCTGCTACAGTCAAAATTTAGACTTAGCATCTTCAATACTACACTTGCACACACACATCAGTACCAACTAACAAAGAATAGCTGTAAACTAATCATTAGGTTGACACCAAGCGTGTTGTTTTCAATCACGCAATATTATCGCCAGAATCTACAAGTTCAAGCAAATCAACCCAAACGCGTAATAAGCACAAAATCCCCTTACCGACACCATCAACTCATTATTACTTACACTAGCAATTATCACCATTTCAGCCATTAGCTATTAATCGGCTGCTCTTTTATGTTTCATCATAGGTTTCTATAACAAATAAATCGCTGTAAGCGTTATTTACTAACTAATTACTTCCGTTTATACTGCTATAATAATTTCGAAGCTAATAAATGTCAATTCTAAAAACGTAACAACTATCTTGTATTCTTTACCCTTCCTTTTTACTAGCTTAAATTCGCTGTTGTATCCCTATATAAGCTATATTTAGAAACATTATTATTACTGCAACCATACAATTGTTAATATTAATATGGTTCTATTAGAATATATCTGAGAAGTAATTAATTATTAAATCAATAAACGTTTCAATACTATAAATTAACGCGTTAATACTTTAGATGACTACGTTTTAAATATTGTTAAAAATATGGGTAATAATACCGTAAACTATATTTTCGTAAGCGTAGCTATGATAGTAGCTGCCTTTTAGTATGAACCATCTCCCTACTATTTTTAAAACCTTTTTTTCGTAAGGATAACCATCAACCTCGTAAAAACAACCATTGGCTCATAAAGATAACTGTCGACTTTATAAAAAGGATTGTTAACTTCGTAAAGATAATTTTCAACTTTATGAAAATAACTATCGACCTTGTAAAAACAACCATCAACTATATAAAACCAACCATAAAAAATAAACTTGTAAAAAAACCGTAATCTATGAAAGCAACCAATAAAACCACAAAAATATCGAACGCGATGATGACGCCTATAACCTCAAAAAGCTACATAACCTTTTACGAGAGGTTTCACAACGTCTTTCTTAATATCTAACTAAGGAACTCCGCTTAAAACATGAAAAAGTAAAGGTTCTCAAGTTAAAATATCCCGATCTATTTGATTTGAATGTTGTAATAATAGGTAATGATATTATATTTACGGATATGTATAGTTTTTGAAAATGCTTTAACTTTGTTACTCATCTAAATCCTAAAATTATAAGTTTATGAATTTAAATGTTTTAAACTTTTTCTAAAAAAAATAAGTTATGTATTAGTAAATTTTAAAGTTAACTTTTTACAGTTGTTAGAACATAACCTTTTAAAGTTTCGCGGAAATCATCAATTTTTTCATCGTTAGATTTACAATAAACGAAAGTTGTACCACTATTTAATATTATAAATACTATTTATACTGTCGCGATTGACGAAACGATAAGTACAGGTGATGAAAACATATTGAAATGAAGATAATATACGCCTGAATGATCAAAATATTCAACCGTAACAACAAAAATTGAAAACGCTTTATAATTAATATCTAGTTCATCTGAAACTTCAATATTCAGTAACATCTGCATTTATTATAACGAAGATAATTAATACGAAAATATATGCTCAAGGTTCAAAAAGAAAAGATGACTTTATTGATAATAGCGAATCGTGAATTTATATATTATTGCCGCGTTTTCAAAAAATATCACAATTGTCGGTAAGGTCTCAAGCCTATAATATTCATTTAAATATAAGGTTTTTGAAGAATAATCAGAATAGTGGGTATTTATAGTATAAAGTAAGATAAGATAATACAGAAGAATCATCTAGAGGTGTATACTTCAGGTGAGAGCTTATAAGCCCTCCATCTAGAGCGTATTACTTTGGAATACTCCTTTTGGACGGATCTACGTATTGCCGTCGTTTTGAAATAACCATTTCAAACCGATCCATGTATGATGCACTTTGCGTCTTGCAAAAGTGTAGCCTATAACGTGATACGTTACCGTATATCTTACAGAAAGTGTATCCTACAATATAGTACATTGCTACTTAATTTATATATAGTATTTATAAAGGTATATAGTAATATCTACATAGGCAATCTTTTCTTTCTTTCTTATATGCTTCGTACTTATAGCTTAATAGTAATAGTATTATTTATAGTATTGATTGTAATAGGTTTCGATTAACAGTTTCCGTAGTAATAGTGTTATAATTATATTAATCGCAAAAGGTTTAAATTAATTGTTTCCGTAATGACAGTGTCGGTTGCTGTATTTATTGTAAAAAATTCGAATTAGCAAATTCAGCTAGGATTAATGAAGTTTAGTCAAGGTAGTATTTTAAGTTCGGTTAAAATTAGTAAAGTTTAGTTGAGGCAATGTTTGTAATTTGAGCCTAATTAGTATAATTAAATAAAAACAGCATAATTGGTAATATCGCCTTTAATAGGAGTAATTATATGGTGGTAATTACGTAATAGTAATTACGTAGGGGTAATTACGTAGGGGTAATTACGTAACTACGTGGTAAGTTAATATAAAAAGATATATTACCGTTTTCTCAGGTAAAACTTCCTTTTTTTCTTTTCACCAAAGACGCGTAGTTCCAGCCAATACAAGTCCTTATTTCAATCCAATTTCTGGTATACCGAACCAAATCAAGCCGTCTCAATATATAGGTTACTTGGCCTACATATATATTAACCTATTTCCCGAATAAATACCACGTAAAAATAGGATTATAAAGCGCTATTTAGCGTGAGAGCGTCGGCGCGTCGCCGCCGCTGCAGCCGCCGCAGCCGCCGCCCCTAACATTACCATTAATAGCAGTAATAGCCCGCTGTCGTTGGGTATAATCTCTTTTATTGCCGTTACACCGCCCGCTCCCGCTACCTGTAATGATCACACTAAATACCCGTGAGTATGTAGAAGGTGTCAGAGGGTTTATGTTAACAGTAAGGTAGCAGAGGTAACAAAAGGTGCAATATCAAGACTGTGTTCGTGCGAGTGATGATCAGAAGCCGTGAGGCTATTCAGGGTAGACTGAATACTTAGATTGACAACTGAAGAGCTATGAAGGAAATACTATCTATCTTGGTAATGAAAGTGTCCTTATATATCCGCGCCTTCATACGTCTTCAGTGTAGGCTCGACTGGCTCGATACCGAGTCCATCGAGTCTCACACCATGCTGACCCTAACCCTTGTGTACGGTGTGTCTGTTGTGGATCCCTGGTGCCTGCCGAGAGGCTGTGTCCAACCGATTTCCTTTGTTATCTGCTGCGGGGCCGCCGCTGGTGCGCCCTGCAGATGTTGGGTCATAACACTACCCCACTCGCTGTTACACCGTCAAGTTCCGCTGCCGCTACACCGCCTAAATCCGCCACCCTTACGCCATTCAGCCTAGCCGTCGCCTTCGCCTCGTCACTTTCCGTCACCACCGCGTCGACTTCCTCCTACCCCCTTTTTCTCTTTCCTTTCTCTAATTCAGAGGAGGAACGGGGGGCTTCTAAGGTTATAAACCTTACCGTTTCCCTACAAGTAAAAACTCTATCACCCGTAGGGGCCCTTTTACGCCGTAAACTTAGTTTAGCATAATTAAGTTAAAGTATATATATTTTAACCCCTTCGTTCATAAGCTTTTATCTCCCTTTTTTATAAATAAGTAATACAAAGCGAATCTCTTCCGTCGCTTCGAACTTTATATCGTTAAAGTACGCTGTAAAGCTTTTTTAACACGTTAAACGTTAAAACGACGTACTCGAGTCTATAGCCTTAAACTATTAATAAATACGATTTATGTATCTTATATCGCATTCGCGGCCGTAGGTAAATCTGTTAGCGATTATTATGAAAGCAAAAGCCGCTCGACTCATTGCTATCATTACGAGCATATTGATAGCTCGTACACCCCCGTTCTAGTAGTAATAGAGCCGTAGGCTGAAGCCGTATTACGCGTCCATCGGCTTTTTAATAAGTTTGAACTAAATTTTAAAAACTTTATGTAATCAAAATATACTGTTTGGGGCGATCCGAAAAATAAATCATCGTAAATAACTAAAATAAACCGATGCTGATTAATAACAAACTCTAATAGGCGGATTAGGAAGACGATCGCCGCTGTCGCCGTTTAGAAATGGGGTTTACGTATATACTATGTGGACGAGTTTAATAACGTTATCGCACGTCGCCGCAAAAAGGGTAATCCCTCTCTTATACCTTTACTTGAAGGTATAACCAATAAAATATAAGGTTATATCCTTGTTAATACTAGTAACGTCGTTAACAATAGCAACCGTAACGTTAATATAAAAAGAAAGAGCAACGGGTAGGACGATAAGGACGTAATAACATCGTTTTTTCCCTTTAATAGTAAATAAATACCCCTAGGCTAGGCTGGCTTACCCAGTTATGATATAGTACGCTACACAGTAATTTTATAGCTCTTTACAAAATGATTGTTTAAAATAATAAAAATAATATAAAATATAAAATAAAAGAGGTAATATACCAAAAGTAACGCCATATAAATAAAAAGTAAAATAAAATCGGGGATCGGTATAAATAATTGACGAACAAAGGTAAAATCCACAATTGATACGAATAAGCCGTTTAAATAAAGGCAAAACATAAATCGGTGTAAATATTATAAGATAGACCGATTTAAATAGGTGAAGGAATAGCTAGGCAATTTATTTAGGTTGAAAACCCTTTTTAATAACCTTAATAAATAATATATTTATCGATATAAATGTTTTTAGGGTTTCGTTAGGAGTAAACTTAGTTATTACATTTATTAGGTTAAGTTTTCCGTTCATTTACCCTATTTTCTTAATTTTACGGCGTTTGTATAATTCGCTTAAAGCTATAACATCGATTATTATATGTTTTTCATTCGAAATACCTAATTTAACCAGGCACTTATAAAGCGAAAAAAGGTTAGTTTATACGATAAGAGGAATAAGGCGTAAACGGAAGTTGAAAATAATTATCCGAATCGTTATTGCTATAATAATACCTGAATCAAAGCTTTTAACTATACTATAAATCTCGGAAGTTAAAACGTGTTACGTAACCCTTTTACACTTAACAAATCTTTAATAGATAATATTTCCTCGAAATTTAAAGCCGTTTCGGGCCGATATTTCGTTGTCGAAGATTAAGACGAAACCAATTTATAAATTATAGTCGTTATTATTGGCGAAAAAGTTGTTAGTAAAAACAAATAACTTCGCTGTACCCATATCCAGTAATACGAATTATAAGTCGCGTTTCGAATTATGTATTTGTTACAAAAAACTTTTGTTAAACACCTTATACGTATCGTTCGTCGCGTCGATTTAGCATTACACGGCAACCGAAAACTTAAATACTGCCTTTATTTATATTACAAAAGCAATCTAAACACTGCGTATACGTTAATATTTGTATTCATCGGCTAGTTTTACGCTATTTAAAGCGATAAGTGTAACTTCATTTAGCCTCCCTTTTTACGTAAGGCTTAGAATACCATTCCTAAAGGTAATCGTAACATTATTGAAATGAATTATATTGTTTGTTATTAAAAACGTTTAAGATTCATCTTTTAAACAGGCCTCCAAAAGTTTCCTCTTTTTAAATATAAAAAACGAAGAGTTATATAACGTTAACGTGTTGCCCATTTATATACACATTAGTATAAAGCCGTTATAATGGGCCGTTAATATTAATAGGTATGGGTCGAAGGTAAAGTTAGTTATTTCAAGTCGTTTTTTATAATGTTTTTGTTAAGTATGATGCTAGTAAATGCCTACTTTAATTAGGCCGTAAAGTGGTTTTATAATATGTAAAATCATACCGAGTGAGAGGTATTACTTAAGGTCCTTAGGTATATTTACATAAATTCCTCGTTTCAACCGTTTTTCGGATTAGGTATAAACCTACGTTTTTTCGCGAAATTTAATATATAGATTATATGGATTGTTAAAGAAAGCTACGAATATAAAAAATTGAACGATAGTTAACCCGTTATAATGTAGGTAATTAGTTTATATTATTCTTTTAACCTTTATCATTATAGCTTTTTATAATTAAATGGGTCTTTTTATGTGGGTTTTCGGCTTTATCCTTAATTTCGTAAATAAAGTGGGTTGGAAAGATCTTGTAGACATCGTAAACGATTAGGTTAAAAAGTTTAAAGCGAAATACGCCTTATTTAATAAGGGCTGAGATTTCCGTTTGGGTAAATTGTATGAATAGGGTACTTAAGATGGTGATAATGCCTTCATAACGGAGCTTTAAGCTAAACTCATAGTTTCTATTTCTTTTTACATAATAAAGGAGTTCGTAACAAATTTCTTAAAACATTCTTTAGTTTTAAAGCCTAGGGATCGTTTCCGACGTCGAGGTTTTGGCGGGTTTAGTATAAATAGGCCGATTTCGTTTAGCGTGGTCGGTTTAAATTCATTGTTTTAAGTAATGTTTTATATGCGGTTTTACTCGTCCTACCCTTTCAGACCGTCTTTTTCCGCCTTTTTATTGTATTTTCGTACCATTATTTAACGAAACAAATTCGTTTCGTTTAGTAAGTTAATAAGCACATCAAAGCTCCTAAATCCGTTCATTTTTTAAAGGCTAATCTATCTATTCTTCGTTTTCTAAATTGAAACTTTGAATCATAATAGTAAGTCTAATACGTTAGTTTTACATAAGTAATTTCTTTGGCTAACGCTTTAAACATATTATTCTTTGCTCGTAATAAGTGTAAGGTCGTTATAATCTTAGTAACAGTATTAGCCCTTTATGTTATAGATAGTAATAGGGTAGAGTTTATATGAATCCTCGGGTAGGTATTAAAGACAAAAAGTGTAAGGATAAATTTACTCAGGTCAAAAGTATTATTAACTGTGTTAACTGTCATTTCAAAGATATATTCCTTGGAATTAATACTCTTTTGGTTTCTTACCAATATTATATACGTTTTTTAATAATCTATAGTATCTTTTATACTTTCTAATTCCTTATAATACTTTTACTAGAATTTACTTATACTCTTTACCAGTTATTCGAACTTTCGTACGTTACTCGGTAAAATTAAAAGCCGTACCGGCGTCATACGTAATCTAAATCAAAAGCATAAGATAAACGTTTAAATAATAATTAACCAAAACGTCCTAATAATTGAAAGTAAAAGCGTTCCGTATAAGCTTATCAGCCTGAAATAATATAGCCATATCGACGACATAAAGGACCGGTTGGCTATTTAAGTATATAATATCAATAATAAATTCGTAATCAAAGTCTACATCGTTTTAAAGGCGGAATTCGAACCGTCTTAAGGCTTATAAGTAAAGTTAGTACTTATAACAAAACTTTTTGATAGCTTGAAGTACATTTTTCCTTATATTTGTATAGCCTACAATATAAAATAAACGTAAAAGACGTTTAATAACTAGGCACTCGAATCATCGGTGTAAACTTGTAATTTTGGTTAATTTAAATAAATAGTATTCATTGTATGTGTTTTCAGAAAAAACTATAAGTAGTCGAATTTAAATTTAAGTGGTGCAGATACGCTATTTAAGACGCGGACAAGCTAATTAGTTGTATTCCGGACCTTAATTCCGAGTTTGTTTATATTAGTTTATAAAAGCAGAAATAGTGTCTCACATTATATTACGTAAACCTCAATCGATCCGAAACGCGTATTTATAACAACTGTTCCGAGCGACGTCGCCTTACTTTTACTAAATAGGATCTTTCGGTATTTTCCTGTCCGATTTAGCCGAAACTTCGAAAATTTCGTTACAAGTACGTCGAATTGTCGTTTTCCAGACGTTGAGATTTCGGTTACGTCAATGTTAGGTATAATAACTTAAATTCTAGTTTCTTATCTATTGAAAAGGGTAAATGACGACGCTATATTAGCATTAAGTATTTTGTTTACGTAGTCCAAGCCTATAATATATAAAAAAGAAATATCCTATAGGCCAGCAAAAATACGCTCAACGTTTTTATCATCATAAGTTGATAAGTTCGTATCGTTTTATTTAAAATTATATTTTCCAAATATATTTAAGTAAAGGTTGACATCGAATTTATTATTCAAGTTTTTGTATTCGGCTACGTATATTGTAAAATTAGCTGTTATTGGATGCTTAAAACTATATTCGGCTAAAAAAATTTGTTTTATCCGAATTTATCAGTAAATGAGGTGGTTTGTAAATTAGTAACCAACGTTACCGTATATAATGTACCGTTTTTATAAACCTATAAAGCGCCGTATATTTTTTCGCAAGTATTTTTATAATTTCGGTTCGTTTCTTCTATTTCCAAACGATTGGTTTTATCTTTTAATGCCAGGGTTTCCTTCCTAATACTTGTACTTTAGGCATTTATTTTGCCTTAAGTAAACCTTAAATCTCCGTTCGAAGACATAATAAATTATTTTGGCAAGGTTTGCTCTAATGATTTGGGTTTCGCCTCTATTGTTATCAGCTACGAATACTAATTCGAAACTTGCTTGTCGGCGTATAACGGTTTCGAACAATGTTCTAAGGCTTGTATAAAAGGCCTTCAAGTTTTTTTCCGATTTAAAAAGTATAAGGTCGAAATCCGGGTTTTAACGGTAAGTTATTATTATTAATTAAAGAAACAGTTTGTCGCCTTTATATTTCGATCTGAGGGCTGTTTGGTATCTTCGAAACTTTGCTAATAAGGCGGTAAAGATTTTCTAAAGGTTTTTATTGGTATTCTCCTACCGGTTTTTTTTACAAATTCCCATATCCTACTAATACAATCTCTATAGTTAATTCGTAATTAATCTCGGTGTTGAAGTGGGATTTAAGGCGGTTATAATGTTTTGCGAATGTATCCACCTATATAAAGTGGTACATATACCACTTTTTGATTTACCTAGAAAGGTATATCGGGTAAAAAATCGTGGAATGATATTGGTTTAATATCTAGTCTTTTACATATGTTAAATATAACGCGTATATTATTATTTAATCCATCGTACGGATTGCCGTCATAATTTTTATCCCTATTTTATAGCTTGGTAAAATTGATTAACTTCGTAGTATCGCTTTTATCCATGGGAAAGCAATATAGTGGGAGGTCGCGGTAAGGGTCGTAATTAAAAAAATATTGGTTCGTATGGTACGTATCAGCGTTTTACGCTACTTATTATTTCCTAGGTTGGGTTATTTTCTGTATTCCGACTAATTGTCGAATTCTGAAACGGGTTGTTTTCTTCGTTTCAGCCAACTTTGCTATGGCTGGTCGGGTTGTTCTTTATATATCGACCGACTCCGTTATGGCCGGTCGGGTTGGTTTTTACGATTAGGGAATGGTTTAGTATTCGGTTTTACGTTACGGTATAAGTCGGTATAAGGGTGTATTATATTTGTATGGTAGTTAAGAATCGCAGGCGTTCTTTTTCCTCTTAGTTTTTGTTTTTAACCTGGGGTATAGGATTATACCGTTTTATGCCTGGTTCATCTTGTTTTAATAATAATCTCTTTAATTCCGTAAAATAATACCCTGTTACAAAATCCGTAAAATATGAATTTTCATACTCCTAATCCGGTACGTCGGGAAATTTTGCTATTTTTAATAAGGTCTTTGTAAGGCGCCTATTTGTACCCCCTAGGATATTAATTCTTTTAGTTATTGATTGAATTCGTAAAGCTTTAGAAATAATAGGGTTTACTCTTTGTTACATTTACAACGTCCAAACCGAGAAATTATTATGAAATTCATCTAATAAGTTAGGTCCTTGGATTTTCTCCTCTTAATAACAGTATATAGAGGTTAAGATATATATATTTGCGATATAGTGTTTTAGTTTCCTAACTGGTAAATCGATAGTGTTGCCTTAAAAGCTCAGGTCGATTTCTTATATTATAGCCTTTCTGATTCCCATATATTTGACCAGGATGTTAAAGGAAACACTGGTCTCCTCTCGTATTATTATATTTGGAGCCATAATTATGATTGTTTTGGAGCGTTTGAGCGATATATTAAAGTGTAGTAATTTCGTATTATATCCGGGTATATGTAAAGTTTTCGGTGGTTTAGCGAATATAAAGTAGATAAAGTAATTAAAGCGGTCGGAATAATGTTTATTAACGTTTATTAATACGAATAAATTTTAAATGATACGTAAATAAGGCGTAATTATAAACTGATTCAATGTTTTGGATTAGTTTTATTAACATTAGTAGTGTTATATTAGCTTAGCGGCTAGGAAAACTTAAAACTTTATAGGTGTTAAATTTAGGAAATATAGGGAGAATATAGATAAACTTGAAATAAATGGGGCGGATATGGGAAATTGGGTAAGGTAAGAGTAATATCGAGTTATTATATACTTCGGAGTGCGGTAATCTGTCCGTATTAACGTGTTATAGCAAAACTTAGTAAAGGGGAAGTCGGTTGGTTATTTGGTATGTAACCGATTTTAATAGGGCGATCGAGTTATTTATTTATATATAACAGATCGTAGTTTTACTAAAACTAGTGGTTTGTAAAAAAAAATCAAATAGGTCCCAACGAAGGGTTCCAAAACTTGGTGGTTTTAGATTACATAGCCTGGTACGTGATAAGATGATTTTCAAAAAGTGACCGGGTACGTTAAAGCGTTAAACAAGAGTTAATGGTAACTTAACGGGGCTTTTAACAGATAAAGCGCTAAATAAAGGTTAATAATATCATACTAAAGTTTTTCTTTTTCAAGTTACTTAATTTTTATAGTTTTTATACACGTCGACGTATAATTTTTGTAAAAACGAAGTATTGGAGTACAGATAGTTATGACCGTTATAATATCCCGTTATAGGTATTTAACGTGAATTTATCTGTTCTTTCCTAAGCTATTTATAATCGACCGAGTTGGCTATTAATTAGTATCGTTAAGGTCTTAAGTCTATAATATTCACGTAAATGTAAGATCTTTAAAAATAATTAAAATAATTGGTATTTGTAATATAAAGTAAAATAAGATAATCCAGAAAAAACATCCAGAGATATACGCTTCAGGTAAGGGCTTATAAGCCCTCCATCCAGAGCGTATCACTCTAGAATACTCCTTCTAGACTGATTTACGTATTGCCATCAGTTTGAAATAACCATTCCAAACCGATTCATACATAATGCACTTTGCGTCTTGCAAGAGTGTAGCCTACAGCGTAACATGTTACCGTGCACCCTTCAGGAGTGCACCCTGCAATACAGTGCACTGCTACTTAGTTTATATATACTATCTATGAGGGTATATAGTAATATCCATAACAAATAACTGTTACAAGTTTCGTAAAAGCTACCAAAATACTTACGAAAAATATAAAGATATTTATTACCTTCATAATTGTTATAACAACAATTGTTGTTCTGACCGTTAATATATCGCCTGAAATCAAGGGTATATTTATGATAATAACCGTCACCAAAATCTATAGAAAGGAAACAAACGATATAGAGATTTCTTACTTTGTAAGAACCCTCCTTATAAATGAGAATGAAATAAAAGGCTGTGAAAACGAGACTACAAAGATTATTGAAAAAAAAAAAAAAAAAAAAAAAAAAAAAAAAAAAAAAAAAAAAAAAAAAAAAAAAAAACGTAAGAACTATCCGTAAATTCGAGATAATCTCTGCCGAAACCGAAATCTTTATCGCAACCGCATTTGAAATGTCAATTTGGAAACTAATAAAAAAAACCTTTCAATCTTTTAAAACCTCCTTATAAACTTTTTCCCGTATACTAATCTAATGCCTAAACTTTATCAGTGTAGATTGACGGTCTTATAGACAGTTTAACTAACCTCTCTAATATTAACTTCAATAGAAACGTCTATAGTTATTACCGCAAATTATTCAATTTACACAAACAATTATTTCTTTAGTTGAAAACGTATTAAGATTGCAGCATAATATATTTACACAAGATGCAATATCTTTTATATGATGCAAAAATACCTGCACTAGATAAAGTTGTCCATAATATCGAAAAATTAAATACTATTATTATAATATTGAAAATAGAGCCATTATAACCATAAAAATTAATCAATATTCAATAATCACTATATAAATCCGTATGAAAGTCGTTAATAAAGATGAAAATGTTATAATATACCAAAATTTTAAAAATAAATAAAAACTTATGTCGGTAAGGCCTTTACCTATTCACGTGAAAGTAAACGGGTAGAAGAGTAATTATAAGATTGGTATAGTGGTAGTAAAAGATAAATCTATTGGAAAAAAGTATTTCAGAGATTGTAAGCCACGGGTGGAAAGTTATAAGCCTCTTATCTGGGTATTGGCCCTTTTGCCATACGCTTTGGAATACCTATTCCAGACCGCTCCATGTATTGCTGTGAGATTTAGAATAATCATTTCAGACCGCTCCATGCATGATGCACTTTGCATCTTGCAAGAGTGCAGCCTGCAACATAACACGTTACCGTGCACTCTGCAGGAGAGCATCTTGCAATACATTGCATTACCACTTAGCCTATGTATATTATCTATGAGAGTATATAGTAATATCCACATAAAAAATCTTTTCTTTTCTTTTTTATATTCCCATAGTCCAATAATAATAGTGTAGTTGTGGTATCAATTGTAGAGCTTCGAATTAGTAAATCCTGGCCGCGGTGGTGATTATAGAGGCTCGAATCAGTAATTCCTAGCCGCGGTGGTGATTGTAGCAAAGGTCTAGTTGGTGTAGTTAATCGGTAGCGATATGGTTTTAACAACTTCTTTTATTAGTCCTAATATAGGTGTAATGGCGTAAGCGTTGTAAAGGTGATGGCGTAGGGGTGATTACACTGTTACGTATTTTGGGTTAGTATAAAAAGATATATTGTTATCGGTTTAGGTAAAACTTTTTTTTTCCGCTTTAAAGGCATGTAGTTCAAGCTAATATAAGTTTGTATCTTAACTTAACTTAACTTTCATTTTAATTAACCAATTTCAATCGTTTTAATAGGTAGGTAATTTAATTAATACCTATATACTAGCCTTTCCCTTTTATAAATGTTGTATAAAAACAGGACCGTTAGGCGACGTTTGACACGAAATTGCCGCCGCGTCGCCGCTACCGCCGCCGTTGTCACCACCGCCTATAACACTACTACCACTACCAATAACAACCCGCTCTTTTCGGGTACAATATCCTTAATAACCGCTTCCCCTCCAGCTTCCCCAAGCCCCACTGTCGACGCCTCCTCGGCCTCCGCCTTTTCCGCCGTTGCCGCTACCCTTTCGCCGGCCCCACCATCTCCAGTTGCAGTTTTACCAGCCTCGCTAACCTTTGCCGCTGTTACTACCACCCTTTTACCAGATTATTTTATCGCTGCCGCCACTTTTTCACCGGTTTCACTAGCTTCTCTCGCCGCTGCTACCCTTTCTTTTCTTCCCTCCTCCTTTCATTTCCCTTTAAATTCCTAGGAGGAAAAGCTGAGAGGTCTTAGGTTTATAAACCTTACCCTTTCTTTACAGATAAAAACCTCCCTACCTGTAGGGCCCCTCTGGTACTATAAGCATAACCTTACAGAACTTTTCCGCGGTTTATATTACCTAAATTCACCCGCATATATGTTTTTCATTGTCCCGTAAATGAGAAGTAAAACATAGACTTACTTCGTCGCCCAAAGTTTCTTATCATTAGGGTACGTTCCGAAGCCTTTTCAATACGTAAAATGTTAAAGCGACGTAGTCGGGTCCATAACCCCGGGCCGTGAACAAATACACCTTACGTACCGTATATCGCGTTTGCGGCTGCAGTTAAGTTTATTAGCGATTATTACGAAGGCGAAAGTCATTCGACTAGTTATTACCGTTATGGGCAGATTAATAATAAATACGCCCCTGTTTCGTTAATTTTAAGGCTGTAAGCCGAAGCCGTATTATACGTCTACCGGTTTTATAGTAAGTTTTAACCGATTTTTGAAAATTTTCTTTATTCAAAAAACAGTATTCCGGGCGCTTAGAAAAATAACCGCAATTGTAAATAACCAAAATAAACCAATATTAATTAATATTAGGCCTTAACCGGAGAATTAGGGAGTTGGCAGCTATTATCGTTACCTAAAAACGGGGTTTACGTATATATTATGTAGGCGAGTTTAATGACGTTATTACGTATTGCTGTAAGAAGAATGAAGATCCCTTTACAATTTTGTCTCAAGTTATACGACATAAGTCGTAAAGCCATATCCTCGTTGGTGCCGATGATGTTGAAGGTGGTAATAATAGTAACGTTAGCATAAATGAGGAAAGTAGTGAGGAGGATAGTAAGGACGCGACAGCACCGCCCTTTCCTTCTTTTTTTTGGCAGTAATTAGATGACTCTTCTAGTCGAGCCAGCGCACTCAGTTACAATAATATTACTACTTTTTTTAAAAAAAAATCGTTTATAAGTGATAAATGTAACTTAAAGTATATAAAATAAAAAGGTTAACATTTTAAAATCGGTACAATATCGTAACTTGTAATAAAAAAGAGAAAATAGTAAAATACTTAGTAAGATCAAAATTTGTAGGATAAAGTGTTATAGTATATTAGGGGCGGTGCGCAATAATAAATTCAAAAAAATGTGGAAAAATGAAGAAATTTTGTAGGGTTAAGGTACGTAAAATAAAAAGTGATAAAATGTTAGCAGCGGTGCGAAATAATAGGGTTAAATAAAGGTATGAATCGGAAAACGGTACAGATGGCGAATTTCGGACCGTTTTAAACTGGTAAAAGTATTGTAATAGCTTCTTAAAGTCATAAAATTTATCTATTAATTCTAATAAATAATATATTTGTTGATATTTATATTTCCAATATTTCGTTTGGGGTATTTTAGTTATTTCATCCGTTAGGTTGGATTTTTCGTCGATTTACCTAATTTCCTCGATTTTACCGCGTTTATATAACTTACGTAAAGCTATAATACTAATTACGAAACGTTTTTCGTTTGTGATACCTTATTTAACCAAATATTTATAATGCGAAAAAGAGTTAATATATATAACGGGAGGGATAGAGCGTAAATTAAAGTTAAAAATAATAATCTGGACGATTATTGTTATAGTCATACCCGAATCGAAACCTATAACTATATTATAGATTTCGGAGGCTAAGATGCTTTTTGTAATCCTTTTATATTTAATAAAGCTTTAATAAATAATATTTCATGGAGAGTAAAGCCGTTCCGGGCCGGTATTTCGTTACTAAGGACTAAAATAAAACCTGATTACGAATTGTAGTCAGAGTTATTAGCAAAAAAACTGTTAGTAAAAACAAATGACTTTATAGTACGTATATTTAACGTTACAAATTGAAAATCGTGTTTAAAATGTGTATTTATTATAAAATTCGTTTTTTAAATGTTATATATATATATATATATATATATTGTTTAACGGAGCGATTCGGTATTACGCGGCGATCAAAAGATTGAATACCGCTTCCGGTTATGTTATAAAAACAACCTAAGCGTTATGTATGCATTGGTATTTATATTTGTCGGCCCGTTTTATATTATTTAAAACGATAAGGGCAACTTCATCTAATTACCCTCTTTATATTTGGCTTAAAACCCCGTTCCGACAAGTAATAATATTATTATTGAAGTTGATTATTTGGTTTTCTATTAGGTACGTTTTAAGTTTCGCTTTTAAGCTGGCTTTTAAAAGTTTTCTTTTTAATACTAAAAATGACGCGTTAAATAACTGTAATGATCACACTAAATACCCGTGAGTAAATAGAAGGTACCAAGAGGTTTATGTTAGCAGTAAGGTAGTAGAGGTAACAAAGGTGCAATATCAAGAAGATATTTATTCGTGCTGTAGAATAATCACTAGCCGTTAGGCTATTCAAATGTATAGACTGAATACTTAGATTGACAACTGAAGAGCTATAAAGGAAATACTATCTATGTGGTAATGACCGTGTCCTTATATATCCGTGCCTTCATACCGTCTTCAGTACTGGACCGCTGAAGTCGATGTCGCTTTCTTCGATCCTAATGTTGTCGACTGGACCGCGAGCGGTCCTATCGATCCAAACCCCAACCCTGTGTGCTTATATAAGAGAGATCCCTGGTTTGATGTGTTGGATACCAGGCTTCTGATAGCGCAGCGGACCGCTGGCCTATTCTATAACCTGCAGTTGGTCCTTGGGTTATAACAATTATGTTAGTATGTCGTCTGTTTGTATACCTATTAGTATAAAGCCCTTCGAGCGGGTTATTAATACCAATAAGAACGAGTCGAAGGTTAGACTAGTTATCTAGAGCCTTTTTTATAATATTTTTAATAAATATGATATTAGTAAATATTAGCTTTGGCCAAACTATAAAACGGTTTATAATAAGTAAAATCGGTTTAGGTAAGTAGTGTTTCTCAAAATTATTTACTATATCAACGTAAATACGTTGTTTAAGCCGTTTTTTTAAGATTATATATATACCTACATTATATTACGATGTTATATATATAAATTATGCGGTATATTAAGGGAGGTTACGAGTGTATGAATAAGGCGGTAGCTAACCTGTTATAAAGTAGGCTATTGGATTATAATATCTTTTTTATTATCATTATTTTAACCTTTTATAATCAGACGGGTCTTTTTATAAAACATTTCGGATTAATGTTTAATTTTATAGACAAAGCGAAACGGAAGATTTTTCTAGGCGTTGTGAATCGCTGGATCGAACCGTTTAAAGTGGAATGTACCCTGGTTAATTAAGGTAAAAAATTCTATTTGAGTGAATTTTTCGAACGAGGTATTTAAGTTAATGATAATGCCGTCGTAGCAAAGCTTTTAGTTAAGCTCGCGGTCGGTTATTTCTTTTTAAGTGATAAAAGAGTTTACGGTAAAGGTTTTGGGGCGTTTTTTGGATTTCGAGTTAAAGGGGCGGCCCCAATAGCAACGTATTAATAAATTTAGTATAAACGGGCCGTTTTGGTATAGTGGAAGCGGGTCGGATACAGGATTCGGGGGGTAGGTTAAAATTAAAATCGTTTTGGATTCGTCGTTTTAGGGGGTGTTTCGTTAACGGTTTTATTCGGATTACGGTTTCAGGCCGCTCCTTTCCGTTTTTCTCTTCTATTTCTGAACCATTCTTGAGCGAAACAAACTTATACCGTTTAGTAAATTAACGAGTATATTATAGCCTTTAAATCCGTTAGTCTTTTAAAGGCTAATTTATCCGTCCTTAATTTTCCAAGGTAGTATTTTAGATGATAACGGTAAGTTTAAAACGTTAGTTTTACGAGGGTTAATTTTATGGCTAACACTCTGGATACGTCGTTTTCAACCCGTCAAAACGTAATACTACTATGGTTTTCGCTATAGTATTCGCCTTTTATACCGTGGTTAATAATAGTGTAAAGTTTGTATGAATCTTTAAGTAGGTATTAAAAATAAGGGGCGTGGGAATTAACATACTTAAGTTAAAGGTGTTATTAACGGCATTAACCGTTATTTAAAGAATAAATTCATTAAAACTGGTATTCTTTAGTTTGTAAAATAATATCGTATACGCTTTTCAAGCGGTCCGTAACAATGCATATATTTTCGCATACACTATAAGGCTTTTACTACAAAAATTTTTATATTCGTTATCGGTTATTCGTATTTTAGTACGTTATTAGGTAAATTTAAAGGCCGTATGAGCGTTGTATATTACTCAGTCTAAAGACTTTAGGTAGATATTCAATTTATAATTTATCAACGTGTTTCAATAGTTTATAATAGAAGTGTTTCGTATAAACTTAGCGGTTTGGATTAATGTTGTCGCGTTGAAGGCGTAAAGAACCGATCAGTTATCTAAATACATAATATTAATAATTACCTTGTAATTAAAATTCATATAGTTTTAAAGGCGAAACGTAAACCGGCGTAAGGCTTATAAGTATAACTAGTACTTATGAAATTTTTTTTAGATAGCCTCAAGTGTATCTTTTTTTGTATTCGTATAGCCTACGACGTAAAGCAGGCATAAAAGGTATTTTATAACCGAGTATTCGAATCAGCGGTATAAAATTCACAATTCCGACTATACTAAGTAAATAGCTTTAATTAAACATGTTTTAGTAAAAAACTATAGGTAGCTAAATCTAAGCCGAAACGGTACGGATATGTTATCCGAAATGCGGACAAGTTAGTTGGTTATATTTCGGACTTTAATTTCAAGCTTGTTTATGTTAATCAATTAAAACAAAAATAGTTTTTTTTAAAAGTTTATTACGTAAAACTTAGCCAGTTCGAATCGCGCATTTACAACGACCGTTCTAAGCGATAGCGCTTTACCTTTACTAAATGAAACCTTTTACTGTTTTTTTATTAGTTTTGGCTAAAATTTCGGAAACTTCATTACAAATACGTAGAATTATCGTTTTTCAGCCGTTAAGATTTTAACAATACCGATATTAGGTAAAATTCCCTGAAAACGGTTATTATATCTATTTAAAAATGTAAATTATAAAGTTATATAAACGTTAAGTATTCTATTTACGTAGTTTTAACTTGTAATATATAGAAAGGAGGTATCCTATAGGCTTGTGAAAATGCGTTAGACGGTTTCATTATTTTAGGTTGTTAAGTAAGTATTATTACCTTTAAAGTATTTTCCCACAGATTTATAATCGTAAGGGTAAACGTTAAGTTTATTATTTATACCTTTGTATTTTGTTATATATATTGTAAAATTAGCTGTTATCCGTTTTTTCAATATATAATCGACTTGAAACTGTCGTTCAATTCGAATTTTCTTGTAAATGGAGTAATTAGTAAAGTAGTAACCGATTTTACCGTATATAATGTATCGCTTTTATAAACCTACAGGGCTTCATATACCTTTTCGAAAGTATTGATATAGTCGCGGTACGTTTCGCCTATTTTCAAATGATTGTTCCTGTCCCTTATTGTTAGGGTATCATTCTTAGCGCTTGTATTTTAAACGCTCGTTTTGTTTTAAATATACGTTGAATTTTCGATTTAAATCGTGGTAAATAGTTTCGGAGACGTTTACTTTGGTAATTTAGCCCTCGATTTTAGTTTTATCGGTTATAAATGCTAATTAGAGGCTTGCCTGGCGGCGTATAAATGTTTTAAGCGATATCATTAAACTTGTATAAAAGGTCTTTAAATCTTTTTTAGGTTTAAAAAGTATAAGGTTGAAATCCGGGTTTCCGCGGCATACTTTCATTACTATTTCAATAAACAATTTATTCCCTTAATATTCCGGTTTAGAAGTTGCCTAATACTTTCAAAACTTAGCTAATAGAGCGGTAAAAACTTCCTATAAGTTTTTATCAGCGTTTTCTTATTAGTTTTTCACGGATTTTCCAGTCTTATTGATTAAGTCGTTATTGTAAAGTTTGTAGTTAATCTCTGTACCAAAGTGGAATTACAGGAAATTATATTATTCGGTAAATATATCTACTTACATAATATTTTATATGTACTATTTTTGACTTACCTGAATAATATATTTGGTAAAATAATATAAAATTCGAACAATTTAATATCTAGTTTCTTGTATGTATTAAGTATAATACGTATTTTATTATCAAGTATATCATATCGCTCGTCGTTATGAGTTTTATTCTTATCCTAGAGTTTAACTAAATCGTTAAATTTTGTAGTATCTTTTTTATTAGTAGGAAAGCGATGCGGTAAAAAGTTACGGTAGGGGTTGTGGTTGGCGAGTATTGGTTCGTAGGGCACGTATTAGCGTTTTAAATCACTTTTCATTTCCTGGAGCGGGTTGTTTTCGGTGTTTCGGCTGCTCTCGCTATGGCCGAACGGTTTATTTTCAGTGTTTTAGCCGCTTTCGTTTTAGCTAAACGTGGTATTTATCGTATTGAGGAAATAGTTTAGCATTTAGTTTCACTTTATAATGTATATCCGTATGAAGATATATTATATTCGTGTAGAAAATAAGGATTACCTCCCTTCTTTTTCAAGTTTAAGTTTTTAATTTAAGGTACGGGTATAGTATTAGGTCATCTTACGCCTTGTACTTTTCGTTTGGTTCCTATATCTTTCGTTACCTATTTTTCGTGTTTCATTAAGTAATATTATTTTACAAATTAGGTTTAGTATATATCTTCATTCTCCTAGTCTGGCAAGTTGTTAAGTTGTATTATTTCGAATAAGGCTTTTGTAAGGCGTTTATTTATGCCTCTTAAAGTATTAATACATTTACTTAGTAATTGAATTCGTAAGGTTTTGATAATAAAGGGATTTACTATTTGTTATATACCTAACGTTTAATTCTAAAATCCTTTGTAAACGTTATCTATTATACTCGGGTTTTAGGTTTTCTTATCCTAATCGCGAAAAATCACGGTTAAGATATATGTATTTTCCATACATAGGATTAATTCCTCAATTGGTAAATCCATAGTATAATTTTAAAGGCCTAGGTTTATTTAAAATATTATAGCCGTTTTGATTTCCATATACTCTACTAGAATGTTGACGTAAATGTTAGTTTCTTTCGGTGTTATTGTTATTAGAGCTATTACTACAAGTATTTTAGAGTGATTAAAGATAATTTTTCCTACGCGTACTTAATATATTAAAGCGGTGTAACTTGGTGGTTTTGCGCCGCAATGGATTTTGGGTACGTTTATATTTGAAAGTTTAGGGTAATTCGTTTTTCAAACGGTGAATGTAAAGTAAATAAAATAAAAAAGCGGTTGAAGTAAGGCTATCAACGTTTACTAATATAAATTAATTTGAAACGATAAGTAATTAAAACGTAATTACAAATTAATTAGGCGTTTAGAGTAAGTTTTATAAAATTTTACCAACGTACACTAGTTAAGGGGTTGAGAAAATTCAAATTTTGTAAGTAAAAAACTTAGAATATATAGGACGAACTTGGGAAGGCGAATATGGTAAAGGAAGTGTAGGTATAGGGAGGTGTAGTATGTGGTCTAGTATATGAGTCTTATTTCGTATTTTGGTAAGCGGTCCAGATTAAAGTATTGTAACCGCTTTTAATAGATTAAGTGGTTTGGTTGTTGTATTCGTAACCGCTTTCAAATTAAGGGAACGGTTTTGATTCTGTATTGGTAACCGCTCCTATGTTTTGCGAGCGATGTGGATTGTCGATTTTAAATCGGACGGGTTCTAACAAAAGGTTTCAAAACTTAGTAGTTTCGGTTTACATGACCTGGTACGTAATACAACACCCTCTAAAAAGTATCCGGGTACGTTCAAGCCCCAAATAAAGGTTAATAGTAGCGTAAAGAACCTTTTAGTAAATAAACCACTAAATAAGAGTTAATAATATTATACTAAAGTTATCTTTTTAAAGTTGTTTAGATTTTACATCCTTTATACATATTCCGTGTAATTTTTGTAAAAATGTAATATTGAAGTATAAATAATTAAAACCGTTATAATATCACGCTATAGGTATTTAATTTATATTTATTTCTTTTTTCTTGAACTATTTGTAATCGATCGAATCGGTTACTAATTAGTATCAGTAAAGTCTTTACTTATTTACGTAAAAGTAAACGAGTAGAAGAGTAATTATAAGATTAGTATAGTTGTAATCAAAGATAGATTTGTTAAAAAGAAGAATTTTAGAGTGTTTAAGCCACGGATGGAAGGTCATAAGCCTCTTATCCAAGCAGTGGCTCTTTTTCCGTACGCTTTGGAATACTTATTCCAAACCGTTCCATGTATTGTTGTGCGGTCTGGAATAATCATTTCAGACCGCTCCATGTATGATGCACTTTGCGTCTTTCAAGAGTGTAGCCTGCAGCGTGACACGTTACCATGTACTCTGCAGGAGAGCACCTTGCAATACAGTACACTGCCACTTGGCCTATGTATACTATCTATGAGGGTATATAGTAATATCCACAACTTGGTAAAGTTTCAATCCCTTGAAAATATTTCTCAAACTTTGTTACATTTGAGGTGGCTGATAAAGCCCACCAAATCATTACAAAGATTATAAAACCGTTAATTTAATTCACAACAAAAACAAAATCAAGACGTTACGATCTCCGTTATAAAGCCCATAACTCGCACAATATATTACGCGAAAAAAATAAAGTATGGGTAATTGGCGAGCTGGATACAGCTACCCTCCTTACAAAGAACAGGTTAAAACCACGTAAAGCTAAAGTTTTCGTATTACGAAACATTATTTTGTTCCGCGAAATTGAGTTTAATGTTACATTTACTGTACATAAAACTTTATTCAAACTAGTAATTTAAGAAGTGAAAATTTGATCCCTTGCAACATTGAATCCCAGACAAGTAATCTGAGTACCTATAAAATATAGAAATATTATTAAAGGTCGCTTTTTCATATTCATTTCTCAAATTCCAATCGTTAAAATACTATTATTAATTCCATTACATCGTGTGTGATACAATTATTCAATCTGATAAGGAAATCATATTTTGTATCAAAGAGACTGGATTAGGAACCTTCGTTTAATGTAAACATTTAGTTTATTTTTAAGTTAATAGGAATGTAGCTTTTTAGGCTTTTGTTTTATTTAATATTGTCTCAATCATATCCTTACTTATGATATAGCATACAAAAGTAGCTCAGGGGAGTTATAACGTGAACACAACGTTATTTCGTCATATGAATATCTATGTATAGATATTTATATTCAAAGCTAAGAAGGTCGTTTTCTTTGTTCTAATTTTTTGATATTTCCATATTACCTTCCTCAATAATACCCACATAATAATAATTCTTACAAACTATATGTTTATGAAAAAAATTCTTAAATCAAACTTTATCAAACATCATATAAATAGATTGAATTAATTAAAAACTAATTGCTGCTTTTATATACTTCAATATTTATAATTTAGATTTATTTTATCTTCTTTCATGTCCAAAACTCGTTTTAAATGCGTTGTCGAGGTTTCTGAATCATAAAGATAGGATTAGTTGTATAGAAAAAGATTTTCTCTTATTTAACTAAATCCTTGATAATTACCCTATCGTCTTAGATAAAGCTAATTTAGCTAAATGTATAACTGGAATATAAATTCTATATAAACTAGAGCTTTGCTTTGGTTGGGTATTATACTAATTATTTTTAAGAACATACTTTATTATTTAAAGGATGATGAAGATATAATCTCAACTTTAAAACCCAGGTACCTTTTTATACTCATTAATAGTTCATTATATAATGAAAATACTGTTTTTTCAAGCTTTTAGTGTTAATGTTTGTTATACTTCAGGAGTTTCCCGCCGATACTTATAAAAAGCGGTATTACCGTAGTGTTTACCAATACAAGATAAATTTGATGTTATTATAACAATAACTTATAAAACATTCAATAAAACGTTTCATTTTCCAGGAGACTCAACTTATATTACTAAAAATGAAGTCATAGGCCTATATTGATAATATTAATTATACGATTGACCATGGCTCAAAAAATATCTTGGATTATAATCCGGAATTTTTATTCGTTTGTTGGCAAAGATTATAAAATAGCTTTAAAACTTAATTGGTAATCACAACAATATATTATGTAGAAGTAAATAATCAATCCAAGAGAAAAATGAGGTAGTTAAATTGGGTTCATGATATTATATGGCTATCTATATAAAACATTCATAGATTAATTGCATTTCAATATTATCATAGGATTAAGTAATATTTATTTTGAAACTATAAAGATAAACCTCAACAAATCTCTTTTAAATTTCAATTCGAAAGCTTTAATACCTTATTGAGTTTCCTTTATGTCTTGGTAACGGTCTAATATACACTGTATACGGAAGTATGTAAGAAGATATACCCCATTAACAATAAATATCATAACTGTTTATAGACCTTAATAGATTGGCCTTTAGACATTACAATGTTGTCGATTCGAATAGTTTGAAGTAACAGTATAATTTCGTGGTTACGTGGTGGATGTATTTTTTTAGGTTTGATAGACCGCTAGCAGGTTTACACCATAAGTTGTATGGTTAATTACTTGGCCTGTGCCTTAGTGTAGAGTGAGTGCATATTATACTTCAATTGACAGTATACCTACAAAATAATACACTTAACTAACATTTAGTATAGTTAACTTATCTTGAGTAAATTCACTGAAATTATTATTGTTCCAATACTAGCGGCGTTTTATTTTATAAGCGTACGCTAGTGTAGTTGATTAATGATTTCCAGTTACTACCTAATTACCTCCTCATTAATTGGCTACATCCATACCAATTCCATAGTCAAATAAACTTTAATTACCCTATAGTTTCAATTCCCGACTTAATCAAATCCCACAAGTAAATATTTCGCCACAAACTTATGCAAACCTCTAACTCATTCGTACCCATCAATCAAGTCACTAGCTTTATTCCCCTAGCAGTTTTACAGTTTGCCAAGGTACCCCTACTCCCCTCCCCCTTCTTATCGACACGTGACCTAGTCTTTTCAAGAAGCCTTTTAACATAGTTGTTCATACATATAATATATTAATTGCTATTAACAAACTTTTCAAAAGCTTTATTTGGTATCGATTTCGTTATAGAATCCTCCGGATTGTCTTTGCTGCTTATCTATTTAAACTTGTCAATCTCTTTGCTTTCGTGAGCTTTGTGAAGTGCTATTAAATCGATTATAAAGCGTTTTTAGCTGGTAATTCCGAATTTAGAAAAGAATTGAAATAGGTTTTTCGAGTTGATACAAATTACTACCGGAATAGGTGAAATATTTAATTACCTGATAACGATGTTGAGGGTTTCCAACATATTTATACCAACATCAAAACCGGCTATTATACCTTAAATCTCTAAAGTCAACAAGCTTCGAATAATACTCTTATACTTAAGAAAAGTTTAATAAATCAGGTTTTGGGTAATTCTAAACGAATCTTTATAAAATTCATTTTGATTGAGGATTGTCAGAAAGAATTTGATCTATAACGATAAATTGGTGTTTTTATAAAAATAATTTTTGTAAAAATCATCAACTTAGCTTTCTGTAGGTTAATTAGAACTATATTAGTCCTTTAGTTTAAATTTATCATTTACGAATTCAATATTTTATTTAATCGATTCAATTTTTATCCGTTGGATTTTACGTTTACACTATAATCGATAAATCATAGAAAGTATCTAGTTAGTATAAATTAGTGATGTAATTACCACATGCGACTTGGTTCAGATACCTTTGAACTCTGGCCATATTAGTTTTATTAATTGTAGCTAAGTTAACGCCTTAAACTTTACGATGGAAACTTAAGTAAATATTAGAATCTTGAACATTATATTAATAGATTAACGATCCGTTGAAGTTAATATATTGGCCTTTTGCTAGAGTTGCAACCGGCATAGAGTTTGAGAAATTTGAGTCTTTAATCGTTTTTTGTGTTGATACCTTAAATCTAACTATTTTAACAAAAAGGGTATCATCAGGATATATACTTACTGAGCCGTTATCTTTATCTTACGTAATTAAAAAACAGGGGTTGTAGGTTAAAAAGTTTTATATTGAAAAATGATTGAAAGTGCGATTTGTATGTTGGGAAACAAGAGACGCCGACGTTAGCTAGTCCATATAATAGTTTAATATATTGTATAAACGTCTCCGAAGGGTCTCTATTATGAAGTTTTTACGATAATGTTGAAAAGACGATCCTTTGTAAATTAATTTTGAACTGCATCTACGTTTGAATTATATTACGGCCATTAAAAGTGAGCTTTTTGTTATTTTTTGGTTAACAAACTTGCTATTAAAACGATTATTATACGTTGGACAATGTTATCAATCGTTGGAGATTACGTAAGCATTTAGTATTTGATTCTATCACTTCATCATTAAACTATTAAACGAAACCTTTAATACAGCTGCACCGTAGTTTTGCTTTTAATCTCGTATATAATCCTTGACTTAAAAAATCGTGAAATTTAGGTATTAGAGGCTAAAGTCGCGTTTGAGCACGAATTATAAGACTCATATAATAAAGAATCTATAAATATCAATTTTATCGCTTTTTTAAAAGGTTTATTAAAAGCCTTAATAATTCCTTATACCTAGAACTTTATAAATGAATCTTAATTATTATTATCTTTTCTATTAACCTAAGTAGTATTATAAATATAGCTCGGTAAGTATTCTTCATCTTCAGTATCCCTCCTATTTCATTATTTGCTGCATTGTCAACGTTTTATTAATTCACTGATCAGGGGAGAAGAAGCGTTAGATTAACTTATCCGCTTATCTTAAAGATCTTTGTTATCATCATTATAGTTGCTATTAATCGCATTGATATAAAGTTTTACCTAAGTTATATAATATGTCGCGGGGATGTAAGCAGTTTTAACAACTACTTTAGGGTTAGTGGTACTTAAGATCTTAAATATGTTATCTCATTTACCTGGCTCCCACTATATAGAAACTTTGCTTCACAACAGTAATAATAATACGTCGATCATTGTAAAGCCATTCCTAGTGTTGAAATCATTATTAATATAATGACGTATCAATCATTTTCGTAATTCTTTCAAAGTCTTGCCGTACGCTACGGCCCTCTTCTAAGTCCTAAATATATAGTAGAAATTTACTCGTTAAGCTAGAATATAGTTTAAAAACAAGCATTGTCAATACTAAGCTGTCAGAGCTTACAATATCATTAAAGACCTTCACCGCCATTGAAAAACTTGCCTCTGCATTCGTAAAACTTTCAATTTCTAACGTGAAAATATTATACGTTTTATGGAATAATGCGTATAACCTCTTCATCTTCCCAATACTCTAATGAGCCTTAATAGGTACCTGTGTATATTATATCACTATTATCTTATAATTTGCCTCAAACTTTGCTACGATAAAGTTGATATTGATATTATAAATAAAAACGTTTAATAGACCTAAGTACATGTCGATTCACAATATTCTTGATATTTCCCACGTATCCTTCGCAGACAGAGATTTAAGAAAATTGACCACACGAAAAAAGGTTACGGGGTTTATAGTACGAAAGAAAGTTCATCATCTAGACTAAATGCAGCAAGAAAATCTCGTAATTAAAAATTTAATTGTTTTATAATATAAACTGCGATTTTGAGGGGCTTGTGTATACGTTTGGCGATGTTGGTAAAGTTTTTCAATATTCTTCAAAGAAAAGTATTTTACGTGTTTATATTCTATAGACTCAAAGATTGTGTATAGACTGTTGAAATTTAGGTAATTAAACTGCTGGTGTAATTAACGTATCTTTAACATCATAGAATTCAAGACTCTTGACTATAAACCTTAGGAATAAAACCTAAAATAATCTCATTTGAGGGCGAAAGGAAATCTTCGGCTGTTCTTAACCAGTTCATTAGCGTTGACGTTGACTTTAACGCCAAGGATCTTTATATCTTTTAAAAAGAGAAGAAATAGGATAGGTAACTTAAGGATGTAAAACTTGATTGGCCTAATAACAGTTTAAATAGTTATAGATTATATTAATAATCATCATTTGCTGAAATCGAAGCTAACTTTCGCCTTACCAATATCTTAACTATTAAGTTTCGTAGTAATAATACTCTCCATTTACAATGCCAAATACTATAAATAGCTTTTTATTAAGTATTTCATTGCTTTTTTATCTATGATAATATCTCAAGAAATTAAATCCGCGTAACAATTGCAAAGGTTAAACGTATGTAAGGGGTTAGATACTAAATTCTCAGGGTAAATATAAGGCTTTTCACCATTTGAGTGGTAGATAAAGGTATTGTCGATTAGTTATTAGATCAAGCCAAATTTAATATCCATGTATTACGTAGCTTACTTACATATAGTATTATTACTATTAGCCTTTTTACGTTAGTAATATACAGTGTCATTTAAGTAATTAAACCCGAAAGTAATGATGCATTAAATGTAACATATAACGTATCTTTTGTATTTTTTATCTAGAAGGTGTCGAGGTAATTAATAACCGGATTTATTATCAATCCAATACTTTTCATTACTATTACGATTAATTTTTATAATCAATAGGTTTGTTGAAGTTTCACCCTAGTTTCTAATACTAGTATAGTTTCAGCTTTTAGTCTAAAGACTTTCAACCTAATATTCAATGTTTAGGTCACCCGTAATTATAATTAATGTAGTGTGTTATCGTGCGGTCTTCGTTATTATAATCGAGAAACTTATTAGTTTAGAGATGTATATTTACCGAGTTCGACATATAGGTTATTATTGTTGCAAGTCAGTATCAAAATTAGTTGAAAAATCCTTCACAAGTGATACTTAGATGTTATAAATTGTATTCAAACTCGTTTAAACATATAATTGTTGTCTGTATTTGTTTGCAAAATATATCTTCGTTAATGTAGGCTTTCTCCATTAAATATTGGTATAATATCAACTTATTAAGCACTTAATTAAAAGATTTATCGGGTTTTTTTTCTTAACTATTATTGTGGTTTACTCAATTAGAACCCAACTAGTATAATATTATATAAAGTAAACTTTATTCAAAATTGTTTTTATATTCCCGTAAGTCTTTTTAAACTTTGTAATTCTGGCTAGAAAAGTTAGATAATCATCTACATCGTATCTTATGAGGATTTTGGGAAAATAGTAAATAAAAAATAAAAAGATGGATTTTTATTTATTCATAAACGTTTCAAAAAGGAATTATTTTTGAATCAAGTAGGTTATAAAGTTTTCTGTCATATTTTTCTATATATTGTTCAATTTTTACGAAATCCGTAAAAAGTTTGTATTTAATGTTGACTATTTTGATAGATTAATGGGAAATGTTATGATAGTCGTTTCAATTGTTGATAATATCTCCTATCTTTAACTTAAGTTTTAAAACTTTCGAGTTACTATGAATAGAGTAATTGCTAGTTATTCGGTCCATTAATTAAGGTTTTGTAATAGGATTTATGGTGGGTTAGCGCGTGTAGGCGTGTTTGTTATGAGAAGTTTCATTTTAAGGGATTTGACGGTTTTTAGAGGAACCTTTAAGGAATTTGGGTGGTTTGATGATTGGAAAAAAAGGTTTGAAAGATAAAATGATTTTAACTATTTTGTTTAATTAATTTATGGATAGCGTCAGCGTCAATTCCCTTTGCCGCATTGGTAGCTGCTATATTACGTACTTTACCGCTGCTAGGGGAGTACTTCGCATTATCACATGGAAGTGTTGGGTTACCGAGTAAATTCACGTGTTTCTTATCATCGGCGTACATAAAATTGATATTAAGGGAGAGGTTGAAGGTTTAATTTATTTAGGAATTTGTGAGTGATCCCCGAAAACATATATAAAGGCGTTAAATTATTAATGTTTTTGCCCTTTCTTTGTAGTTTTTAAGGATTAGTATTGGAATAGCAGTTAAATGCAGTACAGTCAATTCAACTATACTTAAAGTTAGTTGATTATACTGACTGTAAATTGACTGTAGTTTGTAGGATTTGACTGGACTAATTACAAGTGCAATGCTATAGGTTCCCACTTGAGAGTGTAGCATAGGCCAAAATTTTTGGCTATAAAAATTAGTGTGCACACCAGCGAGTAGTCTGCTAAACTTAGAACTTACATCTCAATCAATCAGAACCAATTTCAATATAACACCAGTTACTTCGACTACAGTGATTAGAATCGACTACGTTGTAACGATAAAGGCCTACCAATACTAATCAGTGCTTATTAGGTTAACCAAAAATTAGCTAAGTAGATAAAGAAGTTGTTTTCCGGTTATTACGCTTTTCTTTGGCAAGGAAAAGGAAATATTTTTACGAAAGGCCTCTATACGTTATGTAGTTGTTCGCGGCAGCAAGTAGGTAAGACTTATAAGTTATATAGTTGTTCACAGAAGTCTATAAGTTACGACATTATCGCTACTAAAAACACTTCGAAATCTTTATTCATTCTTTTTAAAGAAAAAAGTCAGAATTGGCTGCATAAGAGTCTTAAAGTAGTTAAGTTAGTAAACGGCTAAGTTAGTACTATTACGGCTACTACTACTGCAGGTACTACTATTACAAATTTCAAATCGCAAAAACGACTAAGTTTTACAACCTTTAACAAATACTAATTTTAATGGCCAACCTACAACCTACCTTTTTACACCAATATTTTCTCTCTTACACTTCTTAATCTTCGTCACAATAGATTGAAGACGCGTTGAAATTAATGCTGTTAGAAATATTATAAAAAGGAAACAATTATAACCCTTGGCGCCATTTTAGAAAAACACTACAACGAAAACCTCTGGTTTATCAATATCATCAAAAACGCTCACCTCGAGTATTTAATGAACTACATTAGCCACTATATTTTAGACTTGAACACTACTGAATTTTACCAAAGACCTAACGCCTTTAATGATTTTTACGAATAATTTAGCAAATAAACCCTCATGATTTGAAAAATGGTGAAGAAGCAAGCCAAAATTAGAATAAAGATTAAATTAGGTAAACAAGGGGTTTACCTACCTACAAAAAAAGGGAAGAAGAGTAATTTAGCAAACGTACTATAAGAATATGCCACCGATAAAAATCCTTCATAAATCTTTCATTATAAGGGCAAAGGGAAAGGAATTTCTAGCAAATGTAGCTCTTGACGCCTAGACACGCATTAGCAAAAACTTACCCAAATCTAAATAATTTTTTGAAACCCTTTGACCCAATATTTACTTTCGAACTCTATTGATCTTTAAAATTTCATTGATTTAAACGCCGTAAGCCCCCAAATTTATCAATCGATTAAGCAACAACCTCATCAAATCTTATAACACTAAAAGGAGTATGATTAAATCCTCTACGAAAACCCCTATGTCCTTTTCCCCTATACCCCTTATCTCGTTCAATTTCAATATTTAAATTAAAGCAAAAACAGCTTTATATGCGAGCCTATTATAGGCACGATTACTATACTTTTTCCTTTAAACTTAGTTAAATATAAATATCCTACCTACTAACACCAGCCTTAACACTGGTCGAAATATTTTAAAGAGTCTTTAAAACCAATACATTACCCTTACCCTTCGACATATCCCTATAATAAATATAGATTACACAGCAATCACTAAGATTGTTAAAAAAAAAAAATTAAAAAAGGAAAAGTATAACGTTAAGCTATACAACCTCTTTAACATCAAATTACGCCCGTTATTCAATATTTACCGCCGAATAAGGGTTAAATTACCAGGGTTTCACTTACTATTTACTAGTATCGTTACCAGCCAATCTAAGGATTACTACTTTTAGTACCAAACTAATTGGTTTTTTTTTCGCGAAATATACGGTAGTCTTAAGGTCCACTTTAAATACGATATTGATTTTGCAATTATTACACTGACTGGAATATCATTAAATAGTTTTATATGTTAGATTACAAAAAAGAGACGGAAAACAAAATAGACCTCCTTAATCAAATGTTTAACAAGCTGATATTTTGCTAATAAGTAATAAAGAATATGGGAGCTGGCGAAGGCATAGTACGTCAATAGGTTACGTAATCCATAATAGGTTACAAAAAGTTCGAATACACCCTATAATACCCTAAGATCACCTGTAAAGGGTTTTTTAACCTATTACTTTTCTCGATTACAACCATCATAACTCAAGTCCTAAACTTAAATAGTATATATCCCTAAGCTCCAAAGTTTAGCGATGACTAAAAAACACCCTTTCACGCGTATTATATCGACCGTAAATACGGAAAGACCAGCCAGTATGATTAAAAAAGGCCTGCCTCTAGGGACGTAGCCACCAAGATATATACAGAAAAGGGTATTCTTCCTCAAGATCTTTATATCATCCACGAAAATTTACTCCAAACAATAAGAAATATTAAATCTGTAACAAATCCGGTTGTTAGTCAATTCGCTACCTTCCAGCTAAACGCTAAAAATAATAGGAATGATATTATCGCTGATACTCTATTACCTTCGAACAAAATGACTTGAACTATATTACAAACTTTGAAGAGAAAGAAGTCAAAAAGAAGGAAAATAAGCCGAAAATTATCGATTGGTATAAAGATATTTGAACCGATTCTAAAATAATATAATAACTTGCCGATTACGCTGTCCTATATTACATAACAAATAAAACCATTTATCGGTATTATAACAACGAAAATTCTAACTTTACGTACTTGTTTACTATTTGCGACTATTTTGTAGAATATGTCTTTTAAGTTATTATGACGGACACGGGAACGATAAGGTGTTTTATAAGAGGCTATTTGTAATACATTACGTTATAAAAAGATACTAATACTATTATGGAACTTAACCATACGAATACTGGTAATGAAAAAGTTAGCTTTAGCTTGGGAAAAGAGTTATTTTTGTTAAAATCGACGACTTTTACCACCATCGTTAACCTTATTATCTTCCACATCTTTGAATCTTCTATTTACTTCCTATTTTACCTTAAATATATGAAAAACCTCGATGTTAATATTGACGTTAAGACTAGTAAACTGATTTAAATAGAAAGCGGTAAAAGGTTTTCACTTCAGCTTAAGTAGAGATACTTCTGTTTTAATCTTTAAGGGCCAAAAATAATAGTATTATACCTAATGAAGTTGAACCTTTATTGATTACACCGAAAATTTCACCACTAGGCAACTAATAGACTTTACAAGGTTTTAAACGCGACTAGTTGACAAAAATATAGACTTGTTAACGCTAGAGGCAATGAAGTAGCTTTAGTATTATTGCGAAACGTACTCTCAACCCCCCCCCCCCAATTTATATTTACGGTAAATAAAAACTCAAACTTTAATTTAGAGGTCTTTATTAACGTGTTTTACCTAGAAAGTAAGCTAATACTTTACGTTGTAAACTTTACTACGGCTTTTTACGGCGCTAAGTTCCTCAAAACTATCACAGGGAAAAAAAAAATAGAGGGCATTACGTACTTTGTAGATTAACACGTACGTAAAACCACTAGACATACTAGTTTACGACGCTGGTACCAACCTTTCTACGATAAAGTTTTAAACTAATACTAAATCGATGGGTACTCAGTGTAAATAGGTCTATGTTAAAGCCTACTAGAGTATCGGTCAATTCGAAAGAGTTTACGCTTCTCTACAAAAGGCTTACTATATTCTTACTTTGAAAATAGAAAGCTTTACAAATTAAAAATCACGGCTTTAAATTGCAGTAAAGGGCTTTAACGATACTAGTAACTCCAACGGTTTTATTTCAAACTTACTGATATTCAAGACCTACCTATATATAACGACTAAGTCGCTACCATTACTAAATACTCAGAAATGCGTTATAATATATAATAAAGCTTTGAAGGAAATAAGGAAGAAATCGGCACGCCGCCAGGTCAACGAAACCCTTAGAACTAAAAACGAATGATCTATAATAGATATAGTATCTCTGCCCCTCTAAAGTAAAGTCCTTACATAAAGACAGCGAGGTAAATAGGATAGGCTGTATAAGATTTGAAGTATTCACAACTCAAACGTAGCAATTAAAATTATTAACGGACCTATTACTTTCTAAGTTATATAGTTTAAGTTGTATTAAAGACCCTCTAAGTCTCATAAAGATCCTAACATTAATACCCTTCGAGCTGAGTGGATCAACTAATATAATCATTTCGATCCTATTGTTAACAAGCCAATAAAACGTCGATAGTGAAGAAGACCATCTAAGAGGAGGACGACAACGAGTACTATAGGCCTGAGAGGGTATACACAATGGTGTAGGTGTCTTAAAAGAAAAAGTCTGACAGAAAACTTACCCTTAAATTACGTACTAAAAGCATCATTTAACGCGTACTCCTACCGAAATTTAAAAGCTAGAACGTCATTATTTTTAAGTTGGAAATAATTCAAAAGATTAAAGGAAAAACCACGAACTAGTCTTATGAAAAGTTACGGCTAATCGTTTAAGGATATGGTAATAAGGGCAAAAACTAAATCCTTACTTAATCGCCTATAATTTACAAGATTAGCTAACTTTTAATAATTTCAATTGATAACAGTTTGACTGCTAACGCAAACTATTAGTTTACATATAATGGCCGGGATATAAAGAAATCATACATGTAGTTCGCCACTAATCTTTAATGGATTGTACTACTAAAACTGCCGAAAAAAATTAGATATAAATTTCCGGCTTGCATGGTAATACGTCAACTGAAACCTTTATATGGATTAGCCAAAGCAAACTTCTATTGGTTTTTAACATATTAAGCGCATTTGAAAAACCAGCTAGATATAAAACCTTTAACATTTAATCTGTACCTGTTCTTCAACAAGGGCAAAAACTTCGGCATCATAAATATATAAGCTATCAATACCCTTTTCCTCGAAAACAACGGATTCATGGCGGCGAATCAATGTTGTATCGAAAAGTAAGGCCTTTGAAAGTGTAAGCCGATCGAAACGTTAACTAAAAACACACAACTTAATTTAACTAAATCTTTAATCCGTATTTATTGTATTAAAGCTGAGAACGTCAACGACACATATATTAGTATATTACAAAAAAGGCAATTCACGAACCTGGGAACTATTGATAAGGACGACGAGGCAAAATTACAAAGATAGTCAGAGAAAAGGGTCCATACAACCTACATTAGCACACTAAACCAACCGAAAGTATTGTATAACCTATCTATTACGTCAAAAATACAAAATCCACGAAACAAACACTTTGAAAAGTTACAAAAAAATATTTAAAATCGATTGAACCATTGAGAAAAAGGTATTAATATCATCTTGGTAAACCTAACGAAGGCGAAGTTAATAATCTTTACAAATATGTTATTTGCCAATAATACTAACTTCACATCGTAAATCGGGGTTTTTCATAATGATCATTAACGAGGAGCGGTCTAAAGAACAATTCAAAATCACCGGAAACCTCGTAAATTATATATTAATCAAATGCGAACGTGTAACACGAAATGTACTAGCTTCATAAGTCTATAGTAAAATAGAAGACTTTAACATGAGCATGATAACAAACGACATTTTGAAAAATATCACCAAATAACTAAAACTACCAACAATACCTATAGTGGTATATGTAAACTTCCGAAGCTTTTACAAATGCCTAGCGAAACTAGGTACGACTAATGAAATACATCTAATAATAAACGTAATAATTTTAAGGGAGGTATATAAAATATAAGAAATCGATAAATTCTAGTGGATTAACGAGAAAGATAACTCCGCTACCGCTATAACTAAAGCCACTCCCAATAGAGCCTTGAAACGATTTGTCAATAGTAATATACTAACCGTACAAATCGAGGGCTACGTAGACCGCCCGATACGTAATCTGAAGAAATAGGGATGCCTTAGTAAACTTCAAAACTACTAGGGTAGTGATGTTAACGGTAATGGTAGCAAAGGTAACGATGGTAATACTAGTAGGTTAAACTACTAGCAAAAGGTATGCAAATGGTAAAATATGTAATATGTATAGATCTATGACAAATGACTTGTGCATGGAAGTTAAAAAATGGAAGAATCGAAGTTGTGGACCAAAATGGCCGGAAAGGGCCATAATTAATATTAATTTCAATTCAAATTAATTGGAATTGACAGAGTTTTAGTTTATCGATTAAGAAGGGACTTAAAAGGTTACTACCAATTAGTGGCAGGCTACGCTGAAGTATAAGCGTTAAAAAAAAGCCATTAGTATTAAAATAACAGTTAAATACAATAAAGTCAAGTCAACTATACTTGAAGTTAGTTAATTATACTAATTTAAAATTGATTGTAGTTTGTGGGATTCAACTAGACTAACTGCAAATGTAGTGCAATAGGTGCCCATCTTAAAGTGAGGTACAAGCTAAATCATTAAACTATACAAATGAGTATGCAAACTGGTTAGAAGTCTGCCAAACTTAGAACTTACATATTAATCAATCAGAACAAATTTCAATATAGAACTAGTTACTTTGATAACAATAATTGGAATCGACTACATTGTAACAATAAAACCCTACCAATAATTGAGCTTTTAAAACGGGGTTTTACGTTAAGCTACTTCGAAGAAGGTTTTTACTAACTTTAATAAGATTTTTTCTAAAACGTAAATATTAAGTTGTTTAACTTTCTTGCTTAATCTGTTTTTGACACCCCTTTGAAGTATGTTTCATATGTCAATTTTTTAGTAGTTAAATAATTTACGATAGTTTTAGAAAGTGGTGTCGGCGCAACGAAACCTTTCACCAGCGTTCGATTCGAGGATGTGCCAGCGAACGTAATTGGTCAAAGGTTTTTCATTGTACGTTTCGTCGGTATCTCTTTCCAATAGTTTTGGGGTAAAGTAAAAGAAGAAGAACCATGATCTAAGGTTTTCGATTTCCTTCATTAGCTTTTGTCTGAAAGCTTTTTTAAGATTGAAGAGACTTAGCTATTTGAGGGCGTAGGGACTTGATGTTTCTGGGCAAGAGATTTGGTGATTTGGGCGCGTGGAAACTTGACGAATTGGTGTAGAGTTACGCGACATAGGTTTTTTTTTTTTTGGCGCGATTTAACGATTTTTGATGTTTTCGCTCAGCATAGCAAACTTGACGATTGACAATTCTGTGATATAGGAAAGGGAAAAAGACTGGTGTAGAAGGTAAGGTTTGATATAGGAAATATGGTTAAAGGTTGTTTATCGTTGTTGTCCATGGTTAAAATTTGAAGGTTGTGAGAGTTAGTTGTTTTAGTAGTAGTAATACCCGTAAAAGTAATATTTGTAGTAATATTGACTTAGCCTTTTACCAATTTAATGCTATTTGAGACTTTTAACGGTTAATTTCAACGTCTTTAAGAAGGATCTGGTTAAGATTTCTTGGTGTTTTCAAATGAAGATACCGTCGCTACCTCTAGACTACCATGAAAAACCGACGTAAACCAGAGGTATTCTCTATTTATTGCCGTGAAAAACCGACGTAGTAGTAGAGGCTCTTCGCAATAATCTTTCCTTATCCTTGGTATTAAACAAAGCGTAACCAGAAAATAACCTTTTCTTTTACCTTGTCAATCTTTGTTTAACATAATAAGACCTAATTAGTGTTGATAGACTTTACTATATTGATCTTTAGACATTATAACGTTATCTATTCGAATTGTTCGAAGTAACAGTAATATTTTGTGGTCAAGTGATAGATGTATTTTTATAGGTTTGGTAGACCGCTAGCCGGTATGCACACTAAGTTAAATGGCTAATTGCTTAGCCCGTAACCTAGTGTGAAATAAGTGTATACTACACTTAACTTTATAGTAGACCTATAAAATAATAAACTTAACTTGCAGTCAGTATAGTCAAATTACATTAACTAACTAGATTGCAATTAATACTATTCCAACAGTTAGGCCTATTATTTCCCACACCCTGGAATCACCCAACCCATTGCTTCTTTGCCTTAAAAACATAAAAAATCTTAGCGTTAACATCGATTTTTAGATTGAATAATTAATTTAAATCTGCTAGCGGTTCCCACTCAATTTGAAATAAAAAAAACTCTTATTTCAACTTTAAGAGTTAGAGGAAGTAATATTAAACCTAATGGAATTAGAATTTTGTTAATTATATTGAGGATTTAACAACCTAGCGATTGATAAACTATATAAATTTTTTAAGGCAACTCATCATAAATATAGACTTTTAAACGCTAAAACCAATGAAATAACTGTACTATAACTGCCAAATATACTCCTAAACCCCACCAAAATTTAATTTCATGTTAAAAAAGATCCAAAATTTCAACTTTAAAATCTTTGTCAACGTATTTTATTTAGATAGTAAGCCTATACTCTTTGTTATAAATTCTGCTACAGCGTCGCAAGACACCAAGTTCATTCATATCATTACAACAACAAAAAAGGAATTTATTATGTAATTGATTTTTTAATGAGTACCTAGAACCCTTCAGCATACCAATCGACAATCTAATACTTACTTTACCACTATCAAGTTTTGGATTAATCTTAAATCGATCAGGATTCAATATAAATAAATCATTGTTGAAACTTACTAAGATATTCATCAGGTCTCAAAAGCCTACAAATTCTTTCGAAAAGCTTACAATATCCTTACTTTAGAGATTAACAATTTTACAAGTTGAAAAACACGCCTACAAATAATATTAAAAAGCCTCAATGACATTGGTAAGCCTAACGGTTTTATACCAACTTTACTGATACTTAAAACGTACCCATGTATAACGAATAAATCGTTACCATCTTTAAATGTTTAAAAGCGGGTTACGGCATAGAACAAAGTCCTAAAGGAACTAAGGAAGGAATCGGCACACCGGTAGATTAATAATGCCCTTAATACTAGAAACAAACTATCGATAACAGACGTATTATCACGGACTCTTTGAAGTAAAGTATGTACATGAAGAGACAAAGGAAAATGAGTTAAACCCTACAAAATACTAAGTATAGCCAACCAAAAAGTTGTGTTAAAACCTCTAACGATCCCGTCACTTTCCCAATCACGCAGGTTAAACTATATAAAAAACCCTTCAGTCCAATGAAAACACTTCAGATGAAAACCTTTAAGTGGAGTGAATCAATTATCAAACGTTTTTCGAACCTATTATTAATAAACTGATAAGATGTTAACGATGTGAAAAACTACCTAAGAGGAGAATATATATTAAAAATAAAGATGACAACAAATACTACGAGCTTGAGAAGCTTTTTACAACGATATAGATGTTTTGAAAGGAAATATTCAATTTAAATCCCGCCCTTAAGTCATGAGTTGAAGTTATTATTAATATACTAGGAGAACTTTTCAAGAAAAAAAAAACGAATTAAAATTTACGGCCTCCTTATAAGAAGATTTATTTAATTCGTGTCGTTTTTACAAATTAAAAGGTAAGACTTCATGATCTTCAAGTAGAAAATAGTTTATTAATTCAAAGGAAAAACTACAAATCGGTCAACTAAAAGTTACGGATAATCGTTTAAAAATATGGTGATAAATGCAAATACTGGGTCTTGATTCGATCGTTTATAATACAGAAAATTGACCAGCATTAAATTTTTGAAATTACCGTAAGTTTCACTACTAAATAGAACGGTAAATTTATTTTCAATGAATGTAACGTTATGCAAACGTATACGGAATCGGCTATAAATATTTAACAGATTATATTTTCGAATCTATTAAAGATGCCCAAAGACTAGTTTTCAACCGGTATGGGGGTACGATATATTAAATCTATATATAAACTAACTTAAACAGGTGTCAATTGTTCTTTAACGTATCAAACATACTTCAGAAATTGGCTGTACATTGTAACTTCAACGTTAGATCCGTATTTATTAATTATGTAAGGCAACAACTTCAGCATCGTTAGCATGCTAACTAATAATACTCTATTACTAAAAGATACTAGGTTCATAGCGGCGAAACAACATACTATCAAAGAATTAGGCTGTTAAAATTGTAAATAAATAAAAACTTTAACTAAGTATTTTCATAGTAGTAATTGCAGTGCAGTAGGTCAACTTTACTTACAGTAAAGTTGACTATACTGAATGCAAGCTTAGTGTATTATTTGTGGGTCTATTGAATTAGCTGTAAGTCAAATACAGTATGCGCCCACTTTATACTACAGAACGGGCCAAACAATGGGCCATACAAATTACTATATAGACCGGCTAGTGGTCTGCCAAACCTAGAACAATACATCCACCACTTGACCATTGTAATACTACTGTTACTTCGACTAGACCAATCGAATGGATAATATCGCATCGTCTAAAGCCCTACTAATACTAAAGGTATATACCTTGACTTTATCAGATCGTTAACCCATATTCAAAGTATTAACGATATCCGTGACATGTACCTCAGCCTATATTATAAAAAATAAGCACGAACTTGGCAGAGATTAGCAAAACCTACGAGGCAAAACCATAGCAATATTTGGAGCACAGGGCTTGAGCGGTTTACATCTTCACGTTATGCTAACTGAAGGTATTCCACAATCTGTAGATTGTAACACAAGTATAAAATCCGCAAGATAGAAACTTTAAGAGGTGAAATAAGCGGATTCAATAGCGAATGAATAATTTGGACCGAGGTATCAATATAATATCGGTAAACTTAATGATATTGAAGTTGATAATTTTTACGAACGATTTTGTTATGAATAACACTAGCCTTACATCGTAAATCGAACTTCTTATTATACCAATCGACGAGGATAAAATTGATAGGCAGTTTTCGTTTATATATAGCTTTATTTATTATATATTCGCCAAACATCAACGTATAATACGAAGCGTACTGGCAATCAAATATACCAACTAATAATAGGTTATGACATCGGTATTATGACAGATGACACGTTAAAATTTCTTACCATACAATTGAGATTATCTTTGATACCTATGGTCGCATATCAAAACTTGCTAAACCTTTACAAGTATTTGTAAAAACTGGGTATGACTAATATATAACGTTTGATAATAAATGTGATAGTTTTGAAAAAAGTATATAAAACCTGGGAAATCGATAAATTCCAGTGAATTAACGGAAAAAACAACTACATTAACGCTATAACTAAAACTACACCCAATAGCGCCCTGAAAAGGTTCGTAAATAGTAATAGGATGACTGTACAGATTAAGAACTATGTAGACCACCCGGCATGTAACGTAAAAAAACAGGGATACCCTAGTAAACCGGAAATTTGCCAGGGTAGCGATTGGAGTAGTAGCGTGCAAAAAAAGCATACTCGGATATATTGGCAAAAGGTACGCAATTGGTGACGTATAGGTTAAGAATACATATAAGTCTGTGTCGTAAAACTTGTGTACGGGTGTTAAGGAAGGCGGGAAGCAGAACTATAGGGCAAAAGGCCGTAATATGAGTTAGTTTCGATGCAAATTACTTAAAATTACCAGAGGTCTAGCATACGGATTGATGAGAGAGTTTAAGACTTACCACAAATTAATAGTTAACCATACTAGTATGCGCAGGCACAAAAACAAAAAGTTGCCAGTGTTGGAACAGCAGTCAATTGAAGTAAAGTCAAATCAACTATACTTATAATTAGTTGATTATATTGACTGCAAATTGACTGTAGTTTGTAGGATTAACAGCAAGTCAATTGCAGTAGGTGACCACTTCAGATTAGAGTATATGCCAAGCAATTAGCCATACAAATTAGTATGCAGACCGGCTAGCGGTCTGCCAAACTTAGAAGTAATACATCACTAATTTCAATACAATATACCAGTTACTTCGACAACGATTCGTATCTACTACATTATGAAGATAAAGGCTTACCAACAAATATATTGGTAATATAAATATAAGTAAGGCGTTCATTTATTTCCTTAAACCTAAAGTTTAATACTTTTTGAATATATACGTTTTCAGCTAAAATAAATATATATTTATCCTTATTTCTTTAGAGACTTACCCTCAGGAAGTGTGTTGATTTTACCAGGAATTTGTTTTTGAAAGGTTGTTTCATGAAAATCTTGAAAACTTCAATTGCTTTTGCATTGGAATTTATAATAAGACAGTATTTAACGTAGGCGTAGATGATGAGACGGTGGAAATGGTTGATATATACCGCGTTATTTGAACTGAAACATTTAAATTTAAGAGTGTTCAAAACTATTTTTAATCTTTTCAACCATTTTCTTTAAGTTTTCTTAAGCCCATATAGGGAGGCAAGAATTTGAAATATTTGGTTAACAGTAGAGTCAAAACCTATGTTATTCTCATTAAAATACTTCAAAAACAAGTCTTTAATGGTAGTCAGGATTTCCATTAGTACTAGTTTCTTAAGTTTTTTGTTCAGGAATGTTAAATCGATGTCTATTTAATTCCTATCCTAACTATAAGTAGAAGCGAGTGTAAGAAACATTCTTTACATGAAATATTTTGTAGTAGCAGCAAACGTTATAGTGTAGTAAAAACTATATAGTTATTTAAATACTCTCAAACAATCCTAAATTTATATCTTTTGAGTTGACTATTGGCATTAGTTTTAATCCTGGTAATGGTTTTGCAGTCAGGGTATAGCAATTACTATTTCTCTTAATAGACTTTAAGATTTTTAGTGATAGTAAGCCTTGTATTTTATTGCAGAGGGCCTTTTTTAGTGTTCAGCATATGTGACCTCACAAGCTTTTTGAATAGTTAGTTGTTTCTCTTGTTTGATTATTGAAATTATGAACTGGACCATATAGGTATTGCTAAAAGCATTTGTTGGAAAGTTGTTTACTGTTGGTAGGCCTTAGATGTTGCAACGTTGTCGATTCGATTGGTCGAAGTAACAGTAGTATTACAGTAGTCAGATGGTGGATGTATTGTTCTAGGTTTGGCAGACCGTTAACCGGTCTGCACTGTAAGTTGTATGGTTAAGTGATTAGCCCGTACCCAAAAGTGAAGTGCAGCGTACTGCACTCGACTTACACCCAATACGGTAAGTCTCTACAAAGCAATACACTTGCAATACGGTTAGCTTTACTTACAGTAAAGCTAACCTACTGTACTGTATGCAATACCATTGCAATACTATTTCAATACTGGCGGGCGGTTTTTTTTTGTGCCTACACGCTAACGTAGCTTGCCATTAATTGGTGGCAACCTCTGAAATCCCTCCTCAATCGACAAGAAAGACCCCTGTCAATTCCAATCAATCTATACTGAAATCAACCTCAATTACGGCCCCTTGTAGCCCTTTTGCTCCACCCCTCCGAGACTTTCGTTCCTTAAATCCCGTGCACAAATCCTTCGCCACAAACCTACGTAAATCAAGTACGTTAACACTTACGTACCTTTTGCCAGTAGTTTAAGCTAATTACATCGCTACCATTATCCTAACGATCTTCCGGTTTGCTAGGGCAATCCTTTACGTTACGTGTTAGGCGATCCACGTATCCCTCAATTCATATAGTCAATGTATTACTATTCATAAACCTTTCCAAGGCGCTATTAGGTATAGCCTTAATTATAGTATCGGTAAAGTTATCTTTTCCATTAATTTACCTGAACTTATTGATTTCCTAGGTTTGTATACCTCCCTTAACGTTATTACGTTTATTATTAGGCGTTTTTCATTAGTCGTGCCTAGTTTTAATAGGCATTCGTAAAGGCTTTAGGAGTCGAAATATACCATTATAGGTATCGGAAGTAAACCTAACTATTTGGTAACAATCTTTAATATACTGTTAGTTACTATATCGATATTAAAGCCTACCATTATTCCATAGACTTTTAAAGATAACATACTCCGAGTTATACGCTTATATTTAATAGATATTTAGTATATAAGGTTTCCGATAATCTTAAACTGCCCTTCAAACCTGTCTCCATTAACGAATATTATTAGAAAGCCGATTTACAATATAAAGTTAGTATTATTTGTAAATAACACATTCGTAAAAATTATTAACTTCGCCTTCATCAAATTCACAAAAACCATATTAATTCCTCTCTTTACATAATTTCTACTACTCAATACGTTTATTCAACTTATTAAAGTCTACAACTTACGGGTCCTATACCTATACCGTAATGGAAATGTCATATAATACCTCCAGTTAAAAAAACGTAACGATGCAGGCCGCACGGGCTCTTTGCTTTAGATATCTTTATACCCTTGCCTCGTTAGCCTTATTAATAATATTCAAGCTCGTAACTTGCCCTTTTTAACGTAAACTAATATAAGTGCCGTTTTTAACCCTAATACTATAAATACGGAATAACGATTCATTTAAGTTCAATTATATACCTTTTCATAACGTTTTAATTAGCTTATACTTTCAAAAGACTAAATTTTCGATAACACGGTGTTTTACCATTATAAATCTAACATCTCCAAAAAAAGGATATTATTAATTTACATACTTACGATACCACAATCTTTACCCTTTATAATTAAGAAATAGGGTTAAATATTAAAGTCTTTATACCTTGCCTATTTTAAAAGTGTATTTAATACGTTAAAAACCAATAAACTCTAGCCTTGACCAATCCATATAAAGGTTTAATATTGTGTATTATCGTACCAGCCGGGAACTTATCCCGCAATTTTTATAGTAATTCCAACAATAAGATCCGCTAAAGATCGGTAGCAAATGACGTATACGTTTACGTAATGTCCAGATTATTCAATGTAAACTAACCCTTTATACCAGTAGTTAAATTGGTAACAAGAAAGACTATCAAACGTTAGTTAATCATTTGGATTATAGACAAATAAGTAAAGATTTAGTCCTTAGCTTTATTACCGTATCCTTAAATGATTAACCGTAACTTTTCGTACGACCGATCCGTAATTTTACCTTTAATCTCGTAAATTATTCTCGATATAAAAATAATACCGTTATAACTTTTAAATTACGTTACCGGTACAAATTATATAACTCCTCATAATAAAAGGCCGTTGATTTTAACTTAATCACTTTCCTTAAAAGTCTTGCTCGACGTGTTAATAATACCTTCGACACGTAATTTAAAGGCAAGTTTTCCGTCAAAGTTCTCCTTTTAAAACAACCACACCGTTATATTTACTCCGTCAAGCCTGTAATCCCCATCTTCCTCCTCTTTAGTATATATTTTCCTTTCAGGTAATCTTCTACGCCGTCAACGTTCCATCAACCTATTAACAATCGGCTCGAAAAGGTTATATCAACTAATTTGTTTTGCTTGAAGGTTATCGATATTAAAATCTTTATCAAATTTAAAAGTTTTTTTATATGACTTAACTTATGTAATTCGAAAAGTTACAAGGTCGTTAATAATATTAACTACTACGTTTAAATTAGTAATACTTAAGATTTTATACGGCCTGTCCCATTTGTTTAACTTATGTTACGTAAAAACTTCAATTTAAAAGGGGAGTAAAAGTACGTTTATTATTAAAGGTACGTTTTTGGTATTTAAGGTATTATTAACTTGGCGGCGTGCCGACTCCTTCCTTAATATCTTTATTGTTTTTCTATATACTATAATACGTTTTTAGGTACTTAATAAGGGTAGCGACTCAGTTATTATACGTAGGTAAGCTTCAAATATTAGTAAAGTTAGTATAAATCCGTTAAAGCCTATAGTATCGTTAAACTCTTTTAATGTTATTTAAAGGCGTGTTTCTTAGCCTATAAAACTTTCGATTTCCGGTATAAGAATATTGTAAGCCTTTTATAAAATGGCGTACGTTTTTTTAACCTTATTAATAATTTAGTAAGGTTTTACAGAAACCTATTTATATTGGATCCCTTTGAATTTTATATTAACTTAAAACTTCATTATAATGAAGTTGGTATTAACATCGTAAATTAATACGTTTGGTAAACCAAGGTACGTATCGATTTACAAAGTACGTAATACTTCCTATATTTCCTTCGTCGTAATGATTTCAAGGAACTTGACGTCGTAAAAAACCGTAAAGAAGTTTATAACGTATAATATTAACATGTAGTTTAAATCAAATACGTTTACGAAGATTTCCGAGTTGAAGTCCTAATCTTTTATTAACGTAAACTTAAATTTTAAAGAAACTTAAAAGTATATTTAATAATAGTGGTAAAGGCGTTTAACTTCCCCTAATATTATTAAATCCACATTTTCGTAACGATTGCCTTTAAAACCTTATAAAACCTATTAATTACCAGCTAGTTAAATTTACGATATAATTAACGAAGTTTTCCTTTTATTTAGTTTAATACTACTACCTCTAATATTGAAAGATAACACTAAAGGTACCTTTACTTAAAGCTAAGTAAACCCTTTTTATCAGCTTTAATATATATTAATTTATTAGTTCAAACATTAACGTTAATGCCAAGGTTTTTCATACCTTTAAGGAAAAGGAGGAAGGGGGTAAGGGATTCAAAAATATAAAAAATAATAAAACTAATAACAATCTTTACTGTCGTTAATCCCAGTAAAGATATCTTTTTTCTAAGGTTAAAGTTAACTTTAGCCTTACTAGCATTCGCGTGATTAAGTTTCGTCATAATATTAGTATCTCTTTTTAACGCGATGCACTATAAATGAACTTTTGTGAAGTATCATGTTACCCTTGTATCTGGCATAATCCCCTAAAAAATTTACTTTTCGTACTAGTTTTAAATGGTAAAAATATATGTAAGGCTAAGGTCTTTATCGTTATAACAGAGATAGGAGTCTTCATCTATAAGGCGATATAAAAATATGTGGTCGGTTAGTTATTATGTGGCTTCTAAGCTAAAATCGGTATTAATATTGGTATCTTCATACCAGCCGATAGCTTTCGGTTTATTTTCCTTATCCTTACCTTTACTTCCTTTTAATTACGTAACACGTTTTATAGAATCTCATTTCAAAGAAAAAGAGTACTACTTATAGTATATTACCTGTTTTAAGTTACGTTCAGCGGTAGTATAACGTATTAACCAATAACCCTATTTTCCGTAAATACAATATCTCTTAATATTTAAATTAAACTTGCTTCATCAACTGAAAATCTTAAAAAGGATAAATACCCTCTTTTTTAGGTAAAGATCTGGATCTTTTGTTACCGTATTTGCTGAGTTGTTCGTACTGTCGATTAATATAGTATAAATTGAAAGGATGTTTTTCGGTACTAAATCCTGGAGCTTATAAGTATATACCGGTTGAGCCGAAAACTTGAGCAGTAATGGTCGTTAGCGAAAAACGAAATTAGCTAAAAAAATACCCTTCATAAGTGGAATCAAGGCATTATAAGGCGTATTCGAACTTTTTATAACCCGTAACTGCTTACCGGACCTGTTAACGCAAAGTGCCTTTGCCAGCTCCTACGTTTTCCATTACCTATTGGCAAAGTATTAGCCTATTAAGTATCTAATTTAAAAGGTCTATCTTACTTTCCTACTATTTTTTATAATTAAATATGTAAGAATACTTAATAATATTTCAATACATATAATACTAGACGAGGTTAATATTGTATTCGAAATAGCTCTTTATATTATCGTAAATATCGCGGAAAGAAGTACAATTCGTAAAGTATCGAAGGTAGTAGTCTTTGACTTAGTCAGTAAGGATAATAGGAAACAACGAGTAAAAACCTGGTAACTTAACTCTTATCTAACAACAGATATTAAAATAGTAAGTGTAACTTAACGTCGAAAAGGTTATACGGCTTACTGTTATACTTCTCTTTTCCTTCCTAAATCTTAACAAACGTGATAATTTCCGTATAGTGCGTATCCACTATGGGGACGCGCAAAAAGGAAAGGGTAATATACTAGTCGCACAAACCTTCTTTACTTAGCCGAGGAAATAACTAAGGTTGTTATTAGTATTAAGAGGTAAAATAGTTCCATTTAGCTGAGTTTAGAAGGAAAAAGCTAGTGGTCGTACCCATAGTCGGCTTACTTATAAATCCGGTTTATCTTTAACTTGAATATCAAAGCTAAACGTGTTAAAAAGCTTAGGGGAAATAGGTTTGATGGTGTCCGCCGTAAATAGGTTGACGATAATCCTTTTAGTGTTAAGGAGTTTAGCGAGGATCCTGCTTAATAAACTACTGGATCTAAGGGCTTAAGGGGTGTAACTCCATCGATTCCTCTCGGACAGGTCCTTACAAACGTATATATAATCGTTATGGGTTACTATCTCCAGCAACCTCTTTACCCTTAGCTAAGGTCTATTAGAGGTTTTTATCCGTGGCATATTCGTGAAGTAATATAGCTAGGTTATCGTCCTTCTTTTTCTTTATATTAAATTAAACACTTTGAGCAAATAGATCGACTCTTAGCTTTATTTTTACTTGCTTATCCGCCTTTTTCCATATGTCTAGGCTTCAGTCGCGAAACCAATTTTAACAAATATCGAGGGCTATAGGTTCATCGCCGACTCTGTCAGAGTCTACGTTGAAAATGAAACGACCGATTGCGTTGGTCATGTATTTTGGGGGAAAATCTTCAGTAGGGTCAGTAAACCCAAGCTCTTTGTTATAATTCTTCGTAAAGATGATGCCGAGATCTTTAATTACCTTTTTTCGTTCGGGGTTATCAACGGTATTAATTCTGATGTGTTCTGAAGCCATAGTAACAATCTAGCTGGTGTAAGGCTTGGTGATGGTGGACTTGGTGATTTGAGGGCTTGGGGACTTAGCGTTTCAGCGTAAAGTCGTGTGACGTAGCTTTTTTGGCGCGACTTGGTAATTCCTTGTGTTTTCGCTCAGAGCAATAAACTTAACGATTAAAATAATGTAGAAAAGAAAAGAGTAAAGTAGGATAAAGGTTTCGTATAGGTGATACGGTTAGAGGTCGTTATTAGTGGTAAAGGTTATTTAACGTAGGGACTTAATCGTTTTTGCGATTTGCAATAGTAGTACCTGCAATAATACTAACTTAACCGTTTGCCAACTTGCAGGTTTAGGGTTCTTTAGGAATTTTAGTGGTTAATCTCAATGCCTTTGAGAAGAATCAATAAAGATTTCTTGATGTTTTCGAGTAGCGATACCGTCGTTTACTTATAGACTGCCGCGAACAACTATACAGCCTATAAGTCTTCCTTACTTGCTGCTACGAACAACTACACAACGTATAAGGGCCCTTCGCAAAAGCCTTTCCTCTACCTTACCAAAAAAAGACAAAACGTAACCGGAAAGCAGCTTTCTTCTTCTACTTAGCCAATCTGTACTTAACCTAATAAACACTGATCAGTGTGGGTAGACCTTAGACATTACAATGTTATCGATTCGATTAGTCGAAGTAACAGTAGCATTACAGTAGTCAGATAGTGGATGTATTGTTCTAGGTTTAGCAGACCGCTAGCCGGTCTTCACTGTAAGTTGTATGGTCAAGTGCTTGGCCCATGCCCTAAAGTGAAGTGCAGCGTACTGCACTCGACTTACACCCAATGCGGTAAGTCTGCACAAATAAATACACTTGCAGTATGGTCAACTTTACTTACAGTAAAGTTGACCTACTGTACTGCATGCAATATCATTGCAATACTATTCCAACATTTACTATTTTTATTGTTATGTGATGGCGTCTTTTTCCTAGCTTGGAGTTTAGTGTATCCATTAAAGTATTATAAGGAATATCTACCCTAATGGACTTGGATATGGTATCCTTCCTTCTTATAATTGTGGAACTCCGGCGTTTCGTTATATTTATTTTGAAAATCATGAATTTGAATGTGCTAACAATTTTCGTAGTCGCGTTTCCTAGTCGATCTAATAAGTAAACAGTGAAGACATACTAGGGTTGAATTATATTAAAAAACTACTCAAATTTCAGGATTACACTTTCCCTTATAGGATTTGTTTTTTAATCCTTCATTAGTCTTAATGAATGTATGTGGAAGATAACAGTAAAGACTAGAGTAAATGCAAATTTAAAGTTTGGTTAATAGTTTTAATAATGTTTTTTCCTTTGGAGTAGAAAACTTTATAGTGAGTAGTTTTCTGTATCCTACTCCTGTTGTCAATATTTCTATTGGCTATTACAATATTAATTTTCAATAAGTCAATTTATAGATGATTTGATACTTTTCCGTTAACGGTCCAAGTTCGTATCTCTTTCAAAATGATTTTCTTGGAGAGTCTGTAGATCTAAGTTTTAGGGGTGTATGATAAGAAAAACTTGAGAGTAAATGCGTATTTTGTAGTCATTGTTCTGATTGAATAGTTAACAAGTTTATGTTTTCCGATGAATATTAAGAAGTTAGTAGTATATCTAGACCATTTAATAATTATTCTTAGCATACCACAAACGGCTTTTGGTTATTTACTTGGGGATATAATTACTGTATTATAGACTTTGAAGCTGTACTAGACCTTTATAGCTATCAGGCTACGATGTTTTACTCTTTATCAACATTCATTCCCAGGAATTTAGTAAAGAAATAAATAGACCATCGTTTTTCGGAGCTTTTATATTAAAAACCTGGTTGTGATCAAAATCTTTCAGAAATTGTATAAGCAGTACAGATAGGGTTAAATGTTATTTTTCTTAATATTTTTAGACCATATAACAATTGCACAAATTATTTTACTAACTTCAGGTTTGTATAACCGAATGAAATTTATAAGAGGGAAGTATTGAAGAAGTTTGAAGAAACTTTAGTAATAAAATAATCACATACTGATACTTAAATAATAATATAGTTGTTCCTTATCATAAAATTATTTCCTAAGGTAGTGAATAAACCAAAGATTAGTTTTCAACATTGATACCTAAACTTTAAAACTTGAAAGGTCTTACCAGATTTAGAATAAATTTACGGTAGTTGAAACAAATTTATTACTTCAAAGTATTTTGAACTTCATTGAATTTAATTGATATTTTGCTTTTTTTCCTATTATAGGTTGAATTATACAACCCTCTCATCGTAATTCAAGATAATTATTGCTTTATATTTTGAGGAAGGAAAACCATTCGTCGTCGTAAAAAATATAGCAAAACTAGCTAGAACTAGTTTTTACAATATTTCAAAATTAAAGCTCATCAATTGCAAAATGATATGGTGGTGTGGAAGAAGGAAGACAATTAATAATATTTGAAGTTGAAATTAGGTCTTGTAATTCTGTATTACCCGTTTTTAGTATAGGTTTGATTGGTCGTTCTAGCAGATTAATGTTAAAAGTAGAGGTCTTGACGTTAAAAGTGGATATTTTAAAATACGAATACCCGTATAAGATTCGGCTTCTGATTGGCCTATTGATTCCTATGATGCGTTTTATAGAGTAATTTAATTAAATTTAATATGTGACTTGAGTATTAATAATGTGAAATTATAGTGTTATTTATAGTAGGGATTGACTTTACTATTGTTTACTGCAATAACTCTTTTTTTTTTAGTTTCTTTTTACTGATAGATTAGTTGTTATTGTTTATGTTTTTATTGAAAGAAATCAGTGAATTCGGATCAAGAACCTAATAAGTTTTTGTTGAATAACTTTTATATAAGTTGATAATACAGTTTTCTATAAATTGACTCATTTGTTGGTTCCGGTCAATAAATTTCCTTTGTGGTTTCCCCTGAAGAATTCAATTTCTTTTTCTTTTTTGGAATCTGTTTCTATCCCGAAAGTCCCATAAAAGTTCTCAAAGTATTAAGCGAATGATATTCCTTAATTTACTTTGTATACGAATAATTGAGGCGAGAATTTTGATTTAGTATAGATTAAGAATTAGGGGGAATGTTTCATTATTTCAACCTGTTGACTTTGATGGATGGGAGATCTTTTAATGATTTGAAAATCTTTAAAAAAAAAAAAAACAGAAGCGGAGAAGTATAAAGGGCGTAGGAAAGGAAATTCCTTGAAAAGTTTTTGATAATAGATTGGTTCAGTGCCTTGACATATGCAAATTAGTTTTCAAAAAGATTTATACGGATCCTCATTATTAACGATAACTACTGAAAGATCTGAAGTAATGAGATAAGTGATTATTAAATGTTCCTTAATTCAGGTATGTATAGTTTTAAACTTTTTTCATAGATTGTAGTCGATAGAAGTAAACAAATGAATTTTATTCGTTTTGGTAAAGATTTTGTTTTTTTTAAAAACATTTTTTTGAAGATTCCTTCTAGGATATTCAAATTCTTATTATTAATAGCACATACTTCTATCCTCATTAGCTATGAATTTATATTTAAGAAGTTGATGCTTTGCAAATTATTTACGATTGTAACTTAAATCTTGACCGTAAACTTCTGTCTTTTGTGTTGAAGAAGGGATCTTTGGTTCTTTTTTCCCACGATGTAGTCCTTATCGACTTTGTTTCGGGTTCTGACTTCGGTATTCGTCAATGGATTTTGAGGCGTTCCTTAAGTTTAGCTAATGGTTTGTCCTATATATTGATAGATAACTTGATATAATTTTTTGTTTTGTTGTCTTAAGCATTGATATCTCTAACTTTTGCCTCTTGATTATCTAGTACTATAGTATTGATAACTTATAGTTCTTGCTTTTCTCTAGCCTCACGGGATTCACAAACAACCTTTCGTACAGTTCATAATAAAGCGTTAGGGTCTAAAGCCCAGTTAGAAGTAAAAGTAGAGCCACGGGCTTAGGAGAGAAGGAAACGAAGAGACGGTGATTCAGCTAAAGGGATAAAGGAACCTAAAGGTCCAGAACAGCCCGAAGTAGTAACAGTATTTTGGGTTAAATAATTATTATTACTGGAATTTCCGTGAGATAGGCTTGATAATAGAAAAGAGATTCATTTGATTGAGGAAATGTTAAAACTATAATATTCTCAAATGTATCAAAAGGTCTAAAATAAGTAGATTGATTGATCAATGTTGTAGGAAATACAGAAGTGATTTAGTTCGTTAGTAATGTAAAACATATTCGTACACATAATTTGTTAAATTTACTATATGAGAAGACATTTTATAGACTTGTTGATTTGGAGATATCTTGAATTCATCTGGATAATTCCTTGATACATGGTCAAGAGAATCTTTTTAAATCTCAATTATCACAATCGAAATCCCGTACGAGAAAGTACTAGTATAGAGCTGAAATAGCTATCATCTCTTTTTCGATTTTGCTATACCTTAAATTATACTATTCCCTAGTTGTAGATTTAATCTTTAGTGCTCTCACTTGTTTTTTTAATAGTTCTCTAGTAGAAATCCTCATAGCTAGAGTTTTTCCTATCTTTGGTATTAAGACAGCCTAAGTACAGATTATGTCTATTGTATTTCAACCGAAACCTGATCCCTTACATTTATTTTCACTGTTCAATCGTTACGCTAAATACATGTTTCAAAAGAAGATACTACATACAGGGGCAAAAAAATAAACGACAGAAAACTATTTGTAATACATTAAACTGCAACAAGAAATTATTATTTTTGCAAAGATTAACTATTCGGATATTATTAAAACCGAAATCATCTTTCTCTTCAATTTAAAAACTATGGTTATTCACGTTAACTTTTATCATTATAATTATTGAACCTTTTATCTTATATATTTCAAAAACCTTAACCGCTATATGTATTCATTGAAAGAATATGAAAACCTTTAGCGTTAACGTCAATAATTTGAGTAGGAACAGACAAATATTTCCCTTCATATATCAATGAGAATATTGGTGATGTCACTTTGAAAGCCTAAAATACATAATAATGTATTTAATGAAGTTAAAAATGCGTTAGCTACACCAAAATTGCAATTACCCAGCTGTTAAAAGGCTCAAAAAATCATTAAGTCCGTAAAGTATAAAATATGAAATACACAACACTAAAAGCAATCAAAAATCTTCGTAATAGTTTCTAAACCTACTTCTAAATACCCCCGTTGATATGCCTTACCTATCAATAGACCTTTAAACGTTGCAACGTTGTTGATTCGAATTGAGGTCGAAGTAACAGTAGTATTGCGTGGTCAGATGGTGGATGTATTGTTCTAGGTTTGGCAGACTGTTAGCTGGTCTGCACTGTAATTTATAAGGCCAATTTGTTGGCTTATGCCCTAGAGTGAAGTGCAACATACTGCACTCGACTTACACCTAATGCAGCAAGTCTCCACAAAGTAATACATTCAACTTGCAGTACAGTCAACTTTACTGTAAGTAAAGTTGACCTACTACACTGCAAATAGTACTATTCCAACACTGACGGCTTTTTGGTTTGTACGTATACGCTAGTGTAGCCGACTAATGTCTTTCGATTACTATCAAATTATCTCCTCATTAACTAGCCAAACCCTTATTAATTCCAGTTAACTCCCACACTGAATTACACCCAATTGTATATAAATTGACCCTATTTCACCTTAATTACCCCGTTTCCCTAAGGTCAGAGTTTATTAACTTCCATAAAAATTTCCTTTACTATAGACTTTTATAAGCCTTCGCTAAAGACTTTTATAGGCCTCCACTTTAACTATGCTACTTAAATAGATCACTATCATTAATCCCCTGGCAGTTTTTTAATTTGTCGGCATACCCTTGTCTGCCGTTACGTGATGCGAGCCTTCCAGTTGGTCTATCGATATAGCTTTCGATTCGTATGGTTAGCTTATTATTATTTACAAACCTTTCTAGGGTCTTGTTTGGTAATTCCTTCGTTATAGCGCTAATGGGGTTATCTTTATTATAGATCTATCTGAATTACTTAATTTTCCTCCCCTTGTAGGCTTCGTAAAGTATTATGACGTCAATTATGAGGCGTTTTTTATTAGTGGTTCCAAGTTTCGAAAGGTATTCGAAGAGACTCCTCGAGTTGGTATCAATTACTATCTGGATAGGAGGAATCCTTAACTACTTGGTAATAATGTTAAGAGTTTTCCAAAGTGCTTTGCCTGAATCGAATTCCACTATTATACCATAGACCTTAAAAGCTAGCACGTTTTGAGTTATCCTTTTACACTTAATAATGGTCTAGTAAATTATGTTGATAATAATATTCATTTGGTTTTCCTACCTATCTTTATTAACGAATATTATTAGAAAGCCCATTTATAAAGAGAAGTAGATATTATTTGTAAGAGATCTATCTGTAAACATTATTAACTTAACCCTTGAAAGGTCGATCAAAACTATATTAATCTCGCGATCCAAGTTTCGCATATACCACTCAAGCCTCTTATTTAGCCGGTTAAAATCCTTATCCGTTAACGTTTATGATTATGTCGCAATATATAAATCGTAAAAGGCTTTCGTTTAGCATAAAGTAGTATTATAATTATTTTAAGCACGTTATTCTAGGTACCGTTAAGCTTTGGTTTTGTTAGTATTATCACTTGTAATTAAAACAACGCTCTAGCCTTTTTAGCGAAAGTTTAAAACGGTATTAACACCAAGTATATGGATTAACGACTTATTAAAGTCTAGTTAAGTGTTTTCCGTTAACATCGTTCCTGGCTTGTAATTTTAGAACTTAAACTTCTTAATCGCTTCTTATTCCAGTGCCACAAAACAAGCCATTCCAACGAAAAGGGTATCATTAATTTATATACCCACTATTTCAAAGTTCTTCTTTTCCATTATTGGTAAATATAAGTCTTAAGTTAAGGATTTCAAAGCTAATCTTAATTTAAAGTACGACTAGTAGGTTAAAAACCAATAGACGCCTACTTTAGCCAATCCATACAATAGTTTAATATGACCTATTACCGTATCTAAAGGGTGAATAGAATGGAGTTCCTATAATAACTTTAGTAATACGATCCGTTATAAATCCTTTGTTCATTATATAGAGGCTTATGTTATATTACAGTTATTAAGAATTGACTTACCTTTAGTTTTAGTTAAAGAACTTGTTACTAAAGCGATTACGAAACTTTAATTAATTTTTTAAATTATTATTCATTATATAAGGATCCAGTTTTTGCCGTTATTACCGTATCCTTAAGCTATTAAACGTGATTTTTTGTACGGCCGCCCTATAGTTTTACCCTTAACTTTGTAAATGATCCTTAACTTGAAATTCGTAACGTTTGGATCTTAAAGGTTAAAGTCGGTTTTCAACACGAATTGTATAACTTTTCGAATAAGTAGGCTGTTAATCTCGATCCTGTCACTTTTTTCAAAGGGTCTGCCAAAAGTTTTGATAATCCCTTACACTCGTAACTTTAATACCAAGTCCTCGTTATCCTTATTTTTTCTACTTACCTGAATAGTATTGTAAATACAGCCCGGTATATATTTTTCTTTCTTCAGATTCTTCTTTTTCGGGGGTTGTTCATGCTGGCAGCGTTTTATCGACTTATTAATAACAGGTAAAAAAAGGTTTGTATTGGTTCGTTCGCTTGGTTTAAAGGTCTTAAAGATTATGTTTAATAACCCTAATTTGGGGCTTAACCTAGGTAGTTTAGCAAAATATAAGGCCGTTAACAGTTTTAACAACTATTTTAAATTTTATGATACTTGATATCTTATATGTGCCCTCCTATTTTCCCGGCTTTCACTATATGAGGATTTCACTTTATAACAGTAAAGCAAATACATCGATTGTTAAAGGGATTTTTTCAATGATAAGGGCGTTATTAATATAACGGCGTACCTATTTTCTTCGCAGTTCCCTTAAATCTCTAATATCGGCTGTAACACGTTTTCAAATACTTGCCGATAGTGGAGATTCACTTGTTAGGCGTAGGTACGCTCTAAAGACTAGGAGTATTAACACTAAGCCGTCAAAGCCGATAGTGTCATTAAAGCCTTTTAATACTATTTATAAACGTGCCTCCGAATCCGAAAAGTTTCCAATTTCCAATGTAAGGATATTATACACTCGGCGAAGTAAGACATATACCCTCTTAATTTTTCTAATGCTTTAGTAAGCTTCCATAGGTATCTGTTTATACTAAATAACTATTATCTTAATATATTTTTCAAATTTCACCGCGGCAAAGTTTATACCATCATTGTAGAAAACGATGTCAAGTGGACCTAGGTATATGTCAATTCATATCATCTTTAACATTTCTCATATATCCTTTGCCGAAAAGGATTTGAGAAACTTAGCCTTATAAAAAAAGGTTGCAGAATGAACTATATAAAGGATAAACTTATTTTTCAAGTAAAATACATGAACGAAAATCTCATAATTCAAATACTTATAGTTTTTAATATAAATATAAATCTCTGGAGGGTTTAGGTATACGTTAAACAGTAGTAGCATAAACTTTCAATAGCTTTTATTGTAAAGTATTTTCTATCGTTATACCCTACGGATTTCAGGACTTTATATAACATGTTAACAGCTTAATAGTTAAAACGTTGGTATAATTAATGTATTTCCGGTTTCGTTAGGTATAACACCATTACTTCCAGTCCTTAAAAATAAAATTATAAGTGCCTCTACTTAAGGGCGAGTGAAACCTTTAGCCGTTTTTAACCAATTTATATACGTTAACGTCGATATCAACACCGAAAGTCTTTATATCTTCCAAGAAAAAGAAGAAAGGGATAGAGGACTTAAAAATATAGAACGTCATTGTTTCTATAACTATTTAAATTACTACTATCCCTAGTAACGATAGTTATTCGCCCGGGCTAAATCCAACTTTAGCTTTATTAACATTATAACGATTAATTTCGGTAATTATAATACTTTGCATTCGTAGTATTACATATTACGAATAGCGTTTTATTAAGTACTTTACTGACTTTGTATCCTGTATAATACCTTATAACGTATGGTTCGCGTAGCTATCGCAAAAGTTAAAGGTGTATAAGGGGTTAAAGGTTTGATTGAGGTAAAAATAGTGGTTTTTATTACCTAAAAGGTATAAAAAGGCACGGTAAGCTAATTACTAGGCCTTATTAGAAATAGTATTTTTATAACGTTTAACTTACTTAAGGGCGTTAACGGTATTAATTAAATCGTTCCATTCGAAGTATACGATTTAATTTAAGGATTCTTGTTTAAAAGTAATAAGGTATTAATTGTAGTATATTGATTTCCTGTTAATATGCTCGGCAGGAGGATACCAAGTTAATTAATAATTAGACTTACCATATATATAATATTTTTTGCCATTATTACGATGAAAGTATTTATGGTTAACAGGTCCGCCTAAATCTTATTGTTGTTAGCATAGTTATTACCTTTAGTTTAAGACTTAGATCGATAGGCTAAACCTTAGGTGTTATAGGCGCCTGTATTTGCGGTCGACATAATTAACTACCGTAAAGTATTTTTTATTTAATTTAATGAAGTTGCCAGCTTAGGAGTATATACTAAACGAATATGGTATACTCGTCATCATTATGGTAAACGAGGACCGCAACTGGCTAAAAGAGTCTTCATAAGAGGTATTTAAGCGTTTTAAGGCGTATTCAAACTCGTTAATACCCGTAACTGTTTCCCGTACCTACTCGCGAGTGTAACTTCGCTAATGTAGGCTTTTCTCATTACTTTTTGGTATAACATTAACTTATTAAACATTTAATCAAGGACGTTTATTGGTATTTTCTTTTTTATATATACCATTATCATAGTTTAACTCATAGTAGCCCAGTTTGTATAATATTGTGTAAGATAGACATCGTATTCGAAGTGACCCTTTATGCTATCGTATATTTCGCAGAACGTGGTTATTCGGGTTAAAAAGGTTAAATAGTAATCCTTAGCGTATCCTGTAAAGATTTCGGGAAATAGTAATTAAAAACTAGAAGTAAAAACCTTTATCCAATTACAAATGTTTAGAAAAGGTATTATCTTAGTGTCGAGGAGATTGTAGGGCTTTCCGTCATACTTCTTTATATTATCCCAAATTTTGGCGAAGCCTATAAGAAGTTTGTAATTAATGTTCATTATCTTAATAGGTCTTGGAAAAAGGTATCGATAATTGTTCTAGCCGTAAGTAATATTTCCTAGTAGTTTTAACCTTAAAGTTTTCGAGGTACGGTATTAGGAGTAATTGCCAGTCTCCTAGCTCGAGGGGTAAAATCCTACGGTAGGACCTGTAGTGGGCTTCCACATATAAGTAAATCTAAAGGGGGAAGATTTTTAAGGAGCTTAACGATTCAATTACAAAGGGGAGATAGGTATTTAAAGGTTTTGAAAAGCTTGGCTATCCTACTTAATTAACTGGTGTAAAACACTAACATTAATAATTTTACCCGCGTTCGCAGCCGCTATTTCACGTGCCCTACCGCCGCTAATGGTGTACTTCACGTTGTTACGTGGGGGTATTAAACTGACAAACAGGTTACCTAGTTCCTTATCGCTAACACGTAAAGAGGTTTAAATTAACTAAAAATAAATTTAAGGTCTCATAAGTTGCATATAGAGGTGTTAAGGTTTTTTCATAGCCTTTCCCTTAAATCGTAGACCTTAAAGGTATTCCTTAAGCTATGCTAAGTCGAAAAATTCTTATGTTTTTCTTGTAATCCTATAGGTTGGCAAATAGATACCTTGCCGCTTAAGTTTCACTTTGATTTTTATTTTGACCCCTTTTTGGACCGATATCCACATATTTATGGTCCAATCGTTAAATAGATTACAAAAGTTACTAAAGGCGTTGTTAAGATCGTTAGAATTACAATATTTAACGATATAGTAGCCGACGAAGTTGGTAAGGTATATTTCAGTTAAGTTTTTATCAACGTCACGTCCCTAAAGGTCATGGTTGTAGCATTTGTTGAAAAGTTGTCCGAGGTCTTTAATTATTTTTTTACTGGCAGGGTCGGTAATAGCTTTAAAGTGAGCGCTTGCGGTAAAAATATTATGGTTTTGGCCTGTGTATGACTTGGTATTTTGGTACAACGTTGCGTGGGTACTTGTCGATCAAGCGTAGAGTTGTGTGACGTAGCTTTTTCGTCGCGACTTGGTGTTTTTCGGCATTTTCGCTTATATTAGAGGACTTGACAATTAAAGTTAATGTAAAGGAAGTCAAAAGAGTAAATTATGGCAAATATCTAGTGTAAAGGGTAAGGTTAGAGGTCGTTAGTGGTGGTAAAGGTCGAAAGTTATTTATTATAGTTATTTAACATAAGGACTTAGTCGTTTTTCTGCAGTAGTAGCACTCGCAATAGTACTGACTTAGCCGTTTGCCAACTTGCCGAACTTTAAGAATTCTGACAGTCAATCTCAACTTTTTTTTCAAAAAATATCCGTGAAGATTTCTTGGTGTTTTCAGTAGCGATACCGCCGCTACCTCTGGTCTTCCGTAGAGACTAGTGCAGCCTAAAGGTCTTTATGTACTGCCGTAGAGACTGACACAGTAGTAAGGGTCTTTCGCAAAAATCTTTCCTCTACCCTAGCATTAATGTAGAGCGTAACAACCGGAAAATAGCTTCTTCATCTAATTAGACAATCTGTGCTTAACCTAATAATCACTAATTAGTGTTGGTAGGCCTTGCTTATCAATAGACCTTTAGATGTTACAACGTTGTCGATTCGAATCATGGTCGAAGTAACAGTAGTATTTCGTGGTCATTTAGTAGATGTATTTTTCTAGGTTTGGCAGACTGCTAGCTGGTCTGCACTGTAATTTGTATGGTAAATTGCTTGGCCCGTGCCCTCGAGTGAAGTGCAGCGTATTGCATTCGCCTTACACCTAATGCGGTAAGTCTCTACAAAGCAATACACTCAACTTGCAGTATAGTTAACTTTTGTAAGTAAAGTTGACCTACTAAACTGTATATAGTACTATTCCAACAACCCCAAAGATTAAAGTTTACTTCAAAAGACGATAAAAGTTTCAATTACAAGATGTCATTTGGATTTCTCCACTTAGATAAAAGACCCATTTCTTTATGTGATAATCTAGACAGCCCTTTTTATAACGACAAATTCTTTAATTCAATATCGGCCAAAAATATATGAAAAGTTTAAAGAATTATATGGATTGATGTGTATCTTAAACTGCCAAAAATATAGTTTATATTATAAGTATTCAATTTATGGTAACGAAGTTTTCAACTTTTTCTAAGATAAAAAGATTCAATGTATGAATACACTAAATAATTGACAACATCTTAAACAATATACTTTAATTCATGAAGCTAATGAAATTCTTATTCTTGAAACAATTGTTTTTAAAAATTAAGAATCATATCTTCAAATAGCTCCAAATTTTTTAAATGACACTGCTGGAATTAATGGCATAATATTAATCCTATAAGTTGTTGGCGTATATTCTAGTTTCATGAGTTAATTTTCGTAATTAATAAATATTTACAATGGGTTTATGTCGTAAAAAAACATTTTAATGGAATTGCAAAAGAAATCAATAAAGCGTTAAGTAAATAATACTATCAACGTTAGGAATAGTCATAAATAATTGATGTACTAACTCTGACATTATAAAGTAAGGTCCTTGTTTGGCGTAAACCAAACAAAAAGAGCATTTTTTTTAAGATCTGAAAGATTGTAAATCCAGAAGTAATACTTAAAATTTCTAACATTTCTATTATGTGTTATAAAATTTATGTTGAAACTTACATTGGAGCGATTACTGATAAGAATCTTGAAATCAAACGAATTAGATGATATAATCCACCTTCAACAATAATTGAAAAGTTAATAGAACAGCGGCGACTTGATGGAAAACCTAGAAAGAGGAAATAAGAATAAAACGATGAATAATATAGGCTTGTGAGACTATATACAATTTTTCAGTTCAAGAAACAAGAAAAACTACCTAGATTTAGCTGTTTAGTTACGTATATAATGAATGATTAAAAGTCCGGGTAAACCTTTGAAAAAGTGATAGAGTCAAAATTGATAAATTTCACATACAATTTTTTTAATTAATAGATGAACGTAATTTGGACTTTAACTACTTCAATATAATGATCTTTAAGTTAAAAATAATTTTCAAGATCATAGAAAAGATTTTGAATAATCCTCACAAAAAGTTTAAGCTAATTCCTTAAAAATGTAACAATGAAGATAAAGACTGAAAATTGACATGGTTTCCAATCATTTATGGAATTAATCAAAGACTAGTAGTCGGTTCAGCAGAAAAATTGATGGTAGTTATTAATAGGCAGTTCATCCCTCATGGCCGTAATATTACCTAAATATTGGTAGGTTCGCCTGTAAATATAAGCCTTTATCGTTGAAACATAGTCGATTCGAATCTTTGTAGTCGAAGTAACTGGTGTTGCATTGAAAGCAGTAATGGGTTTTTTCTAAGTTTGATAGACTGCAAGCCGATCTGTACACTAATTTATATGGTCAAATGCTTTGGCTCATGCCTCAAGTTGAAGTAAGTACCTATTGTACTAAATTTGCAGTTATATCTATAAATTACAGTCAATTTGCAGTGCTTACAATTAACCAATTGTAAGTATAGTTAAATTAACTTTACTACAATTGCCTGCTATTTTAATATTAAAGGCTTTTTGTTTTGTGATTGCGTGCTAACGTAGCTAACCACTAATTCGTAATAACCCCTAAAATCCCTTTTCAATCGGCATGTCAAACCCCTGTCAATTCTAGTCAATTTGTATTAAAACTAGCACTAATGACGGCCCCTTTCTATACAATTTCAAATCCTTCGTTTCTCAACTCCTGTATACAAGTTTTTCGCCACAGACCTACACTAATCACGCATACCACTAATTGCGTACTTTTTGCTAGTAGTTACAACTATTATTACCGTTACCCTAATAGTTTTCGATTTTCTAGGATATTTCTATTCTTCCACGTTACATACCAGGCGATCCACGTAGCCCTCAATTAGTAAAGTCAGCTTATGGCGATCTATAAACCTTTCCAGAGTGCCGTTGGGAGTAGCTTAAATTAAAACGCTGGTGTGTTTATCTTTACGGCTTATTTACCAGAACTTATAGATTTTCCGGGCTTTGTATACATTCCTTCAAGTTATTACTATTGGTAGGCCTTAGACGTTGCAACGTTATCGATTCGATTGGTCGAAGTAACAGTAGTATTGCGTGGTCAGATGGTGGATGTATTGTTCTAGGTTTGGCAGACCACTAACTGGTCTACACTGTAAGTTGTATGGCCAAGTACTTGGCCCGAGCCCTAGAGTGAAGTGCAGCATACTGCACTTGACTTACATCTAATGCGGTAAGTCTACAAACAATACACTTAACTTGCAGTACAGTATAGTCAACTTTACTGTAAGTAAAGGTAACCTACTACACTACATATAGTACTATTCCAACACTAAAAACTTTTTAGTTTGTTCGCGTATGCTAGTATGATTGACGAATCTTTTTTGGTTACCACCAAATTGCCTCGTTAATTGGACAGACCCCTATCAATTTTGGTTGACTTCCATACTGAATTGAACCCAATTATAAACAAATTAACCCAATTTGACCTCAATTGCTCCATTACTCCGATGTTCGAGTTTATTAACTCCCACAAAACGTTTTTCCGCCATAGACCTTTATAGGCCTTCACTTTAACTGTGTTAATCCAACAAGTCTGTATCATTAATTTACTAGCAATCTTGTAGTTTGCCACCATATTTCTAACTGCTATTACGTGATCTAGGCTTTCTGGTCGGCCTATTAACATAGACCTCGATTTGTATATTTAGCCTATTGCTATTTACAGACCTTTCTTAACCCTTATTTGGTATTACCTTCGTTATAGCATCTACAAAGTTGTTTTTACCGTTAATCCACAGGAATTACTTAATCTACCTCCCTTCGTAGGCTTTACGTAGTGCTATCACGTCGATTATCAGACATTTTTAGCTAATGGTTCCGAGTTTAAAAAGGTATTCGAAGAGGCTTTTCGAATCAATACAAATTATTACCGGAATAGGCTGAATATTTAGTTACTTGGTAATAAGGATAAAGGTTTCCTATAGTATTATGCCTACGTTAAAGCCTGTTATTATACCGCAAACCTTTGGAGCCATCATATTTCATATAATCCTCCTACACTTAACGGAGGTTTAGTAAATCGGGTTACTGATAATACCAAATTGGTTTCTCCGCCTATCTTCGTTAACGAAGGTTATTAGAAAGCTGATTTGTAAAGACAGGTCGGTTTTGTTTATAAAATACCTGTCCGTGAAGATTATTAACTTGGCCCTCGATAGGTCAATTAGAACCATATTGGTCCCACGGTTTAAGTTTTTCATCTGCCACTTAAGCCTCTTATTTAACCGTTTAAAATATTTGTTTACTAGATCCTATGCTTATGCAGTAATGGAATGGTCGTAAAAGGCCTTCGGTTAATATAAGGTAATAATATAACTACTTTGAATACGGTATTTTAAATACCGTTAAGATCTAACTATATTAGTCATATTAATTATTTCTAAAATAGTATTTTAATCCTTTTAACAAAGGTTAAGGACGGTATTAATATTAAATATTCAGATTAACGATTCATCAAAGTTAAGTTGGTTGCCTTCTATTAACATCTTTATTAACTTACAATTCCAGAACTTATAGTCCTTAATCGCCTATTATTATAATACCACAAAGCTAGCCGTTCCTACGAAAAAGGTATCGTTAGTTTGCATACCTACTATGCCGAATTACCTCTTTTACATCGTTAGTAAATAGGGGTCGTACGTTAAAAACTTTATCGCCAACCGTAACTAAAAGTATAATTAGTAGATGGGAAACTAATAAACACTCACTTTAATCAATCCGTATAATAATTTAATATATCGTTTTATCATACTTTAAAGGTAGTTAATACGTAGTTTCTATAGTAGTTTTATTAATACGATTTGTTATAAATTCTTCATTAACTAGGTATAGGCTTACGTTATATTACAGTCGTTTGGTATAAAATTTACTTTAGTTTTAACTAATAAATTTATTATTAAAACAATTACTAAACGTTGGTTAATCTTTTCAATTGTTAGCTATTACGTAAGGATTTAGGTTTTACCTTTATCATCGTATCCTTAAACGATTAAACGTAACTTTTCGTACGGCCGCCCCATGGTTTTCCCTTTATCCTCATAAATAATTTTCAACTTAAAGATCGTAAATTTTAAGTCTTAGAGGTTAAAATCGGTGTTCGGTACGAATTATACAACCACTCGAGTTAATAGGCTATTAATTTCAACCTTATCGCTTTTTTAAGGGTTTTTAGAAGGTTTTAATAATCTCATGTACTCGTAGATTTAATTGCAAGTCTTCGTTTTCTTTTTTTCCCCAAGCGGTATTGTACATACGGTCCGGTATATATTCCTTCTCTCTAGGTTTTTTTTTAGGGGGCGTGGTCCATACCGACGACGTTTTAATAGTTTGTTGATAACGGGTAAAGGAGGTTTATATTAGCTTAGTTGTTTGGGTTTAGAGTCTTTAGGGTTAATAGTGCCGATGTAGAGATTAACTTGAATAATTCGAAAGGATTTAAAAACGTTAGGAATTTTAATATATTATACGAGCTAATTTATTTACCCGACTTCCGTAATATAAAAACTTTACTTTGTAATGATAAAGAAAGTATATTAATTATTATTAAACCGTTTTTTTGTATTAAGGGTATTATCAATATAATAGCGTCTCGATCATTTTCGTAATTCCTTCAAGACTTTGTTATAGGCCGTATCGCGTTTTTAAGTACTTACTGAAGGTAGAGATTTACTCGTTAAATGCGGATACGCTCCAAAGACTAAGAGCATTAGCATTAAGCCGTTAGGGCCTATAATATCGTTTAAGCCTTTCACTATCATTAATAAACGTGCCTCCGGATCCATAAAACTTTTAAATTCCAATGTAAGGATATTTAACGTTTGGCGAAGAAATTTGTATACCCTTTTAGCCTTTCTAATACTTTAATAGAATTTTAGAGATACTTATTTACTTTAAATACCCATTATTTTAACATCTTTTCGAAATTTAGCTGCTGTAAAGTTAATACCGATATTATAAACGACGATATTAGGTCAATTAAGATACGTCTTCATCTATAGTACCCTTTAATTTTTTCACGTATCCTTTGTTAAAAGGGATTTAAAAACTTAGCACCGTAAAATGAGGTTATTAAATGAACGACGTAAACGATAGACTTATTATATAAGTAAAATATATCGATGAATATATTGTGATTTACATTCTTATCGTCTTTCAATATAAATTTTAATTCTGGGGGGGCTTAAGTTTACGTTTGGCAGTAGTAACAAAACCCTTTCATGACTTCTCAAGTAAAGTATTCTATATTTTTTACCTAATGTACTTTAAAACTTCGTATAACTAGTTAACGGTTAAGTAGTTAAAAGGCTGGTGTAATTAAAGTATTTCCGACTCAATTAGGTTTAATACCATTACTTTCAAGCTTTAAAAATTAACCTATAAGTGGACCTATTTAAAGGTAAGGGGAAACCTTGAACCTTTTTTAACTAGTTCGTTTACGTTAATGTCGACGTTAACAAAGAGAGTCTTTATATCCTCTAGGCAAAGTAGGAAAAGTGTAGGAAACTTGAAGATTAAAAACGTGATTATTCCTATAATAATTTAAATTAGCGTTGTCTCTAGTGATGATAGTTATTCGCCTAGTTTAAAGCTAATTTTGGTTTTATTAGTATCGTAACGATTGATTGTAGTAGCTATAATAATTTCCCTCTGCAACGTTCCATACTGCGAATAACCTCCTATTAAATACTTTGTTGCCCTTATGTTTGGTATAATATCTTGAAACGTGTGGTTCGCGTAACGATCGCGAAGATTAAAGGTGTATAAAGGGTTAAAGACTTAGTTAGGATAAATGTAAGGGCTTTTATCACCTAAACTGTTGGTAGGTCTTAGAAGTTACAACGTTGTCAATTCGATTAGTCAAAGTCAAAGTAGTATTGCATTGGTCAGATAGTGGATGTATTGTTCTAGGTTTGGCAGACCGCTAGCCGGTCTACACTGTAATTTGTATGGTCAATTGCTTGGCCCGTGCCCTAAAGTGAAGTTCAGCATACTGAACTCGACTTACACCCAATGCGGTATGTCCGCACAAGGAAATACACTCAACTTGCAGCACAGTTAACTTTACTAATAGTAAAGTTAACCTATTACACTGCATGTAGTACTATTCTAATACTGACGGCTTTTTAGTTTGTACGCGTACACTAGTGTGGCTAACCAATCTTTTCCAGTTACCACTAAATTACTTCCTTAACAACTGGTCAGATCCCTGTCAATTCCAGTTGACTCATATACTAAATTGCATCTAATTGTACGTCAATTAACCCAAATTAACCTTAATTGCTCCGTTGCCCCGAGGTCCGAGTTTATTGACTCTTATAAAAAGTTCCTTCGTTACAGACCTTTGTAAGCTTCCACTTGAACCATGCTACTTAAACAGATTGCAAGTCTTTACTTCATCCGTGTCACTTAAACAAATCGTCGTCATTAATTCCTTGACAGTCTTTTAATTTGCCGATATACCTCTGTCCGCCGTTACGTGATCTGGGCCTTCCGGGAGGTTTATCAACATAGTCCTCGATTCGTATAGTTAGCTTGTTACTATCTGCAAACCTTTCCAAGGCTTCATTCTGAGATGATTTCGTTATAGCGTTAGCAGGGTTGTTTTTTCAATCAATTTATCGGAACTTCTTTATCTCCCTCCTTTCGTTAACTTTATAAAGTGTTATCACATCGATTATCAAGCGTTTTTCGCTAGTAGTTCCGAGTTTCGAATGGCATTCGAAAAGGCTCCTTGAGTCGATACAGATTATTACTGGGATAAGAGGAATATTTAGCTATTTATTAATAAGGTTAAGGTTTTTTTATAATGTCATGCTTATATTAAAGCCTGTAATCATACCATAGACCTCCGATGCTAATACGTTTCGTATAATCTTTTTACACTTAACGGAGGTCTAGTAAATTAGGTTGCCGATGATACTAAATTAGTTGTCCTATCTATCTTCGTTAACGAGAGTTATTAAAAAGTCGATTTATAGAAACAAGTAGGTGTTATTTATAAAAAATCCGTCTGTAAAAAGAATTAACTTAGCTTTCGAATAGGAGATAAAAACCATATTAATTCTTCGCGTCAAATTCCGTATCTGTTGGAACAGTATTGCAATAGTATTGCATGCAGTGCAATAGATCAACTTTACTTACAGTAAAGTTGACCGTACTGCAAGTATACTGCTTTGTGCGAACTTATCGCATTAGGTGTAAATCGAGTGCAGTATGCTGCACTTCACTCTAGGGCATGGACCAAGCACTTGGCCATACAAATTACAGTGTAGACCGGCTAGCAGTCTGCCAAACCTAGAATAATGTATCCGCCATCTGACTACTGTAATACTACTATTACTTCAAAGACCAATCGAATTTACAACGTTGCAACGTCTAAGGCCTACTAACACTGATTAATGTTTGCTTATTAGATTAAGTACAGATTAGCTAAGTATAAGAAAAAGCTACTTTCCGGTTACGCTTTGCAATTGCGCAAGGTAGAGGGAAGATTCTTGCGAAGAGCCTCTACTGTTATGTCAGTTTTTCACGACAGTTAGTAGAGAAAACTTTTAGGCTGCGTCGGTTTTTCACTGCAGTTTATAAGTAAGCGACGGTATCGCTACTTGAAAACAATAAGAAATCTTTATTAATCCTTTTTGAAGATATTGAGATTGACTATCAGAAGTTTTAAAGTTCTGTAAGTTGGCAAACGGCTAAGTTGATATTACTACGGGTACTACTATTGTAAGAAAAACGACTAAGTCTCTACGCAAAAATAACAAATAACCTTCACTATCAACAACGACCTTCAACCTTACCTTCCACAACAAATCTTTGCCTATACTTCACTTTTTTTCACTTCCTAAGTCACGTTATTCGTTAAGTTCGCTGCTCCGAGCGAAAAAATCAAGTCGCGCTAAGAAAGCTATGTCGTGCGACTTTACGTTGAAACTCTAAGTTAATACGTCTAGATTGCCAAATCCACCACCACCACGCTTTACACCAGTTAGATCGTTATAATGGCTTTAAAACGTACTGAGATTAATGCTGTTGACAACCCTAAACAAAAGAAGGCAATTAAGGCTTTCGGCGGAATCTTTGAAAAACACTATGACGAAGAACTTGGGTTTACCAAAGCTACTAAAGACTTTACCCCCGAGAACCTTACTAACTACGTCGGCCACTTTATTATTGACGTCTACTATAACGACCAAGATATAAGCATTAAAGCCTTTTACAATTACGTCGAGTGTTTTGGGGATTGGAGTTTAGATATGTGGGAAAAGATAGAAAATTCGGTTAAAGTTAAGTTAAGGATTGATTTACGCCAACGAGGGATTTTATTGCCTTCAAAGGTTGGTAAAAACGGCAACCTCGCCGACGTACTTTACGAGTGTGCTACAAATAAAAACCCATAATGGACTTTAGTTAAAGATAAAAAGGTTTTTGGTAATAGTAATTTACAACGATTATATATATGTTTGTAAGGACTTGCCCAAGAGGAACCGATGGATTTATTACCCTTAAGCCCTTAAACTCACCAGTTCATTGAGAAGAAGCCCTACCGAACCCCTTAATACCAAAATAGTTATCGTTAAATTTCCTACGACGGATACTATCAGGCCTATTTCCCCTAAGCTTTTTAGTACTTTTAGTTTTAATAGGCAAGTTAAGGAAGGAATGGATTTACACGTAAAACAATTATGGGTACGACTACTGGCTTTTTCCTTTCAAACTTAGTCAGAGGTAATTACCTTACCAACTAATATTAATAATAACCTTAGTCCTTTTCCCAGCTAGGCGAGGATTACAACTAGTATATTACACTTCCCCGTCGACGCATCCCTAAAAAAAATACGGACTATAAGGAAATTACTACGTTTATTAAGATCTGAGGAGGAAGAAATAAATATAACGATAAGCCGTATAATCTCTTCGACATTAAGTTACGCCTATTTTTTAAAATTTTCCGTTAAATTAAAATTAAGTTGCCAGGTTTTTACTCGTTGCTTTCCAGTATTCTCACCGGTTAAGTTAAAGACTATTACCTTCGATATTTTACGAATTATAGCTCTTTGCGCGAAATTTACGATGGTATAAAGTGTTATTTCAAATATAATATCAACTTTGCCCAATACTATATGGATTGAAACACTATTAAGTGATCTTATATATTAAATTATATGAAAGAGTCAGAAAGCAAGATAATCTTTTTAAATTAGATATTTAACAGGTTGATATTTTGCAAATAGGTAATGGGGAACATGGGAGCTAGCGAAGGCACTTTACAATAATAGGTTTGGCAAACAGTTACGGGTTATAAAAAGTTGGAATACGCCTTATAATACTTTAATACCACCTGTAAAGGTTTTTCTTTGGCTTATTATGGTTTTTGTTGGCGACCATAATGACTTAAGTTTCCAGCTCGACCAGTATATACCTATAGGCTCTGGAATTCAATAACGAAAAAGATTCTTCTAGTTCGTACTACATTGATCGACGGTACGATCGATCCGGTAAATACGGTTAACAAAGGGTCCGGACCTTTACGTACGAAAAAGGGTATTCACTCTTCTTAAGGTTTAAAGTCGACTAAGAAAATTTAATTTAAATGTTAAAAGATGTTAGATTTTCGGACAATAGGGTTGTTAGTTAATATGTTACACTGCTGCCGAATGTTTTGCAAAACAGGTGATGTATTACACGTAATACCTCTTTTCCTTAAAATAGAACTATATGGAGCGTATTACGTAATTTGAAGGAAGTGAAGTTAATGAGGAGGAAAATAAGCCGAAGGCTATCGGCTGGCATTAAGATACTAGCGTTAACACTGTTATTGGCCCAGAAGTTACGTAATAACTAACTGACTACGTATTTTTATATCGTTTTATAGGTAAAAACCCTTACCGCCGTTATAAAAATGGAAACTCTGGCCCTATATACCTTTTTACTATTTAAAACCGGTACACTAAGTAAGTTTTTTTAGGGGATTACACCCGAAATAAGGGTAATATAATACTTAATGAAAGGCTATTTGTAGTACATTGTATTACGGAGGGATATTGATACTATTACGGAATTTAACTACGCGAATGTTAATAAGGTTAAAGTTAGTTTTAGCATTAGAAAAGAGATATCTTTATTGGAATCGACGATAATAAAAACTGTTATTAGCCATATTGTTTTCCACATTTTGAAATCCCCTAACCCCTTCCTTCTTCGCCGTAAATATATGAAAAACATTGGCGTTAACGTTAATATTTTAACTAATAAGCTAATATATATTAAAGCCGGTAAAAGGTTTCTACTTAACTTTAATTAGGGGTATTTTTCGTTTTATCTTTAAGGACCAAAGGTAATAGTATTGAATTTTACTGAGGTAAAACTTCGTTAATTATATCCTAGATTTAACTATCCAATCACTGATAAGCTTTACAAGGTTTTAAAAGCAACTGGTTACAAAGATGTAGATTTGCTAGTATTAAAAGTAATTAAACGCCTTTATTATCATTATTATATATACTTTTAAGCCCTTTTAAGGTTTAAGTTTACGTCAAAGGAAGATTAAGACTTTAATTCGAAAATCTTCGTAAACGTGTTTTATTTAAACGGAAAACCAATACTAAACGTCGTAAATTTTGATACGGCTTTTTACGACATTCGGTTCCTTAAAACCATTACGACGAAGGAAATATGGAAAGTACTACGTACTTTGTAGATTAATACGTACTTTGGCCTATTGAATGTATTAGTTTACGATACCAGCATCAACTTTATTATAATAAAGTTTTAAGCTGATATAAAGTTAATAAGGACTTAGTGTAAATAGTTTTTAATAAAGGCTTACTAGGGTATTAGTAATGTTAAAAGGGTATACGCCCTTTTACAAAAGGTCTATAATATTTTTATATCAAAAATCGGAAACTTTATAAGTTAAAAGGTACGCCTTTAAATGGTAGTAAAAGGTTTTAACGGTACTATTAGCTTTAACGGACTTATACAAAATTTAATGGTATTTGGAGTTTAACTACGTATAACAGTTAAGTTGCCACATTCGTTAAGTACCTAGAAACATGTTATAGCATATAGTAAAGTATTAAAGGAAATAAAGAAGGAATCGGTACACCGTTAGGTTAATATTACCTTTAATACCAGAAATGGTCCCTTTATAATAGATGTGTTTTTATTCACCATTAAAGTAAAGTTTTTACGTGGTGTAAACCAGGTAAATGAAATGATCCGTATAATATTTTAAATATTACTAACTTCAACGTAGTAATTGAAATTATTAACGGCCATATTACTTACCGAGTGATATAAATTAAGCCGTACAGAAAACCCTTTAAGTTTAATAAAGATTTTAACGTCGAAAACCTCCAAGTTAAACGAATTAGTTAATATAATTCTCCGGAGCCGACAATTAATAAGCTAATAAAACGTCGATGGCATGGAAGATTATCTAAAAGGAGTATATATATTAAGGAGGAGGAAGATGGAGACTATAAGCCTGACAGAGTATATATAACGGTATAGGTATTTTAAAAGGAAAATTTTAACAGAGAACTTGCCTTTAAGTTACGTATCGAAGGCATTATTAATTCACTGAGTAAGTTTTTTAAAGCAAGTAACTAAGTGGAAATTGATGGCTCCTATTGTAAGGGGGTATATAATTTGTACAGTTAACGTAATTTAAAGACCAAAATGTTATTATTTTTGAGTCGAGGATAGTTTACGATGTTAAGGGTGAGATTACGAATCGATCGTACGAAAAGTTACGGCTAATCGTTTAAGGATATGGTAATCAAGGTAAGGATTAAATCCTCAGTTAATTGCCTTTAATTTAAAAGATTAACTAACGTTTAATCGTTGTTGTTACTATTAGTTTGACTACTAGCGTAAAAGGTGAGTTCACAGTTAATAGCTTGGATATTAAATAAGCGTATACGTAGTCTATTACCGATTTTAAGCGGATTATATTATTGGAACTACTATAAGAACTAAGGGATAAGTTTCTGGCTAGTACGATAATATATTGTATTAAGGTTTTATATGAATTATCCATAGCTAACATCTACTGGTTTTTAACTTACGAAATATACTTTAAAAATAGGTTAGGTATAAAGACTTTAATATTTAACCCGTATTTATTGATTACAAAGGATAAAGACTCCAGTATTGTGGATATGTAAACCAACGATACCCTTTTTTTTTTTTTTGGCGATATTAGATTTGTAACGGCGGAATAATTTGTTATCGAATATGCAGGCCCTTAGAAATATTAACCAGTTAAAATATTAACTAAGGGTATATAACTTGACTTTAACAGATTGTTACTCGGTATATATGGTATTAGGGCTTAAATCAGTGTTTGGATTATTATATGTTAAAGGAGGTAAATTACGAGCCTAAAAACTATCTATAAGGTTAACAAGGTAAGGGTATAGAGATGCCTAGAGTAAAGGACCCGTAGGGCTTATATTGCCACGCTATTTTAATTGGAGTTATTGTACGACTTTTTTTATTTTAGTACAGGTATAGGACCCCTAAGGTAAAAATTTTGATAAGTTAAATAAACGGATTTCATGGTAAATAGATTATGTAAAAAGAGGAATTAACATGGTTTTTATAAACTTGATAAGGGCAAGGTTAATAATCTTTACAAATGGGTTATTTATTAACAATACTAACCTTATATTATAAATCACCCTTTTAATAATATTCGTTAACAAGGATAGGTTTAAAGGGTAGTTTACAATTATCGGAAACCTTAAATACTAGATATTTGTTAAGTGTAAACGTATAACTTGGAGTGTATTAGCCTTTAAAGTTTACGGTATAATAGCAAGCTTTAATATAGGTAAAGTGATTAACAATATATTAAGAATTGTTACGAAACAGTTAGGTCAGCCACCGATACTTGTAGTAGTATGTACCGATTCCCGGAGCTTTTACGAATGCCTATTAAAACTAGGTACGATTAATAAAAAACGCCGGATAATAAACGTAATAGCGTTAAGGGATGTATACAAAGCCCGAGAAATCAATAAATTCCGGTGAATTAACGGCAAAGATAATCTTACTAATACCATAACTAGAACCACGCTTAATAACACCTTGGAAAGATTTGTAGATAGCAATACGCTAACTATACGAATCGAGGGATACGTAAACCGCCTAATACGTGATATAGAGGAATAGTGTTGCCCTCGTAAATTGGAAGACCGCCAGGGTAATGGTGGTAATAGTAGTGATATTAATGGTGGCGATGATAGTAGCTTGAATTATTGGTAAAAGGTATGTAAGTGGTGGCGTATTTAATTTACGTAGGTTTGTGGCGAAGGATCTGTGCACGGGATTTGAGGAATGAAGGCCTCAGAGGGGTGTAGTAAAAGGGCCATAAGGGGCCGTAATTAAGGTTGTTTCCAGTACAGATTGATCAGAATTAACAAGGGTTTAGCCTGTTGTTAGCTTGTGGATTAAGGAGGGATTTCAGAGGTTGCCACCAATTGATGGCAAGCCACGCTAGTGTGCAGGCATGAAAACAAAAAGCCGCCAGTGTTGGAATAGTATTGCAATAGTATTGCATGCATTGTAGTAGGTCAACTTTACTTATAGTAAAGTTGACCGTACTGTAAGTATACTGTTTTGTGCGAACTTACTGCATTAGGTGTAAGTCGAGTATAGTACACTGCACTTCACTCTAGGGCACGAGCCAAGCACTTGGCCAAAAAAATTACAATGCAGACCGGCTAGCAGTCTGCTAAACCTAGTACAATACATCCACTATCTGACTATTGCAATACTACTGTTACTTCGAAGACCAATCGAATCGACAACGTTGCAACGTCTAAGACCTACCAAAAGTATCTATTACTTAAGCCTCTTATTTAGCCGGTTAAAGTACTTATCCGTTGGCTTTTGTATTTTTGTCGCGATATATAGGTTGTACGAAGCTCTCGATCGATATAAGATAGCGATATAGTTACCTTGTACACACTATTTCAGGTACCATTAAGCTATAGCTTCATTATTCTTGTCAATTATAGCTAAAACTGTACCTTAGCCCTTTTGTCGAAAGCTTAGGCCAGTATCAATACCAAGTATACGAATTGATGATCCATTAAAATCTAATTAGGTGTTTTCCGTTAACGTCATTACCGGTTTGCAATTTCCGAACTTAAAGTCTTTAATCACCAACTATTTTAGTACTATAAAGTTAGACGTTCCGATGAAAAGAGTATCGTTAGTTTATATACTTACTATTCCGAAATCCTGTTTAACTTTGAAAAAAGGTATGGGTTATACGTTACAGATTTCATCGTTAGCTGTAATTTAAAAATTCGATTAGTAGGTTAGTAATTAGTAAACGCCTGTTTTTACCAATGCGTAAAGTAGTTTGATATAACTTATTATCATTCCTAAATGGTAAATGAAACGGATTTCCTATAACAACTTTAGTAATACGATTCGTTATAAATCCGTTACTAATTACGCATAGGTTTGTGTTATATCACATTTATTAAATATAAACTTGCTTTTAGTCTTAATTAGTAAACTTATTACAAAAGCGACCACTAAACGTTAACCAATCTTTTAAACCGTTAGCTATTATGTAAAGATCTAATTTTTACCTTTGTTACAATATCCTTAAGTAATTAGGCATGAATTTTCGTACGGCCGCCCCGTGATTTTGTCTTGAACCTCGTAAATAATCCTTGATTTAAAAATCATAACTCTTTATCACTTTTGTTAAAGGGTTTGCCGAAAGTTTTATTAATCTCTTATACTAAAAGCTTTAATGTCAGGTCTTCGTTATTCTTTTTTTCTTACTTACTTAAACAATATTATAAATACTCCCTAGTATGTATTCCTTCTCTTTAACTTTCTTCTCTTTCGGGAGTCACCCGCGCCAGCATAGTTCCATCGGCTTATCGATAACGGGTAGGAGGAGGTTTGTATGAAATCGTTTGTTTAGCTTAAAGGGTTTAAAGGTATTTATCTTTAGTATCCTTAATATAGGGCTTGATCTAAGTGATTTGAAAGGATATAGAACTGTTTACAGTTTTAATAACTACTTTAAAGTTTGCGATACTTAATATCTTATATAGATCTTTTTATTTACTCGGCTCTCACTATACAAAGACTTTACTTTACAACGGCAAAGCAAAAATGTCGATTGTTAAAAGGCCGTTTTTGGTATTAGGGCGTTATTAACCTGGCGGGGTGCCGATTCTCTTCGTAATTCCCTTAAATATTTGCTATAAGCAGTAGCAAATTTTCGAATATTTATCGAAGGTAGAGATTTACTCGTTATACGTAAGTACGCTCTAAAGACTAGAAGCGTTGGCACTAAGCCGTCAAGGCTTATAATGTCGTTAAGGAATTTGACTGCCATTTGCAAACGTGCCTCCGGATCCGTAAAACTTTTAATTTTTAACGTAAGGATATTATAGGCTTGAAGAAGTAGGTTATATGCCTTTTTAACCTTTCTAATTCTTTAATAGGCTTTTATAGACACCTTTTTACACTAAATACCTATTATTTTGGCATTCTTTTGAAACTTTATCATAAAAAAGTTTATACCAGTATCGTAGACAACGACGTTAGATGGACCCAAGTATTTGTTAATCCACAATATTTTCAACGTTTTCCACGTATCTTTTGCTGAAAATGACTTTGAAAACTTGGTCCCATAAAAAAAGGTTAAGAAATTAACTACATAAAAAATAGGTTTATTATCCAAATAAATCATATTAACGAAGATTTTGTAATTAAAATCCTTATCGTCTTTTAATATAAACTTAAATTTCTTGAGGGCTTAGGCATACGCTTAAAAGTGGTAGTAAAGCCTTTTAATAGCTTTTAAGGCAAAGTATTCCACATCGTTATACTTTACGGACCTTAAGACTTTATATAACCTATTAATGACTAAATAGTTAAAATGTTAATATAGTTAACGTATTTCCGGCTCCATCAGATATAATACCACTACTTTTGGGCCTTAAAGATAAAACTATAGGTACCTCTATTTAATAGCGATTAAGAACCTCTAACCATTTTTAACCATTTTATTTATGTCAACGTCGACATTAATACAGAGGGTCTTTATATCTCCCAAAGAAAGCGAAAAAGTAGTGGGAGACTTAAGGATATAGAACGTAATTAATTTTACAATAATTTAAACTAACGTTATTCCTAATAACAATAATTGTTCGCACAAACCAAAGCCAACTTTAACATTACCAACATCGTGACGGTTAATCTTATTAGATATAGTAATTTCCCTTTGAAGTGCCATATTCTATGAATTACCTCGTATCAAATACTTTAATACCTTCATTTCTAACATAATGCCTTAAAACATATAGTCTACGTAATAATCGCGAAGGTTAAGGGTATATAAAGGGTTAAGAGTTTGATTAGAGTAAAGGTAAGGGTCTTTACCACCTAAACGGTATAGGAAGACATGGTTGGATAATTACTAGGCTGTATTAGAAGCAGTATCTTTATAACACTTGATCTATTTAGGGGTGCTAACGATGTTAATCATCTTATACCTTTTCAAGTTTGCAATTCAATCTAAATAGTCTTATTTAAAATCAATAGGGTATTAGGTGTAATAAACTGTTTTTGTTGGAATAGTATTGCATACAGTATATTAGGTCAACCTTACTATAAGTAAAGTTGACCGTACTGCAAGTGTATTGCTTTGTGCGGACTTACCACATTGGGTGTAAGTCGAGTACAGTACGCTGCACTTCACTCTAAGGCACAGACCAAGCACTTGGCCATACAAATTACAGTGCAGACCGGCTAGCGGTCTGCCAAACCTAGAACAATATATTTACTATCTGACCACGCAATACCACTATTACTTCGACCAATCAAATCGAAAACGTTATAACGACTAAGGCCTACCAATTCTGATCAGTGTTTTCCTATCTATTAGGTTAAGAATAAATAAGCTAAGTAGAAGAAAAAACTATTTTCCGGTTACGCTTTATGCCAACAATGGCGGCTAGGGTAGAAGAAATATTTTTGTGAAGATTCTTTACTGTTATGTCGGTTTTCACGACAGTAAGTAGAGAAGACTTCTAAGTTGTGTCGGTTTTTACGACAGCTTGAAGGTAGCGATGGTATTGCTATCAAAAACACCAAGAAATCTTCATTGATTCTTTTTAAAGAAAAACGTTGAAATTAACTGTTAAAAGTCTCAAAGTTCGGCAAGTTGGCAAACGGCTAAGTCAGTACTACTACGGGTACTACTACTATATAAAAAAACGACTAAATCCTTACGCCAAACAACTATAATAAACAACCTTCGCCCTTTACCACAAATAAAAACCTCCAACCTTACCTTTTATATTAAACCTTTGCTTCAATTTACTCTTTTTACTCCTTACATTACCTTAATCGTCAAATTCGCTGTTTTAAACGAAAACACCCAGAATCGCCAAATCTTGCCAAGAAAGCTACTTTACGTAACTACACGCTAAATCGTTAAGTTCCCACCCGACTCTATGCCAAAGAAACCACCAAGCCTTTCGCCCTCTACATTTTACCAAGTCTTACACAAAACAAAACCTCAAGATAGATACCGTGAGTTCTCACTTTCAGGCTATTACCGACGTTACTTAGAAAAAGCAAGTAGAAATCTCGGATTAGGTTTTATCAAATACTATAAAAACGACTTTTAGGGATACGATGTCAATAAAACATTAACCGAAAAGAACCAAACTAACTTCGTTAGCTATTTTATCTTGAAATATAACGGCAGTAAAAACTCTAACGGCGTATTTTAGAAGTATCGCGAATTCTTCAACGACTAAACTCTTAACATGTAAAAGGAAGTTCAAAAAAACATTAAATTCAAACTAAAGGCTAAACTTAAACGCCAAGAGATTTTCGTGCCAAAAGGAAATTCCATTCAGTTAGCAAAAGCCCTTTTCGAATTAGCCTAATAAAAAGACTACCCTCAAAATCCTAATCCTTAAGACTTTTAAGGAAAAGGGAAAGTCATTAAAGGATTTTAATGCATACACACCCAATTTTGGGGGACCCCAACTTTCTCTTAACTAATTCACGCCTCTTTATGTACCGGTTATAAAGAAACCATTAACCTGTTCGACAGTTTAATACCTCCATGACACAATACAAAATACACCCTAAACAGCAACAAAGCATGTAAAGTAACGGCCGCCAATGCAGCCAAAAGTATTAATGTTAACGTTTTCTACTAGTTAATTTAACAGGATAGTTAAGACTCCCAAAACCTTCAATTACCTATTGATCCTTAATAATTTAATTGTCAAACTCCTTAAAAACCTTCTTCCTCTAGATTTACCTAAGCGTGGGAGCTCACCACAAGTCCTATCATAGAACTCTACCCTTTAGGCCAGACGACTAGTCATTACTATTAATATAGTACCTCAGAGGTTGTAAAACTTAACTCGTTAGTAAATACCATTTACGCCTAAGACGATTATCGTAACCTTCTTCTAAAACCTGTCAAAATAGTTAACATTAACTATAAACTCCTTACAGATTTTACTAAATTTGGGGATGACATAAAAAAGTATAATAAAAAGCTTTATAACCTTTTCGATACTAAGATAATAGCCTTTTTAAACATTTGTAAATAGATAAAAGTTTATTCTTTTTTTTTTCAAACTTTTTCCCAAAATCCTTATAGGGTACATTAAAGACTATTGCATAACCTTCCTAATCTAAATAAATACGTTTGGTAAAATCTACAATATCCTAAAAGGTCACTTCAAATACGACTTCCATCTTACGTAATACGATATAAATTAGGCTATGACACGGTAAATTACAAAAAAAAAGAAAAAAAAAAAAGAGAAAACACCAATGGACGTCTTTAACCAGACACTTAACAAGTTAATACTATATCAAAAAGCAATGAAAAAAGCATACACTAGCGAAGCCAAACTTCACGAATAGGTACAGGCAGTAATTATGGGTGTTAACGAGTTCGATTGCGCCTTACAACGCCCAAAGACCACCTGAAAAGCCTTTTTTAACCAGTTACGTTTCTCCCTGACCACTGTGATGGCGCGTATACCAAATTTTCTTAATATATACTCTCAAATTGGCAACTTTATTGAAGTAAATAAAGAAAGATCGGGCGATGGTTAACTATGTTAACCGCAAGTACAGGCTCCTACAACGCTTAGGGTTTGGCCTATCAACCTTAACTTTAAACTAAAGGTAACAACCACGTTAACGCCAGTAAAATTTAGGCGGACCTATTAACCTTAAACAGTATCGACGTAATAGTAGAAAAAGATATTAAATTTATTGCAAGTCTAGCTGTTGGTTAACTCGGCACCCTTTCGCCTAACGTAATAACCGGAAGGTAACATACTACTTCCAATACCCTACTGTTTCGAAATGAGATTACTTGGATTAAATCGTAAGCATTAAAGGCAATAAGACAATGAACGTTATTAACACTCTTAAATAGATTAAATGATATAAAAATACTACTTCCGTTATGGCTTAATAACTCATCGACTACACCTTCTTATACCGTTTAACTAGTAGAATCCCTTACCTTTACTTTAACCAAGTCTTTAATCCTTTACATACCTTTAACCTTGGCGATCGTTATGTAAACCATACATTTTAAGGTATTATACTAGATATAGGGACAACAAAATACTTGAAAAAAGGCTATTCGTAGTACGTGGAATTGTGGAAGAAAAATATCACAACTACTAAGATTAATAGTTACGATGTTGGCAAGGCCAAAGTTGATTTTAACCCGAGAAAATAAATATTGTCACTAGGGATAACAGTAATTCAAACTGTTATGGAAGTAATAACGTTCCATATCCTTAAGTCTCCTACCAATTTCCTTCTTCAATTAAAGGATATAAAAACTTTCGGTATCAATATAGACGTCAACATAAATGAACTAGTCAAAAACGGCTAAAAGTTTCCACTCGCCCCTAAGTAATGATACCTATAATTTCATCTTTTAGGCCTGAAAGCAGTAGTATTACACTTAACAAAGCTGGAGATATGTTAACTATACTGGCGTTTCAACTATTTAGCCGGTAATAAGCTAAACAAAATCTTAAAGTCCGTAAAGTATTATGATGTGGAATACTTTTCCCTAAAAGATATTAAAATGCTTTATTATTACTGTCAAACATATAACCAGATCCCCCAAAGATTTAAGTTTACTGGAAGACGATAAGGATTTCAACTGTGATATTTTTTCAATATTTTTTACTTAAATAATAAGCCTATTTTTCTCATTGTTAATTCCGTTACTTTTTTTCATGAAGCTAAATTTCTGAAGTCCCTTTCAGCAAAAGATACATATAAAATGTTAAGGATGTGATGGATTGACACGTACCTGCGTCTACTCAACGTCGTTGTCCACAATATCAGTATAAACTTTGCCGCGGTGGAATTTCAGGAAGATACTAAGATAATGAGTATTTAATGTAAACAGGTACCCGTAAAAATCTATTGGGGTATTAGGAAGGTTGAAAGGGTATACGCCTTACTTCACCGAATGTATAAAATCCTTACGTTGGAAATTAAAGGCTTTACCAACCCGGAGGTACGTTTATAAACAATAGTAAAAGGTCTAAACTATACTATGGGTCTTGACAGCTTATTACCAACGTTCCTAGTTTTTGAAACATACCTATATTTAACGAGTGAATTTAAGCCCTCAGAAAGTACTCAAAAACATGTTATGGCTTATAACAAAGCTTTAAGGAAACTGAAACAAGAATCGGCACGCCATCAGGTTAATAACGCCCTTAACACCAAAAACGACACTTCAACAATCGACGTACTTGTTTTATCTTTATAAAGTAAAGTCCTCGTATAGCAGGAACTGGGCAAATGAAAGGGCCTATACAAAATTTTAAGTATCATAGACTTTGAAATAATTGTTAAAACTGATAACAGTCCTATATCCTTTCGAATTGATTAGGTTGAACCTTATATTAGGGGAACTAAAGATAAAGAACCTTAAGCTCCTTAAACCAAGCGACTAAGTTAACAAAAATCTCCTCTGCCCGTTATCAATAAGCTGATAAAACACCACCGGCGTTGACGGCTCCTAAAAAAAAGAACGTTAAAGAGAAGGAATACAAACCGGGGTGTATTTACAATACTAATTAGGTAAACAGGAAGGATAAAGATAACAAAGACCTGACACTAAAACTCTAAGTATAAGGGATTATTAAAACCTCTGACAGACCCTTTAGGGAAAGTAATAAGGTCGAGATTAACGGCCTACTAACTTAAAGAGTTATATAATTCGTGTCGAAAACCGACTTTAACCTTTAAAACCTAAACGTTAAAATCTTTAAGTTGAGGATTATTTACGAAGTTTAAGGTAAAACTACGGGGCGACCGTACAAAAAGTCACGTCTAATCGCTTAAGGATATAGTAATAAAATCAAAAACTGGATCTTCATACAATCGCTGATAATTTAAAAGATTAGCTAACGTTTAGTATTCGATTTAGTAGTAAGTTTGTTAGCCAAAACTAAAAGTAAGTTTCCACTTAATAGCTATAATATAATATAAGCCTACGCGTAATTAGTGACGGATTTATAGCGGATCATATTACTAAAGCTATTATAGGAATTACGTGTTATTCACCCTTTAGATACGGTAATACGGTGTATTAAGCCACTATACGAATTAGTTAAAGTAAGAGTTTACTAATTACAAACCTATTAGTTGTACTTCAAATCACGGTTAACAATAAAATCATTAACGTATAACCTATGCCTGTTGGTAACGTCAAAAAAGGATTTCGATATAGTAAGTATACAAACTAACGATAACTTTTTCGTCGAAACGACTAGCGTTATAGTATCAAAACAACAAGCTATTAAGGACTCCAAGTTCTGAAATTGCAAGCTAATAACAACGTTACCGAAAAACACCCAACTGGACTTTAATAAATCGTCATTCCGTATACTTAGTATTAATAACGGCTTTAGCTTTAGCCAAAAGAGCTAGAGCATTATTTTGGCTACAATTGACAAGAATAACGAATCCAACGCTTAACAGTACCTGGAACAACGTACTCGAGGTAGTTATATTACTACCTTATACCAACCGGAAAACTCTTACGATCTATCTACTGCGGTATAAACACAAACGCTAACAGATAAGAATTTTAACTATTTAAAAAAAGGATTAAGTAATAAATATGGAACTTCGAACATGAGATTAATATAGTCCTAATTGACCTTTTAAATTCCAAGTAAATGATCCTTACGAACGGGTCCTTTATAAATAACACTGACTTATTTTTACAAATCGGATTCCTAATAACCTTCATTAATAAAAACAGGAAGGAAAATCAATTTAACATTATTGGCAATTTGATCCAATAAACCTCAATTAAGTGAAAAAGGATTATACGAAGTGTGTTAACTTTAGAGGTTTATATCATAATGGCGGGTTTCGATGTAGGCATAGTACTATGGAAAACCTTTAACATTATCATCACCAGGCAACTAAAGATTCCTCCTATCCCGATGGTAATTTGTTCCAATTCGATGAGTTTCTTTGAATACTTATCGAAACTCGGGACCACCAGCGAAAAAGCTTAATAATCAATATAATAGCATTCCGTAAAGCCTATAGAAGGAGGAAGATTAAGGTGTTCCGATAAATCGATAGCAAGGACAACTTCGCTAACGCTATAATAAAGACATCGCCAAATGAAGCTTTGCAAAAGTTTATAAATAGTAATAAGCTAACTATACAAACCGAGGGCTACGTTGATAAACTGCCCGAAAGGCCCGGATGACGTGATGGCGGATAGGGGTGGTCCGGCAAACTGATAGACTGCCAGAGGATTAATAACAACGATCTATTTAAGTGATACGGTTAAAGTAAAGGCTTGCAAAGGTTTGTGGCGGAAGAACTTTTTGTAGGAGTTGATAAATTCGGACCTCGGGGCAGCGGAACAGATAAGATCCATTAGGGTCAATTTGCATACAATTGGGTGCAATTTAATATAAAATTCAATTTAATTGATAGGAGTCTGGTCAGTTGACGAGGAAGTAATTTAGTGGTAACTGGGAAAGATTGGTTAACCACACTGGCATACGCGCACAAACTAAAAAACCGCTGGTATTAAAATAGTATTGCATATAATGCAGTAGATCAACTTTATTATAAGTAAATTTGACCATACTACAAGTGTATTACTTTGTACGGACTTACCGAATTGGGTGTAAGTTGAGTGCAGAGCGGCTAGCGGTCTGCCAAACCTAGAAAAATACATCCACTATCTGACCACGCAATACTACTGTTACTTCGACCAATCGAATCGACAACGTTGCAACGTCCAAGGCCTACCAACAGTTTTCCTATTATTACGCTAGGCGAGGGGATTCTGAATTAATTAGTAGCCAAACTTGTTATCAATCCAATATCTCTTGCCATTATTACAACGATAATACTTATGGTTAATAGGTCCGCCTAAATCTTGTTAGCGCTAACGTAGCTGTTACCTTTAATCTAAAACTTAAGTCGTTAGGCCAAATCTTAGACTTTGTACGCACCCATATTTACAGTTGATGTAATTAACTACCATAAGGTCTTTTTTATCCACGTTAATAAAGTTATCAACTTAGGAGTATATATCAAACGAATTTAGTATACACGCTATTACTATGGTAAACAAAGAGCGCAATTAGCTAAGAAAGCTTTCGCAAATGGTATTTATGCGTTGTAAGGCGTATTCGAACTCTCTAATACCTTTAACTATTGCCTATACCTATTCGCGAAGTGTGGCTTCGCTAACGTAAGTTTTCTCTATTGTTTTTTAATATAGAATTAACTAGTTAAACATTTAATTAAGAATGTTTATTAGTGTTTTCTCCTTCTTTCTCTTTACCATTATTATAATCCACCTCGTGGCCACCTCATTTGTATGATATTGTATAAGATGGACATCGTATTCGAAATAACCCTTTGTGTTATTGTAAATTTCGCGAAATGTAGTTGTTTAAATTAGAAATTCCAGGTAATAATCCTTGGCATACCTTGTAATGATTCCGGGAAATAATAAGTGAAAACTAAAAAGAGGAACTTTTGTCTACTTTTAGATGTTTAAAAGGAGAATTATATTAATTTCGAGGGGGTTGTAAGTCTTTTCGTTATATTTTTTTATATTATTCCAGATTTTGATGAAATCTGTAAGTAGTTTATAATTGATTTTAACCGTCTTAATAAGCTGTAGAGGAAGGTTGAAATAATCATCCTAGCCATAAATGATGTTTTTTTAGCGGTTTGAGCCTTAAAGTTTCCGAGGTATGGTGTTGGAGGTAATTGCCAGTCTCCTGACCCGAAAGGTAAAGTCTTATAGTAGGACCTGTGGTAAGCTCCCGCGCGTAGGTAAATCTAAAAGGGGAAGGTTTTTAAAGGGTTTGACGATTGAATTACTGAGGTGCGATAGGTACTTAAAGGTTTTGGAAGGCTTAGCGATCCTTTTTAATTGACTGGTATAAAGTACAAACATCAAGCCCTCCAGCTGCATTGGAGACCGCTGCTTTACGTTCCGTACCGCTGCTCAAGGCGTATTCCGCATTGTTATATAAGGGTATTAAACTTCCGAATAGGTTAACTGGTTCCTTATCGCCTGAGTGTAAAGAGGCTTAACTTAGCTAAGGGTAAGTTGAAGATCCCCTAGATCGTGTATGGGGCTGGTGAATTTTTTCAATACCTTTTACCTTATGCTATAGGTTGTAAGGGCATTCTTGAAGTTATGAAAAATCGAAAAGGGTTTATGCAAACTTTGTAACGCCTTATACTTAAATGAATATCCTTTGTTTCTCCAATTTAAACTTAAATCTTAACTTAACCCCTTTTTAAATTAATTTTTTCATATTCATTATCCAATCTTTAAAGAATTCACTACATTTATTGAAAGTGCAATTAGAGTCGTGGCTGTTACTTTGTTCAATGATAAAGTATCCGATAAAGTGAGTAAAGTTTTTTTTCGTATGATTTTTCGTCAATATTTATCATTGAAAGATCGTCGTTGTAAAACTTGGTGAAAACAGTTTCGAGAGCTTCAATTTCTTTTTTCCCTTGCGGGGTCAGTGATAATTTTAAAGTGAGCGCTAGCGGTAGACATTTTGACGCTTATTTTGGATTGTGTAGGAGATGTAGGATACGTAAGACGATGGACTTGGTGATCTTTGGCGTAGGGAACTTGGTGTTTTGATGTGAAGTTGCATGACATAGCTTTCTTTTCGTAACTTATTGTTTTCGCTCAAAGCAGCGAACTTGACGATTAAAGTGATAAAAAGAGTGAAAAGAGTAAAGCAAGGGCAAAAATCTAATGTAGAGGGTAAGGTTGAAAGTTGTTATTGGTGGTAGAAAGCGAAGGTTATTTGTTGTAGTTATGTAGTGTAGGGATCTAGTCGTTTTTCTTGTAGTAATAACACTCGTAGTAGTACTACCTTAGCCGTTTGCTAACTTGCCGAACTTTAAAACTTCTGACAGTCAATCTCAACGTCTTTAAAAAGGATTAATGAAGATTTCTTGGTGTTTTTCAGTAGCAATACCGTTGCCTACTTTCAGATTGCCGTTGGGGACTGACGTAACCCAAAAAGTCTTTTCTGTTTACCTGCCGTTGGGGACTAGCGCAGTACTAATATAGGCCTTTCGCAAGAACTTTTCCTCTACTCTAGCGGTCATTTGACTTATAGCGTAACCGGAAAGTAACCTATTCTTTTACTTAGTTAATTTGTGATTAACCTAATAAGTACTGATTAGTGTTGGTAGGCCTTAGACGTTGCATCTTTGTCGATTCGATTTGTCGAAGTAATAGTAGTATTGCATTGGTTAGATGGTGTATGTATTATTCTAAGTTTGGCAAACCGCTAGCCGGTCTGCACTGTAATTTGTATGGCCAATCGCTTGGCCCGTGCCCTAAAGTGAAGTGCAGCTTACTAAACTCAACTTATACTTAATGTGGTAAGTCCGAACAAGGTAATATACTCAACTTTCAGTACAGTTAATTTTACTAACAGTAAAGTTGACCTACTACACTGCATGTAGTACTATTCCGACATGAACGATATAAGAAGGTGTAGTCGAAAGATTACTAGGCTGTATTAAAATTAATATTTCTGTACCATTTAATTTGCTTAAAAGCATTAACGCCGTTAATTAGCGCATCGCCTTCAATTTCTACAATTTAATTCAAGTAGTCCTATTTAAAATTAGTAGGGTATTAGACGTGATATATTATCTTTCTATTATCACGTTCGCTAGAGGGGTATCAATTTAACTAGTAGCCATATTTACTTTATATCTAACATCTCTTATTATTATTACAACGAAAGTGTTTGTGGTTAATAGGTCCGCCTTAATCTTGGCCTTATTTGTGTCAGCGTAACTGTTACCTTTAATTTGTAGCCGATAGGTTAAACCTTGGACGTTAAGAGCGCCTGTAACTGTATTTGCAGTTGATGTAATTAACTACTATAAGTTTTTTTTTTATTCACGTTAGAGAAGTTAAGGGTTTAAAGATATATAGTAAGTGAGTTTTGTGTACGCATTATTACAGTAGCAAGCGAGAAACGTAAGTAGCTAAAAAAGCCTTCATGGGTAGCATCTAGGCGTTGTAAGGCGTATTAGAACTCGTTAACGCCTGTAATTGCTACCGGTAACTATTAGCGAAGTGTGGTTTCGCTTACTAAGGCTTTTACCATTACTTTCTAACATAACATTCACTTGTCTAGCATTGGGTTAAAGATATACATTAGCGTTTCCTCCTCTTTTTACTTTGCTATTATAATAGGCCACCGCGTAGTAACCTAGTTTATATAGTATTAGGCGAAATATACATCGTATTCGAAATAGCCCTTTATACTATCGTAAATTTCGCGGAATGTGATAGCTTTTGTAAGGAAGGTAAGGTAATAGTCCTTGGTGTGCCTTATGAGGATTCTAGGGAATAGTAAGTAAAAATTCAAAGGGGAAATATTTATTTACTTGTAGATGTTTAGGAAGGGCATTATTTTTATGTTAAGGGGATTATAAGGATTTCCGTTATATTTTTTTACATTGTCTTAAATCTTAGTGAAGTTCGTAAAAAGTTTGTAGTCAATGTTAATTATGTTAATAGATTGTGAGGGAAGGTCGCAATAGTTATTTTAGTATTCAATGGTATTGTCCGGCAGTTCAAGCCTTGAAGCTTCCGAGTCATATTGTTAAGGATAATTACTATTCGTTTAACTTAAGGGGTAAAGTCCTATGATAGGACCTATAATAGGCTTTTACGTATAGGTAAATTTGAATGAGGAAGGGTTTTAAGGAGCCTATCGATTAAATTGTTAAGGAGTGATAAGTACTTAAGGGTTTTAGAAAGCTTGACGATTTGATTTAATTAACTGGCGTAAAACGCCGATATCGATGCCTTTAACCGCATTGGCGGCCATTAATTTATTTGCTTTGCTATTGTTAAGGGCGTATTCCATATTATTACATAGAGGTGCTGGATTATCGAGCAGGTTAATATGTTCCTTATCGCCATCGCGTAAAAAAGCTTAACTTAGCTAAGGATAAAGTCAAGGTTTCTTAGATCGCGTGTAAGGGCGTTAAGGTTCTTTAATAACTTTTTCTTTAAACCATGAGTTTTAAGGGTATTTTTCAAACCTTGTTAAGTCGCAAAGAGCTTATGCTAACCTCGTAACACCCTTTATTCAAACGTAAATCCCTCGTTCCTCTAGCTAGGACCTAAATCTCGACTCAACTACTTTTTAAATTGTTTTTCACATATTAATTATCTAATTGTTAATGAAGTAATGATATTTTTTCAAAGTACGATTAGTGTTGAGGTTGTTGTTATTATAATTAACAATAAAGTATCCAACAAAGTTGGTAGGGTGTTTTTCCGTTAAGTCTTTATGAACGTTTAGAGTTTAAAGGTATTTGTTGTAAAAATTGGTAAAATCAGTTCTAAGCGCCCTAATTGCTTCTTTCTGGCGGGGTTAGTAATTACTTTAAAATAAGCGTTTACGGTAGACATTTTGAGGTTCTGACCTGTATAGGGCTTTGTTGGACGTGTTGGATAAGGGACTTGGTGATCTTTTGGGCGTAGAGACTTAATGTTTTGACATGAAGTCGCGTGGGAACTTGGTGATTTAGTATGAAGTCGTGTAACGTGGATTTCTCGGCGCGACTTAACAGTTCTCAGTGTTTTAATTTGTGATAGCGATTTTAGCGATGAAATAAACGTGGAGGAAGTGAAAAGAGTGAAGTAGGGGTACAGGTTTAATATAAAGGGTAAGGTTGAAGGTTGTTATTGGTGGTAGAAAACGAAGGTTATTTGTTATTTAGCCGTAGGACTTAGTCGTTTTCGTAGTAGTAACACCCGAAGTAGTACTAACTTGGCTGTTTTCCAATTTTCTAAACTTTGAAATTTCTAACAGTTAATTTTAACGTCTTTAAAACGGATTAATAAAGTTTTCTTGTTTTTTTTAGTAACGAAACCATCGCCTACTTCCAGATTACCATTATAGATTGACGTAACCCTAAAAGTCTTCTCTATTTTCCTACTGTTGTGTAATGGCGTAATACTAATAGAGGCCTTTTGTAAGAATCTTTCTTCTACCCTAGCCGTCGTAGCTTTAAAGCATAACCGGAAAGTAGCCTTTTCTTTTACTTAGCTAATCTGTACTTCACCCAATAAACACTGATTAGTGTTTGTAGGCCTTGCCTTATAGGCCTTTAGACGTTGCAACGTTGTCGATTCGATTGGTTGAAGTAACAGTAGTATTGCATTGGTTAAGTGGTAGATGTATTATTCTATGTTTGGCAGACCGCTAGCCGGTCTACACAGTAATTTGTATGGTGAACTGCTTAGCTCGTGCCCTAAAGTGAAGTTAAGGGTACTACACTCGACTTACACCCAATGCAGTAAGTCCATAAACAATATATTCAACTTGCAGTATAATATAGTCAACTTTACTGTAAGTAAAGTTGACCTACTTCACCGCATATAGTACTATTCCAACAGTTATTTTATTTATTCGGATTTTGTTACATAAAGATTTCAATTTTAAAAGGTAAAGATAATAAAGTTTGTTGTTAATGGTTTATTTTCAGTATTAAGGTTATTATCCATTGGATGGTGTACTAGTTCCTTTTTTAGTTTATTTATGAATTTTCTATATATTATAACACGTTTTTGGGTATTTAGAGAGGGTGACGATTTAGATTTTATACGGTGTTAGGCTTCAAATACCAGGAAAGTGGGTATAAGACTGTTAAGGATAATAGTATCGTTAAGATCTTTTAAAATTATTCAAACCGTGTTTCCTGATTTGTAAAGCTTTTGATCTTTAAGGATATGATATTGTAAGCACTTTGTAAAAGTTTATAAGCCCCTTTAACCTTACTAATTCCCTAATAGGCTATGGAAGGACTTTGTTTATATTAAAACTTTATTGATTTAGTATTAATATGAAACTCTATCGAGATAAAGTTGGTATTAGTATTGCGGATCAATATCTTTGGACGTTCTGGATTCGTGTTAATCTATAAATTAGTTATTAACTCTCCTGTTTTTTCCTAGATATTTTGAAGGAATGAGGACCCGTGAAAAACCGTGGTGGGGTTAAAAACCTGAAATATAAGTTTATTGTCCAAATGGAACATTTCTACCAAAATTTTAGAGTAAAAATTTCTTCAGTATAAACTTAAATTTTCGGGGTATTCGGGAGTGTGTTTGGCAGTAATGACAAAGTTATTGAATTACCTATAACACTTGTAAATCAATATTTTTATGGATAGTTTAATTAAAGATTTTATATAACTTATTAGTCGCCAGGTAATTAAACCGTCGATATAATTAATAAAGTTCCAACTTCATTAGGTTTAACACTATTATTTTTAGCCTTCAGGAATGAAATCAGAGGTAACTTCATTCCAAAATAAGTGGGAGATTTTAGTTGCTTTTAACTTTGATTAATTTATTGATCTCAATATTATCGTTAACGTTAAGGATTTTTATGTATCAAAAGTGAAGGAGGAAAATGGTAGGGGATTTCAAAACATAGAAAATAATAGACCTAACGATCATATTGTTAATCGTCAATCTTATTGAAAAAAGGTTTTTTTAAGGCTCATTTAAGTCTTGGTCTTATCAATATCTGTGTGATTAAAGTTTATAATAGTATTGGTATCATTTTGTAACGCAATGTATTACGAATAGCTTCTCATGAAGTAACATTATACCTCAGTATTTGGCATAATATTTAAAGATATTTTCTTCATGTAACGGTTGCAACTAGTAAGTAAATACGTAGAGCCAAGGTTATCATCATTATAGTAATAATATAGATCTTTACTTATCGGGCAATATTAAAAGGCGTAGTCTGCCAGTTATTGTATTATTTTCGAACCAATGTTAGTATCTTCATATTAAACGATAGGTTCGGGTTTATTCTCTTAATCCTTAACCTTTTCACTTCTAAAGTTTTTAAGATATTAAATGTATTTCTAATTGGAAGTTAAGGGTAATCATACGTAATATATTACTTATTTTAATCCGAATTCGGTAGTAGTGTAACATGTTAATCAGTGGCTTTATTATTTATAAATCCAATATATTTTTAAACGGAATCTGCTTGCGTGACTTGAAGATTTTGACGATAATAAATATCTTTCTCTTTACATAACTCGGTGGTTATACTTCCAGGTATCGTTTTATTAATTGAATTGTTTTAGCCTTCTGTACTTACGGTTGATGTAATACGCTTGAGTGGAGAGTTTTATCGTCGTAGTTGAATTTTGGAGCTTAGGGATATATATTAGTTGATTTCAATACCCGTGTTATTACAGTTGCAAACGAGAACCGCAACTAGTTAAAAAAATCTTTTATAAGTGGCATCAAAGCATTATAAAGCGTATTTCCTTTTGTAACACGGAAAAACTCAGCAGATTTGTTGGCTCAATATATTTTTACTAGAGTCTATATTTTCCACTGATTGTTAAGAAAGTATTAGCTTATTAAGTATTTAGTTAAGGATATTTATTTTTTTTCTCTGATTTTTTTCGTAATTCGATATATAAAACAACTAAATAATGTTTCATCTTATTCAATATTTGGCGTCGATAACATCATATTTAAAATTACTTTGAAAATCGCTGCGAATTTTAGTCAATAAGGATCAATTCATGAAGTACCGAAGATAATAATTTTCGGTTTGGTCGGTAATGATAGTGAGAAATAACGAGTAAGATCCTGGAAATTTTCTCCTTATTTGGCGGCAAAGTTTGAAGAACGGGCGTAATTTAACGTGGAGGAGATTGTATGGATTACCTTTAGACTTCTCTCTTTCTCCATAAATCTTAAGGAAAATAGTGAATAACACACAGTCCATATCTGCTATAGGGTTATATAGAGAAGGAAAATTAATATAATGGTTGTAAAGACCCTTTAGATCCCTCGACTGGTGTTGGGAAAATTGTTAGTATTAGTGGGCAAGGTAGTTACCTCTGGTAAAGTTTGGAGGAGAAAATCTAGTAGTCGTATCTATAACAAGTTCGCGCGTAAATCTAGTCCTTTCTTGATTATTCAATTCAAACTGGACGTGTTAGGGGGTTAAGGAAAGAGATCTTAAGGATTTCTGCGGAGGACTTAATAATAATCCTTTGGATATTAAGAGGTTAGACGAGGTTCCTTCTCAATTAACTAATAGACTTAAAGACTTACCTTACGCGAGTCAATCAATTCCATACGACTAGCGACACTCACCTATTGAGAGTCTTAGGTAATAAAGGTTGAGGAACTTATCTTAAGTTAGACAGGACCTTGCGAACGCATGTAAATGCGTTGAGGAATACTGTTGCTAACGATACCTTTATCTTTCTTATAAATACATTGGAGGTTTTCATCTGTTGCGTATTAATATAACCAGTCGGCTAAGTTTCCATCTTTTCCTCTATTTGCAGTGAGGTTAACTTCTCAACTAGATAGTTTAGTTTTTAACCTGGTATTAACTTGCTTATCCATTGCTACTGATAGACTGCTGCACACAACTACATAATTTATAAGCCTTCCCTACTTACTGCCGCGAACAACTACGCAGATTATAGGGGCTCTTCATAATATTTCCTCTACTTGACTTAAATAAAGCGTGAAAACCAAAAAATAGCTTCTTCTTCTACCTAACTTATCTATTATTAATTTAATAAGCACTAATAAGTGTTGGTAGGCCTTCCTGTCAATGTAGGCTTTTATTATCACAATGTATTCGAATCGAATCTCTGAGGTAGAAGTAACTAGTACTGCATTAAAAGTGGTGATGTGTTCCCTTTAAGTTTAGCAGACCGCTAGCCGGTCTGCACACTAATTTGTATGGCGAACTGCTTTGGCACGTGCCTCAAATTGAAGTGGGCACCTATTTCATTAGAATTTCAGCCAATCTCACACACTGAAGTCAATTTGCAGTATATACAATCAACTAGCTATAAGCAAAGTTAACTTGACTGTACTGTAATTGACTTCTATGCCAACAATAAAGGTATATATAATCTGTTATCAATCTACAAGAAATTCATTACGCTAGAGTAGTTTAAAGAACTTCGTAATAAATATAAATCAAAAGTAGTTATAAGATGCATCAAACCGTTCTATGAATTTATTGAAATATGTGTTTATTAATTCCTGACCTATCAATCGTACTTTTAGTTAAGTATTAACATAATATATTTAATTCACAATCAATATTTATTGATATTGTAAACGGATAATTAACTTTTTGCAAAATTATTATATTCATCAACTGTATACTTTGCGTTGAAATTGCTAAATTTATGATTAGAAAATAATATGTAACCAAGGATATAAAGTTTCGGAATTACAAACCAATCGAAACTTAGATTTTGAAAATATATATCTACATTTGAACGGATGTTTAATTTATATAAATGATGATAATATTAATATTAGATACTTTAACTTTCTCTAGGAGGGGAAGGAAAGGTAGTTAGCTAAGATTGATGAAACCAAAGTTGTTAAGGTTTGGAAATACCTTTAACAACACGTTAGAATCAAGTATATAGTCATCTTATACCATCCGAAAGCATTAAAAGATTCATTAGTTACAGCATAAGCTTAAAACCCAAATAATTATAACTACGATCACTTAAATAAGCGTGTGAAATAGCATATAAATAATCTATATCGAGAAATTAATATTATTCAAGTCAATCTGTTAACAACGAAATTGATAATCTTTACAAACAACTTATTCATTAATTGCATCAACCTATAATCACAGATTAAATTCATCAATATTCTTCAAAGACAATGAATCGAAAAATAACTAGTTTATAATCCCCGGCAATCTAATTTATTACACTTCCAGTTAATCCAGGTTTCGTTTCACTCAAAGACTTTACTTGTAATGGTAGTGATATTACTTTAATTACAATAAGTCCGTCTTTAATGTATATAACTTCGTGAACCTATCGTTAGACTCTCAAATTTCTTTTTTTAGCTTTAACATAGAAATTTCATCGTTTTGCTGTATTTTTTGAGAGCAGAGATTTATTCTATAAATGTAAGTATACTCTTAAAAATATGAATATTGAAATAAATATGTCATATTAGGCCGTATTGTTAATCTTTTCACGGCTATCTGTAAAATTTCACCCTTATTTATAAATTTGATAATTTCTTTTGAAGGGATTTTGTACGATTAATATTGGATAAAATAAGTTCTTTTCACCTTTTTAATATTCTAGAATTCCTCAATAGAGATTTTGTAGCATTCAATACACATAATATTTACGTTTGTTTCAAACTATTCAATAGCAAAGTTTGTCTAAATATTATACTCTAATATATCAAGTAGTTCAATATATTCATTAATTGACAAATAGTATAAACTTATCCACGTATCATTAGCTAAAGTTATCTTAAATAATACAATGCTATGAAAAGACGTCCCAGTATTCATAACGTGAAGTATAAGTAGTTTATCCAGGTAAAACACATTAATAAAAATCTCGACATCGAATAATTCATGGTTTTTAAATTTGAATTTAGAGCGGTATAATACTGATATATGAATTACATAACAAATTTATGATTGGTCTATTTAATTAAAAATGAAACAATGTACATCAGTTTATCTAGCGTTTTTAATAAGCTTGTACAATTTTTTCAAATTTAGATAATCAAATCTTCGGTATAGCTAATGTAATTATACTTTGGTCAAATCCAAAATTGCTATCTTTAAGCTTTTCAAGTAAAACCACAGGTATTCCAATTCCTTAATTAATAAAAAAAGTTATTTATCATTAATCATTTCATTGGTAATAACGTTAATAATAATCCTAAACTTTTTTGTATTTTTTAAATACAGAAATACCGGTATAAATGTATACCAAATATGGAATATAATGGATCCAAAAACAAAATTAATAATTGTCGTGTTGATTAAAAACTTATATATTCTAATCTCAAGCTAACTTGAGTTTCTCTGGAATAATTATAGTCAGAATTCATAGCTAATTTTTCGTATCATAAAACAAAATAATAAAATAGTCTTTAGTCAAAAATTTAGCTACTTCGGTATTAGGTATAATCATTTAGACGATAATATTATTATATGTATCCTTAATAGTAAAGATTTAGAATGGTTTGACATTTTCATCATCATAAAAGTCTTTTTCTATTATCTTATAAAACTGGAACTTGTTAGCTAGTAATAGGTCATCTTTATATTGTTATTGAGGTTAATATCATATATTTTGTTACGTAATTTAATATTGATTATATGTAAGGCTTCCTTTTCTCAAGGTTTTACATCTTTCGAATTGTCGAATCCTTTGTAATCTAATACGTATTAATGGTATTATTATTTTCAATATCAAAATTTTATATCAGAGATATATGTTCAATATTTTTTTATTCAAAGGTTAGGTATTTTAGAAACTACTACCTTATTTTGGCTCAAACCTAAATTTTTTTTTTTTTTTTTTTAGTTATTATTATAAAATTGATCCTTTCATTTACCTATTCTCGAACGTTTTTATTTACATCTTAATTTTTAGTGTACTAACTGCAAGTTAAGTATATTATTCTATAGGTCTATTAGGTCAACTACAAGGTACGTATAATATACTTACATTTTACACCAATATACGTGCCAAGCAATTAGCTATCCAAATTAATGTGTATACCGGCTAGCGGTCTGCGAAACCTAAAACAATACATTCATTACTTGACCACGTAATACTACTGTTACTTCGACCAATCGAATTGATATCGTTGCAACGTCTAAAGCCCTACCCAGAAACATACATTTTAATTTCTTATATATTTACGAAAGGAATACTTTGAAGGATACTAAATTATATTGTAGAAATCTCCGATATCATTATTATTCAAGTCTGAATCCACGCTTTTTTTTACGAGAAATTGTTTGGTTATCCTAATAAACCTATTAAGTTATTTATTAGTACATAGAACAACTTAAATAAGTTCTTTCGTAACCTTGCCATAGGTTTTTCGTAATGAATAATTAACTATTTGTTTTAAGCTTCATAATGAAAACAATGTTATTTACCTAAATCTTGCATTTATATTTTAATAATTAGACGTTTCGGTGGTCGTTTAATAAGATAAGTGTAAAAAGAGACTTAGCATTTTCATTATGCGTGTGAAAATTATACTACGTTACGCAACAAATTTTGCGAACTTTTTTAGCGACTATAACCTAAGTATATACGTCATTTAACATTCTATTATCATTGACGGAATAATTTAGTAAATAAGTTGTTTAGTCTAGTTTGAGGGATAGAATATGATATGAGCTTTAAACAATTTCTTCGTAACTTCGTCTATATCTGACGAAATATTTAAGGAGGTATAGATGTAAGTTGAGTTCTACAGGTTCATCTTACGACTTATAACTAATATTGAATTTTAGTGTTTAAACCGTTCATTCATCGATTATTAGTTATTATAAAATATTTACAATATTTTCAACTTCAATGTTTATGTAATACCTATGCGAATTATCTTTTATGAAGTGGAAATATTCGAAATAAGTTGTTTTTAAATGCTATCTGAATGGATATTCGTAGTATTGGTAGGCCTTCGACATTGCAACGTTGTCGATTCGATTGGTCTTCGAAGTAACAGTAGTATTGCATTGGTCAAGTGGTGGATGTTTTCTTCTAGGTTTGGCAGACCGCTAGCTGGCCTGCATAGTAATTTGTATGGCTAACTGCTTGGCTCGTGCCCTAGAGTGAAGTTCAGCATACTGCACTCGACTTACACTCAATGCGGTAAGTCCATATGAAGCAATACACTTATAGTACGGTTAACTTTACTGTAAGTAAAGTTGACCTACTGTATTGAATGTAATACTATTCCAATACTAGCGGCTTTTTAGTTTGTACGCGTACGCCAGTATAGCTAACTAATCTTTTCCGGTTACCACTCAATTGTATTTTCGTCAACTAGCCAGACTCCTGTCAATTTTAGTTAACTCCTATATTGAATTACACTCAATTTCATGCAAATTAACCCAATTTAACCTTAATTACTCCGTTGCTCCGAGGTCCGAGTTTATTAATTTCTACAAAAAGGTTTTGCCCCATAGACTTTTACAAGCCTTTAATTTAACCGTACCACTCAACTAGATTACTATCCTTAATCCTTTGACAATTTTACAGTTTGCTAGCACGTCCCTATTCTTCTAATCCAGGCTTTTTGGGCGGCGTATTAACGTAGTCCTCGATCTATATAGTTAGTATATTGCTATTTATAAACCTTTCCAGGGCTTTGTTCGATACGGCATTCATTATAGCATCCGTAGGATTATCTTTACCATCGTTATATCGGAATTCTTTAATTTCCCTCCCTTCGTAGGCTTCGTAGAGTGTTATTACGTCGATTATTAGGCGTTTTTTACTGGTGGTTTCGAGTTTCGAAAGGTATTCGAAAAGGCTCTTTAAGTAGATATAGATTATTATCGGGATAGGAGGAATCTTCAACTGCCTAGTAATAAGGTTGAAAGTTTTATATACTGTTATACCTACGTCGAAGCCTGCTATTATGTTGTAAACCTTTAAAGTTAATACGCTTCGTATAATCCTTTTATACTTAACGAAGGTTTAGTAAGTTGAGTTACCGATAATACTATTTTTTTTGGCATTTCTTTATTGACGAAGTTTATTATAAAGCCGATTTATAAAGACAAGTCGGTGTTGTTTTTGAAGGACCCGTCTTTGAAGATTGTTAATTTCACCTTTAAAAGGTCGATTGAAACTATATTCATTCTTCGGTTCAAGTTCTTCATTTACCATTCGAGCCTTTTATTTAACCGGTTAAAATTCTTATCCGTTAGCTTTTATATTTGTGTCGCGATAAATAGGTTGTAAAAGGCTTTTGGTTAGCATAAGGTAGTAATATAGCTATCTCGAACACGCTATTTTAGGTACCGTTAAGCCATGGCCTCTTCATTTTTGTCAATTATAACTCGAAAAACGCCCTAGCTCTTTTGGTGAAAGTTAAGGCCGGTATTAATACTAAGTATACGGATTGACGATTTATTAAATTCAAGTGAAGTGTTTTCTGTTGACATTGTTACCGGCTTGTAATTTCAAAACTTAGAAATCTTCATCGCTTGTTATTCTAGTGCTATAAATCTAGCTGTTCCGATGAAAAAAGCATCGTTATTTTACAGGCTTATTATACTGAAGTCCATTTTGTATGTTACTAACAGGCTCGGGTCGTACGTTAACAATTTTATCGTTAGCTTTAATTTAATGTACGATTAGTAAGTTGGAAATGAGTAAAATTTTAATTGATTTAATTCATATAGTAGTTTAATATAACGTATTACCGTGTCCTAAGTGTAAATGGAACGGAGTTTTTGGGGCAGCTTTAGTAATACGCTCCGTCGTAAATCCATTGCTAATTAAGTATAATCTTAAGTTATATTATAGCTATTAAATGTAAATTTTCTTTTTATTTTAGCTAGGAAGTTTGTTATTCAAGCGACTATTAAATGTTTACCAATTTTTTAAATTGTTAGCAATTATATAAGAATTCAGTTTTTGCTTGTATTATCATATCCCTAAGCAATTAGACGTGATTTTTTATACGGCCGTCCCGTGGTCTTTCTTTTAACCTTATAAATAATTATTGACTTAAAGATCGTGACGTTTAGGTTTTAAATATTAAAATCGGTTTTCGGTACGAATTGTATAACAGTTCGAGTTAGTAGGCCATTAATCTCGACCTTATCACTTTCCTTAAAGGGTTTTCTGGAGGTTTTAATGATCCCTTACGTTCGAAGCTTTAATATAAACTTTTTGTTATCCTTTTCTTACCTGCTTATCTAAGCATCATTTTTAATCCAGTCCGGTAAGTATTCCTCTTCTTTAGAATTTTTCTTTTTTTAGGAGTCGTTCGCGCCGGTAGCGTTTTATCAACTTATCAATAATGGGTAAAGGAGGTTTTTATTGAATTAGTTGTTTAACTTAAGGAGTTTAGGGGTTTTTATCTTTAGTAACCCTAATATAAGACTTAACCTAAGTGGTTCGAAAGTGTATAAGTCCGTTAATAGTTTTAATAACTATTTTGTAGTTTATGATACTTGATATATTATATAGGCCTTCTTATTTTCTCGTCTCCCGTTATACGAGGACTTTCCTTTAAAATGGAAAAGTAAGCACGTCGATTGTTAAAGAGTCGTTTTTGTTATTAAAGGCGTTATTGATTTGGCAACGTGCCGATTTTCTTTGCAATTCTCTTAAAGCTTGGTTATAAGTCGTAATAAGTTTTTAAGTACTTAAAGATGGTGGAGATTCATTCGTTAGACGTGGGTACGCTTTAAAGATTAAAAGCGTTGGTACTCAGCTATTAGGGCTCATAGTATTATTAAGGCTTTTTACTGCCATTTGTAGGCGTGTCTTTGGATCCATAAAGCTTTTAATCTTTGATATAAGGATATTATACGTTCGACGAAGTAGGTCGTGTGCACTTTTAACCTTTCCAATGCCTTAATAGGCTTTCATGGGTGCCTATTTGCATTAAATAGCTTTTAATTTAGTATTTTCCTGAAATTTTACCGTAATAGAGTTAGTACCCGTATCGTAAATAACGACGTTAGGTGGATCTAAGTACGTGTTAATTTATACTATCTTTGACATTTTCCAGGTATCTTTCGTCACAAGGGACTTTAGAAACTTAGTTTCGCGAAAAGAGGTTGCGGAATTAACAATGTAAAAGATTGGTTTATTATCTTAATAAAACACATCGATGAAGATTTCGGAATTGAAGTCCTTATCGTTTTTTAACGTTAATTTAAATCTCCGGGGGGTTTGGTTATACTTTTGGCAGTAGTGGTAAAGCTTTTTAATAGCCTTTAAAAACGAGTATTTCATATCGTTATACCCTACGGACTTTAGGACTTTGTATAACTTGTTAACGACTGGATGATTAAAATGCCTGTGTAATTAACGTATTTTCGGACCTTAAAGTTGAAATTATAGGTGCCCCTATTTAAGGGCGAGTGAAAACCTTTAGCCGTTTTCAACCAATGTATTTACATTAACATCGAAATTAACGCCGAAATTCTTTATGTCCTTTAAGTTATGAAGGAAATGGGTAAGATATTTGAAAATGCGGAACGATATTAATTTTATAACAGTTTGAATTACCGTTGTCTCTAGTGACAATAGTTGTTCGCCCGTGTCAAAGCTAACTTTGGCGTCGCAAGTATCGTAACGATTAATTTTAGTAGCTATTATGTTTTTCTACCGTAGCCTTTAATACTAAAAATGGCCTTTTGTTTAATACCTTGTTGCCCTTATATCTGGCATAATACTTTAAAACGTATAGTTTGTGTAACGATCGCGAAAGTTAAAGATATGTAAGGAGTTAGAGGCTTGGTTAGGGTAAAGGTAAGGGTTTTTACCATTTAAACAGTATAGGAAAGCGTGGTAAGCTAGTTATTAAGGCGTATTAAAAGCAGTATTTTCATACCACTTGATTTTTTTAAAGACGTTAGTAGAATTAATTAGCTCGTCGCCTTTAAAGTCTGCGGTTTATTTCAAGTAATTCTATTCCGATGTAGTAGGGTATTGGGTGTGGTATATTGTTTTTCTATCAATACGTTCAGCTTGGCGGTGCCAAATTAACCAGAAGTTGGACTTTCCATAAATCTAACATTTTTTGCTGTTATCAAGACGATAGTGCTGGCGGTTAGTAGGTCCGCCTTAAACTTGACCTTATTGGTACCAACGTGGTTGCTGCCTCTAGTCTGGGGCTATAGTCGATAAGCCAAAGCTTAGGTGTTGTAGGCGCTTGTATTTGCGGTCAACGTAGTTAACTACCATAAGTTTTTCTTTATTTACGTTAATAAAGTTTTTAGTTTAGGGGTATATACCAAGTGAGTTTGGTACACATGCTATTACTATAGCAAATGAAAAGCGTAATTGGATAAATAAGCCTTTGCAAGTGACATTTGAGCGTTATAAGGCGTATTCGAACTTGCTGACGCCTGTGATTGTTGCTCGTACCTGTTCACGAAGTATAGTTTCGCTAGCATGTATTTTCCCTATTGCTTTTTGGTATAATATTAACTTGTTAAGCATTTGGTTAAGGACGTTTACTAGTATTATATCCTCTTTCTTTTGGCCATTATTGTAATATATCTTGTAGTGGCTCAGTTTGTATAATATTTTGTAAGATGGAATTTATATTTGAAGTAGCTCTTTATTTCATTATAGATTTCGCTAAATGTAGTTATTTGGTTTAGGAAGGTTAGATAGTAATCATTCGCATGCCTTATAAAGATTATAGGGAATAATAAGTGAAAACTAGAAGAGAGAACCTTTATCTACTTGTAGATTTTTAGGAAGGGCATTATCTTAGTGTCGAAGAGGTTGTAAAGCTTTCTGTTATACTTTTCTATGTTGTTTTAGATTTTATCGAAATCCGTAAGGAGTTTGTAATTAATGCTAACCATCTTTACAGGTTTTGAAAGAAGGTTGCGATAATTATCTTAACCTTAAATAGTGTTTTTTTTTAGAAGTTTAAGCCTTGGAACTTCCGAGATACGGTATTATAGATAATTGCTAGTCGTCTAGACTCAGGGGTAAAATCTTATGATAAAACCTGTGGTAGGCTTTCACGCGTGGGTAAATTTAAAAGGCGAAGGTTTTTAAAAAGCTTGTGGATTAAATTGCTAAGTGACGAAAAGTATTTGCAGGTTTTAAGAGGCTTAACGGTTTTATTTAATTAACTGGTGTAAAGCGTTAACGTTAATACCTTTAGCCGAGTTAACGGCCATTGCTTTGCATACCCTACCGCCGCTAAAGGCGTACTCTACGCTGTTACTTAAGGGTACTAAATTGCCGAGTAAGTCAACAGGTCCCTTATCACCAACGTGTGAAGAGGCTTAACTAAGTTGACGATAAGTTGGAGGTCCCCTGAAAAGTGTGTATGGGCGTTAAAATCCCTTAATGTATTTCTCTTTTCTTTACGGGTTTTAAGGATTAGGGTTTTAAGGGAAGTCTTTTTGCTAAGCTCATTCAACGAAAACTTTTGTTATCTTTTTCGAGGTTTTATTTGGCATGTAAATTCCATCCTTGGTAACCTCGGCTTTTAATTTTATTTTAACGGTGCATTGAATTATCTTTCACATATTAGGAGTCCAATGGTTAAAAAACTCGCGAAAGTCTTGAAAAGCGAGAACGTCGCGGCCGAACTCTTTACCTATGTTAGATTCGAGGATGTACTGGCTAATATAGTTGGTTAAATAAGCTTTAGTAAAGGTTTTACTAATATTCGTGATTAAGAATTATTCGTTATAGTTATTAACAAAAACTGATCCGAGGTTTTTAATTTCTTTTTTCCAAACGGGGTTGGTAATGGCCTAAATTAAGGATTCTCGGTAGCTATCTTAAAGTTTTTTGTGTAAGATAAGCGACTTGGTAATCTTGGGTGTAGGGATTTGATGTTTTGATGTGAAGTCGCATTAGAACTTGGCGACTTAGTGACTTAGCATGAAATTGTACAACGTAGCTTTCTTGGCGCGACTTGAAGATTTTTGTTGTTTTCGCTTAGATTAGTGAACTTGTCGATTGAGTTGATGTAAAGAGTAAAAAAAGTAAAGTATGGGCAAAGGTTTGATATAAAGGGTAAGGTCGGAAGTCGTTATAGGTGGTAAAGAGCGAATGTTGTTTGTTATTTGGCTGTGGGACTTAGTTTTTTTTGTAGTATCAGTACTTGTAGTAGTACTGACTTAACCGTTTGCCAATTTGCTGAACTTTGAGACTTTTAACAGTTAATCTCAACGTCTTCAAGAAAGATTAATAAAGATTTTTTGGTGTTTTTGATTGCGATACCTTCGTTTACTTTTAGATTGCTGTTAGAAGACTGACATAACCCAAAAGTCTTCTCTGTTTTCCTGTTGTTGGAAGACTGGCGTAGTACTAATAGAGGCCTTTCTCAAGAATCTCTCCTTTACCCTAACAGTCGTTTAACTTAAAGTGTAACCGGAAGTAGCTTCATCTTTTACTTAGTTAATATGTTTCTAAGATAATAAGCAAATACTAATTGATATTAGTAGGCCTTATACATTGAATCGTTATCGATTCGATTGGTTTTCGAAGTAACAGTAGTATTGTATTGGTTAAGTAGTGGATGTCTTCTTTTAGGTTTGGCAGACCGCTAGTCGGTTTGCATAGCAATTTGTATGGCTAACTGCTTAGCCTGTGACCTAGAGTGAATTGAAGTGTACTGCACTTGACTTACACCCAATGCGGTAAGTCTGAACAAAGAAATTCACTTGCAGTACGGTTAACTTTACTGTAAGTAAAGTTGACCCACTGTACTGAATATAATACTATTCCAATAAATAGGTTTAAAATATAGAGATTAGTTTTTTTCCAATAACGTTTAAGTAGTTTCACAATAGGTGCCTACTTTCAAAAAAACTCCATTAACTATGGTATTAATTTTGTTGTTTATTATTATAAACTATCTTATAACATAGGGCTAGAATTAAACGATGAAAGAGGTAAAAGGACGGTAGATTTGTTAATAAAGGATTATTGTTATTAAAAGAAGAAGTTTATCAATGATAAGCTTAAGTAGAAGTGGTTATTTATAATAGGGAAACAACGTTAATTTTATTACTAGTGTTAATGTTATCACCGCTGGTATCTTTACAATTACGTTGAATAGTAGGAATACCGTTTAAAAATTAACGGCCAAAATACCATCGTCGATATCTGGTAAACCAGAGATAATATTACAGGCTAATGCTTAACCAATTCCTTTTAGGTAGTTAATCATCATATGTGCATTACGGGTTTCATATCTGCTTGAAAATATATACTACATTTATTGATACTTGCGAGTTATGTAACTATCGCCTATATACTACTAATAACCGCTCTGTAACAAAGACTTCTCTTTTTTTTTTCCATCTTGATCAAGGATTGTAAAGTGTATCTGATCTCTTTGAGTGACAGCTTTTGTTTAATCACTTCACAAAGGAATCAACGATACGACAAGATCTCATGATCTAATTCAAAATTTATATATATTTAAATGATAAATAATGTCATCGAATTATTCCCTTCAATCATCATCTACATTGAAAAAACAATAAACATATACTAAAACCAAACAATAATTAAAAAGAAATAGCAAATATAATGATAAGTTTATGAAACTATTCAAATTAAAAATAGATATACCAAAATGAATGTACTATTACTACCACTAAAAAAAAAAGTTCTTGTATAAAAGGTAAAGCCAAATAACTTAAATGAACCTTTCAAAATGATAAACATTATAAAATCAAAAATTATGATAAACATTACTATTAAATCACTTAAACTTAGCACGATACAAGTAATATCATACTATAAAATAAACACATAAAATAAAATAAAAACGACGATCAACCAACCAAGTAAACAAGACCCACTTATACTTATAGTTGATAAACCCATAAAACAACGATGTTGAAGATAACCACAAAAACAACGAATACTTGATGATAACGAATACTGACTGAAACTATAGAACTTAATCATGATATACAAATTTTTGTAAGTCTGATATATAGCCTAGGTTGCATAAAGAAAAAGGAAGGCAAAGTTTTGATACTTAAACTAAAAGCTAAAACCCAATTAAAACATTTTGAAATATCTTTAAAAAAAGCGATGGAACTACAATCAACGGTTTTTTGAAATCAAAAATCTTTAAAAGCTTATGAAAGTTATATTTTCAGAACGATATAGAAAAAATTTATTTATAAAAATTTATATCTAATTATGGGAGTGAAATTTGGAAAACCATTCGAAAAATTACGTCTCATTACCCTAATTTACAATAATGAAATAAAATCCCAATATAATCGCTAACAATTCAGAAAATCACTTGACGACTAGTTTTTTTATATTATGCACTTATTAACAGATACGATATTACTCAAACTTATATATAATTAAATATAAACATCCAATATACTATATTTCTTGAACTTTCCAAACAACTTCGAAATAGTATCATCACGAAAAAAGGAAGAGAATATATAAAATCATTATATAATATTTCTGAAGGTAGTATTTATCAATTCATAACATCCGAAACCCACTTCTAAAAAACATAATATAACACTTGAAACTTTAACCTATGTCTTCTTATCAAAACTCATATACATTTTAATATCCTTTATATACAGTCTAACAATACACTATTCCAGAAAATATAAAAATTGATTGAAAAAAACGAAAAGCTGGAAAGATATTAAAAAGATAGAATTTCAAAGCAATTATGAAATTGAAACTAATAATCAAATCAGATTCAACGACTTGACAACTCCTTGACATAAATATGAAAAAAATAAGCTGTATATTGATCTTTGCTAAAGAGAGTAAGAATGAAACTCCTCTATTATCGAAAAGGATTTTGTCTATAAAATACAAAATTACGTTAAATAACGTACTCATAACACTTACATTACGACTATATATCAACTAAAATACTTCTAAATATTTTCAATAGCAAGTCGATCTCAAAACCTATATTACAATGAAATCAAAAAGCCCAACATATATATCTCATGACAAATGTACAATATAAATGAAAAACTGAAAATAATCTATATAAACCTAAAAACAACCAAACCAATAATATGCACAAACATCACTTTTAAAAATAGCTTTAATCTTAATTCACATATCGGTTTTATAATAATAATCGTTAATGAAACGCAAGCTCCCAAATGAATATAATTTACTTTTACTGGTAATGTCTTAGATAGGTCATACTGAAATTATGAAATGATAACATATGATATTCTTAATTAAAAAACCTACGATATAATAACAATATTTAACATCAAGATAAAGACTATAAACACTATCAACATAGTTATCAAACGTTTTAAATTACTTTATATTCCTATTATCTTCTAAAGAAACTCCAAAGATTGATTCTACTACCTTTACAAATTTTATACCATATACAAAAAGGATGAATAATCGATGAAACAACACTTGAAAAGTATATAAAACTATAGGAAAAGAGAAATTCCAATAAATTATTAACAAAAACAATCTCACGAATACAATAACCAAAGATAGTTTCACGAACGTCTTCATAAAGTTCATTTATATAAATAAGTTGATTCTTAATACACGAAAAGAGCTGGGAAACCGATTGATAAATACAAAATTAATAAATAATCCAAATGTTTGAAACAAACGAACAAAATATGTATTACAATATAAATGTAAACTATATTAATACAAACCCTACTAATTATATTACTATAAAATAACTCTATGACAAACACATACCAAATAACAACTTTCCATACGTAATAAAAACAACTCCTATCACCTGAAAAACAACTTTCAACCTAATTATTCTCAATATTGAATAACCTTGCACTACTCAAAACATATCTTAACTTTACCTACAATCGTTATGATACTATTAAAAACGCTCCGTTACTATTCAATAACAATAAAACGCTTTGAATCAACTATTTGATCTGCTTATTAACGAAATTAACATTCATATGATCAGACTAAGTGCGATTGAAAAATAATGATAAAGGATTGTGATAAACACGAATGAAGAATTAGGATAACCGTGATAGATATAGGCTTAAACCATAACAAAACAAAATACGCCATACTTTTTAAGCGATATATACGGTATTGAATTCTAACCATATGTTTTGCACATAGTATTGAATCGTTGTTTTGAAAGGAAAAACCTTTGATTGCAAAACGTAAACATTAAATACATGAAAAATAAACTGAGAGGTAAATGAAACAAACTAATTATGTGATGTAAAAATAAAATGAAAACTAGGTATAATAGTATTAAAAAGTAAAATAAGATTACCAATCGAATACCATACTTATACGGTAATATATTTTATACGCTTCTGGGAACCAACCCTCAAAAACTTGGAAAATATTTTCTAGTAAAGCCCGCCAACCTTAGAAGTACTTGCGAAGTGCCTTTATCTTACTTAACAAGTATTTACACTATATACCTTTGATACAACATTCAAACGCTTATATAAAGGTTGTTATTCCGAATAATAGAGTTAAAAATTGTTGTTATACGATCCAGCGAGCGAAACCAGCTAATACAATTTTATAATTTGTGCATAATATACTCAAATTCGGAAATTTGAAAAAGATATTTACCCTATACATCAAAATTAGGTATCAACACAGAATATAGTTTCCACATTCCTACAACTCTTTCGAAACCAATCATAGGTTTACGATACCGAAATTTCAAATGACGCAATTGACTTTAACGTCCAATTTAATAATGAAACAACATTAAAGTCACTGTTTTAACTTCACTGCAAATAAAACCATATCATAAAAATAAAGAACATCTAATATTGCAGTGAGAACCAAAATAATGCACAGACTAACACATAAATTAACGTATAGTCTAATTAAACTATTATAATATCGACAATTCAATTGCAGTAAAACTATTCACAAATGAATCCTAATTTAGTTTCAACTTGCAAAAGTTATATTTTTTGGAAATTCAAGCCAAAACTAGCCAGTTTACTAGCTATCTAACGAGTACGACTAAGTAAAAAGAAACTGTTAATAACTTATTCTATTCATGGATTATCTTTCCTATAATAAAATATAATCTTTATAACTATCTAGAAATATAGTTATATGGGCTATTGATTAGTAGCAACCCAAGTTTGTTCTCTTCCAATACCATCGACTTTTTCATTTCACTTGGTTACAGTATACTATCCTACTAGTAAGGACAAATATTGGAACTTACCTCACTTATAGATAAATTCCTATCGACAAATTGAAAGTTCATTATCGTACAGTGTTCAATTCAATATGTGGCTCGGGCTAAGTAGTTTCCCATACAAACTAGTATTTAGATCGCCTAAAAGTCTACCGAACTTAGAAGAAGCACATCACTACTTTCTATGCAATATAATAGTTACTTCAATGAGATTCAAATCAACTACTTTGAAATTAATAAAAGCCTACCGACATTACTATTATTTTCTTTTCTTTTTCGTTGATGTTAGTAATAACAAATATATTGATATATATCATAATATAAATTTTATTTCAATTGTTGGTTATAGCATTGGTATAACATTCATTTATAGTTTATTTAAGCAATTGTTGTCTATAAATATCATGTTTTGAAACAAAATTATTGAGATTTGAACACTATATCAATTAATCAATTAAAGTTTCATGTGCGAATAAAGATTTTAGTGGTAAATTTCGAAATAGTATATAAATTTCATAGGTATGTACAGGAACTATTTTCAATTGTAATTGCTACATCAATATAAATTATTGGTTTCGTTAGTGCTAACAATGAAGTTTTCATTTTTATACCGGCTTCCGACTAACTTTGTTTTCTAAACAAATTCAGTTCGAAACCGGTTGCTGGTTTCTATAACTCCGAACCTAAAATTTATTCACTTTATTAATACTTTGTTATCAGTACTTCGACTACAATTCGAATTGATATCGTAACTACGATTAAATACTTACTATCAATAAGTTTGAATAGTCACATCTTATTCATTTCACATTCATTTATCAGGATTGATTTTTTGAAAGTATTTTTATCATTTAATGATCCTAATGTTTGGGGTTTTGATTATGAAACGGGTTTTAATAAATGTTGAAGTTTATTATAGATTCAGATTGTTGAATTTGTTTTCAGTAGTTCAGTTGTAGCTACGATGATGATACGATTTCCATAGTCAAAATAACAAAAATTTAGCATTAAATAATAGTAAAAGTGGTTGGGTTATATTTTTTAAGTTGTAAGATGTATTAGTTAGTTCTTATGTCTTCATTTATATAATTTTGTTAGTTTATACCCTTCGTGTATATGTGCACTTCACCTGTAACGTGTTTCAAGTCACGATAGTTAGCATTGAATCAACTAATACAGTTGATAATATAGTCAATTGTACTATATTGCATGAACAATACAGTCAATAATTACAACAGAATTGTTTTTTTGTCATGGATTGAACAAATTTATAATGAGAACGGCTATCCATACAGCTGAAAATAGCTTCCGCATAGTTAAATAGAATTTGATACATTTGTGTAAGAACAACAGGCAATTGTAGTACATCCAAGTTATCTATATCGACTGCAAGTCGATTGCAGTGTGGTGCTCAATTCAATGTGGGGCACAGGCCAAGCAGTTACAAATATAAACTAGTGTGCAGACCGGCTAATGGTTTGCCAAACTTAGAAGAATACATTCACCACATGACTATTGCACTACTACCTGTTACTTCAACCATGATTCAAATTGACAACGTTACAATGTCTAAAAACCTATCAAAAATTTGGGTATTTTTCCCAGTCATTTTCCCGCGCTTATATTACCCGCAACAAGGTTTCCTCTTAGCTCAATTTTTTGACCTCTTGACTTGCGCGCACTAATTAATTCATTCAGCCTTAAGATACAAACCGCCTCAATATGCAAACGCGTATGACCTCAACATGCAGGCTTTAAATTCAGTCCTGATAGCTAGCCTATCAGATGCATACACTCATGGCTTCAAGATGTAAAAGCGTATGACATGAAGATGCACACTGCTTTAAGATATAACCGCGTATAACCCTGAGACGCAAGCCTCAATGTATAAGCATTAAGATGTAGGCCTTAAGATACAAGCTTTAACATTTAGACTTTAAAATATTAGCCTCTAAATTGCAAGCTGTACGATGCAAGCATCAAGATACAAGTCTTAAAATGGCAGGCCTCAAAATACAAGCCTCAAGTGGTACGGGCCTAACTGGCACTGCATTTTACTTACTATCCCCAACGCTGGTGCACTGTTATACTAGTCTAAGACTTTACTGCCAACAGTTTAAACTTTCCTTTTTTTCTCTTATATACACCAATCCACACATATCAATCATATTATTTTAACTTGTAATAGTTATATTTGTCCATGAAACGGCTCATAAGTTTCATTTCCTTTACTTTGTTTGATTCAAATCCCTACAAATGAACGTGGCTGCGTGTCCTACCTAGCTTACGGTAAATAGCTAATTTCAATCATGATAACAAGTAACGAAATAGTTGATGATACTGATTCCTAACATAAAACAAACCAAGATGTACTTATGTTTACATTTAAGTACTTTGATTCCCAAACAATAAACAATATTAATGTCGCTATATTCAACATAAAGAATAACTCTCTAAACAACCCATTCAAATCTAGGACTAATATTGATACGCTCGTTAAAATATTTACTGCTTATAACCTACTCTGTGCCATATAAATATTTAACAACTCTAAATTTGATATTTATCAATTCACCGTTTTACCCGGTTATATATTGACCGAATCAACTTTATTGAACTTCATCGAACGCTTTCATAACGTCATTAGCATCATAAACGGCAAAATCCATCATTATAAATTGAAATGAACCATTGTTAAAAATATAATAGGCACAGTCTGTACTCAGTAACAGAGATAGTCAGTGCTTTGGTACGTCTCAACACTAAAGATGAGGAATAATCCGGAGAGAGGAGGATATCCACCGGAGCACTAGTAGGAACACTAGTGCGAAGACAAACGAATAGTATACTAAGGTAAAAGAGGATCGAGATGGAGAAGATACCTGTATACTAGTACTCACTAATGCAGGGTACTAGTATATACTAGTACGAGGTACTCATACTGACTAGTACAGAGGATCGAAATAGCGATAATACCTTTATATTAGTATTTACTAGTACAGGAATACTAGTACTTACTGTACTTCGTACTAACTAGTACAAAGTCTCGATCTTAATAATCGAGATCTCTATAAAGATTCTCTTATTTATATCAGGAAGTTCTCCACGTAGATTCTAAGTATTCCAGAATCTACAAGCCTATGCAACATCTTCAGATACAGTAACTTCAATACAATATCAGTATCATTATACCCTACTATTCTACTGATTTCAATTCTATATTCTCCTTACAAACACAAATCAAATATGTTGACTTCTTCCACACCCTCTAATACTTTTAAGGATACACCAGCCTTAATATCCAGAACACTATGTGGATCTTTATACCCACCACCAAGCCTATCTTACGGCGGTATCAGCGATAATGGTTTTTTATCTCAGAGAACTATTATTACTTCCGGCCCCTCGAGTTCCTCTTAACTTTCAGGCTACTCTATTCCCCCAGTTCAATCACTATCCCTTCATTTCCTTAGCTTTAGAGCAACTCCTATTACTTCAAGGGCCTTGGACCTTGAAGCCCTGTTAAGAGATAGGTGAAAAGCCGCCAGCGAGGTTAGTAGAGCTCAAGCTAAACAAGAACTTCAAACTGTCAATACGACTATTTAATGAGGAGTCAGAGGATACGGCTATCAATGCTATTGATCACACAAATTGAAAGAATCTCAGATCAACTATCAACCTATACGATAAACTATCAACTAAGCTTAAAAAAACCTTAAATTACTTCACCAAATAATGAAACCGGAACAAAAAATAGAATCGATAAAAACGATCCTAAAGAAAAAAGAAAAGAACAATATTACCTTCTTAAACGTTAAAGACAGGAGGTAAAACTTAAAACCCAATTTATATTTGTTAGAAGACTCTAAAATATTTGACTTTTCAATTATAAATACATGGCTAATAGTAATTAAAGGGTTTCCTATTAGAAATAATTGTTTTGATATTATATGGTATATTTTTTAAAAAATGAACAATATAGTTTTCACGAAAAAAAAAACTATATTTAATTGTTTATATGTATCAATAATAATTTGGAAAAAAACATTGAAAACTATATGTATACGAATTCGGAACCAGCGGATAATTACTTTTTCTATTAATTAAAACCATTTAGTTATGATCATTCGCATTAAATACCTGTATAAAGTCCTGTTGAAGTTGATTAACATATACTAAAACACTAAAACAATTCAGTATTACTAATTTCTTAAAAAAAAACCTCGTTTCCTTCGCTCGTAATATTTTTCCGCCTCGACTCTCGTTATAATTTTTTTTTGAAAACACTAGAAAAGTCTAATATATTAATATTGTTAGGTTAAAATATTCAGTATTGATTCTAATTCATGACTTGTACTAAGCTGGAATTATTTTTCTAGAAAGTTTATCTGCGAATTATATTTATAAAAGCCTTTCTCTTGAGACTTTATAAAATACATTCATATTTTCGAAATAAAAACCGTCTTTAAGAGGGAAAAACAGCAAATTCTATCCTTTAAAAACCAACAAAATGGTTTATTAATCGAAACTAGCAAATCAGTCAATTTAGAAAGAACTATATTATCGGATCACACAAAGGTTATTTAATATAAGTTCATTAGGTCTTTAATTCAAACCTACGGTTTTTCTTTTAAGAATGGAAAATTTGTTGGCTAAAGAAAAAGAAAAAAGTAGATGTTATTGCAATTGTCAAAGGTAAAATTAATCATATTTATAGTCAATATTATAATTTATAACGCCGTTAACCCTGTTAAGTCTTCATTTTTACTAGACCACCATACAAAACATATTATAGGAATCAATTGCCTAATCAAAAGCCGTATCTTATACAGGTATTACTTCTCTAAAGTATCTACTTTCAGTATCAAAGGATCCACTTTCAACGTTAAAGTCTCTAATTTTAACATCAAACCGCCGAAACAACTAATTAAAGACCGTAACAGAAGTGGTTAATACCTTCTTACAAACTGTTGTACCTTTTTGAGGGGAGTGGGGGTGCTTATACGTCTCGTTCTTTCTTATCAGACTGCCTTCTCTCAAGACTACCTACTCATAAATAATCATTCTCATGAATACTTATTGTTATAATGATCTAGTATATTTCTACCTTAAGCTTAGTCTTTACCTTAAAATACAGACCGGAATACCACAATATATTCATACGTACAGACAGCACAAAAAATGGTAGTTATAAGCTAAGATTCTATTTGGCATTAAACCAATTAATTATTAAAACATAATTAAAGTAACTTACTAGTGCGAAGCTATAATCGTATAACTCTATTAATACAACCTTATACCTTCTTTTACTTTTTAAACTTAATCAATAACTTTCTTTCTTTTCCTTTACTTTAACATTACTACCGTTAACTTCTACTTTTTGAATTACTAATTTCAACTTTATAACTAAACGAGAGCTGAAAACACTGGGTACTATATAAAATAAGCCTTAAACCTCTATTCACACGCGCTAGAAAACTCCTATAAAAGAATTCTAAAAATGTAGATTTACCCCGCCAAAATCAACTATTACTTTCCCTTTACCTTTAACAAAAAAGCTAGTCAAACCCTCAATTTTACCTTCATGCATACCTTTACCTATCTCGTATTCGCCTACAACTTTATGCTTTTATACCCCTTTGAACTATTCTTCACCTACGCCTACTCGTTATCGGCTCACTGTTATTACAAACTCTTTACCTTCAATCACTATAACATTTGGAAAAACATCCTTAGCAACTAGCTCAGCCACTAGTAATGCTAATACCGTGAAACTTATGGCAGGCCTACACCGTAAGTTTAAGAAACACGATATTATAAGATACGTAAAATATAACATCATTATATAACGCCTGGAAAGCTTAGATTTTAAAATTCGCTATTATCGTAACCGCGAGCCCTTTCATCGTTATTATCACCAATCATTACCTATTTTTATAACTTTGTCAAATACTTTTAAAGGTAACCATTATCTTTATCGCTATGAAAAGAAGGAGCCTTAATACTGTAAGCTATTTTATCGCTATCGCGAACCTTTTCGGGACCGCCAGAAACATAAAGCTTGTCGCCGCAGTCACTCTTGTAACCGTCGTGAGTGTAAGTTCTTTCTTTACCATCGTTTTTGTTCCCTCCTCTTTCATTTTCGAAATCGCCGTAAACCTTTTCAAACTCCGAATATAATAACTACTTCATACTCGCCTAACAATACTCGCCATTTGAAACGTAAAAATATTAGAGTATTGAATACTGAATATCTTAATCATTAAAATATAGGTATTATTACAATGAGCAAACATATAGTCTTTACCGATGTGCAAAGCTATTAATATCGTTAAAATACTTTCATGAATGCCTTTTTCATATTGACAAGTAAAATCTTAAATATATTTTTTACCTTTTTGTAGGTATTGGTGATATATTGGTAAAATACAGAAGTTAAGTTTTACGAACATCTTAAAATATTTCGCTGTAGCCCCGTCTACGTAGATATTCTTGTCGACCGCTTTGTTATACATTTTAAACGAGCTACTATAAAGTTGAGAACTGCTAAGTTCTTGTTATTTAATTTTCTGAATAACTAGTATATATTACATAAGTATATTTATATAAAAATGCGTCATATAAGTGTTATGTGTATATTAAACCGTTATTATAATACTTACTAGGGCATTATAATTAATATTTAGTCTGTAATGAACCTGGGTATTTAACAGTACGTACTTCTTCGTCATCGTAAATAAATTATAGAAAAATTCTTAACTAAGGTTAAAAAGTTTAAACCCGTGTTACTTATAATAGAAATACAGTAATACCCCAGCTATCAACCTCTTTTTAGATTTACATGCGATAGGTATAATTTTAGGTATTCTCATAAAATTAATTACCAGTCTCGTAAGAATTAGTACCAATCCCGTAAGCCGAAAAATAATGTAAAGAGGTATGAGATACGCCCTTGAAAAAAGTATAACCAAAAATGTTACGATTATCGCCCTCGCGAATATGCTGACCGAAACCGTCATTGGGATAAATGAGAGCGAAAACGCAGTTTTAACAAACGAAACCGTAACGATAACCGTCCTCGTAATAACCGTATCAACTAAAATCTTGATCGCAATCGTAAGTGTAAAGTTAACAATATGTAATTTAAAACAAGCGATGCTAACCATTCCAATCAGGATTATTTTGATTACTTACAAACGTTTTTACACGTAAACTTGTATCATTTTAGCAATAAGGTGGGTTATATAATGAAGCCTAAAATTAAATTTCCCACTAGCCATACTTATATTTATTGTAATAACAATTACAGCTCACGTAACATTCTATTTAAGTATTTAAAAGCCTATGCCCAGAAATACGTCTTTTTTCGAGAGATATAAAAAGATTTATACGAAAATTGAACCACATATAACCAATAGCTTTTGGCCCAGATAATATCGTGAATAATAAGAAAAATACATTATAACTAAGCCTATTAATGAGAAGGGGGCACTTACTATGAGTAGCTATAGTTGTATACAAATTGTTATACAAGTTTAGCTCATAGGTAAAAACAAGATAATTTATCTGAATACCGATGCTGGTAAACACCTAGTATCTAAATCGTGGTTAAATATAAACTTTCCTGATTATATTACGATAGATGAGCATGTAGGTGAGCGTAAAATTATCATCAACGTAATAAGCACTCCTATTCGCCTTACTAATAAGGCTTGTTAAATATTTTATACCTTTAGGCATAAATCTAACGGTATTTCTACATTATTATGAAAAATAGCTAAAGCTTAGCTTATGGATAGTCAGGATATACGCTCTTTATAAACGAAATATTAGATAAAACCGCATAATATAAATGTACTAATATTGAAAAACGTGGTTTATTTGAAAACCAATTACTTTGAAATTTCTTTTTCACTATAAAAAGTGGGTACATAATCCATTATTTGCAAAATTACCTTCAATATTAAGGTTGTTATTTAACCTGAATAAATGATACATGTAGCTGTTAAATACGTTGCCCTTCTTAAGAGCAAATCATTTGTATTTAACGCTTAAAATCTAAACTCCTTGAATACACTAATAGACGCGACCACTCCTTATATGGTAAAACTTTATAATCCTATAACTGAGGCGGAATACCTCGCGAAACACATGCGGTTGGAAACTATTGCCAAATGCAAAGATAATACCTATTTTCAGGCAAACTAAAAGGAAGCTATATAAGCCCTTATCTGGGTCATATTTATTAATAATTTATCTTTTATAGTTTAGCAACCGACGAAAATAGCTTTCGATAACTATTAAGTCTCTTTTACTCCCACTGAATCTCTTGATAAATCTACTACTATACCGGCAATTAGTATTAAATTTGAATTAAATTCTCCAAATTTTCGCGTTTCTATCACACTCATGAGTATAACTTTTCTTACCAAGATACTTGTCAAAACACGATTAGGCACCCTTTTTTGAATACGGTAGCGTACCTAATGAAAAAAATCTAAGGTCTTTGAAATAATAAACCGTACTAATAAGAAAACGGATTTCGTTAAACCTCGTAACAAATTACGTTACTGAAATACATCGCTCGATATAAAAACACTTTAACATATGCTTATGGTAAAAACATTACAAAGCACCTATATTAATACTACTAATCCGACTTAATTCATTAAATTTTAATGAATTGACGAGCGATATCCTACCGTTTCAAAGGATATAAGTCCAATTGAAATACACGTAAATCAAATAATAAATGTTTTCTTGATTGATAATTAACAATGTACTACACTAAACCTTTATCCTTATATTATATATAAACGAGATGGAAAGCTCCTCAATCAATGGTTCAATACTTTAAATAATCTCAAGCGAATAAAATTCTGTAATAATATATCACTATAGATGTTGATTATGTTTGTAATAAAAGAAAACCGTTTGAGGAATAGATAAAAGTCGAGTGGAAATAAATTCATAACCACTCAATAAATAGATCATTTTAAACGCTTATCCGTTGACTTTAAAGAAAATTGTCATCGAATTTATTTACGGCGAAAAATGAATTAATATTGTAAAGGTTATCAGGTTTTCTTTTTAACTTTTCACATATGCAGATTACTTCCATATATTTACTTTTGTCAGTTACCGAGAACTTAAAAGTAGTAAAGTTACTTCTATAGGTTTTCGTAATTCACTATCAACGCCTAACGTTTTATAAATCGAATATTAAAGGAATTTTGACTTTTTTATCGTATAATTATCGACGAATTTTTTTTTCCAATACGTTTGAAATATACTTGGTTGATTTAACAGCTATTTTCAAGCTTTTGACCAGTAAAGTTAACATTTTTTCGCTAAAAAATTATAAATAGGCTTTCAATTAGTTGAAATTTTAGGATTTTATGTAAAAGCTTTGAGCGTTTTAACTACCCAGAAGAAAATTAAGGGTTTTCAGAATGTTGCGTTTGTTCACTTTTAGTTTAAGTGAAATTTAAATATACTTCGAAGTAACAAGGTTTTTACAACTAATAACACCTTACTTCGCACATTTAATATGCACACTTTAAAAACTTAAAAAGGATTTACTGGAATATTAAAGAGAATAAAATATAATTAGAGTTAGCAATCGTAAAAATAGAATATATTATATATAGTCTACAGTTGTTCATCCTACGTCAAAATGGAATTTTTTTTCCCAAGCTACACAAACTTATCTATATAAATAACTTAAGTTACATCATACAAATCCAACACTCTAAAATTTTCTTTAGATCAATACGAGTTTTAAACGCAGATTGAAATTTATATTTTATAGTTTTAAAAAGCCTATTTTTATGAACGAAAATGACCTATTTCAGATACTATTATTAAACCAGTAATATTTATAAGTCGCCTATTAACTCGAACAAAAATTAATTCCGGCTTTTTCAAACATAAAGTCGTTTATTTTATATAGAAATATCAATGCCTTCGAGTAAAATCAATTTAAAACCCTTTACCAATCATTATTTCTAAGAATTATAAGGTTATCCAAGGTATTATAAACCAAGTTTTACTAAATATAACATTGAAAAATAGAGTAAATCTACGATTAATTATTACGTCGATTTACTTAAATTAATATTTGTTCGACGTGGTTCACTTGTTAGGACTCCTTAATTAAATACCCTGTCTTCTTTGTCGCCTACCTTCAAATGAAAACCGATAATCTTATAAAACTAATATACCAGTATTGGACTGAATCTTCGATAAATTGACGACTATGGGGCATTATCTTACAATACACCTTGTTAAGGCGAGAATAAATAATAACATGCTACTTTGCTTTTAAACGGATTTTTGTAAAGATACTGTTTAACATAAAATTTAACAAGACTTCATAGATAACAAAAACGATAATAATATTCCTTTCAATGCTTTTAAGCTTATATACCTATTGCGATCAGTTAACTACTTATTGTATAACCTCTATACAAGTGGTAATAAAAGACTTGTGGTTTCTATAACAACCGTACAGAAATTTTATCAAGGTATATAATGAAAAAAAAAACTATGTTAAACCTAAGAAAATGATAGTAACCTTTAATAGAGTTTATTTTACTTGAACACAAAAGTATGTAAAAGAATAAGCTAAGAATTATATGTATTACAGAAAACTACATAACGATAATCAAAAACCACTGAACAGCCTTAAGCCTATTTAAAAACCCGAAAAACCAATGTATATAATCTATATGGATTTTATAATCGTATTACCAGCAGTACCATCTACAGGAAAACCATAGATATTACCTAATAAGAAATATTTTAATGCCGTAATACCTGTCATATACAAAATATCTAAGAAAACCCTCCTAATTTCTGGCTATAAAACTCACATGGAAAAAGATTACGCAACTGTTTTCATTCGGAAATTTCTATTATAAGACTAACCTGATCCACAGAAAATTAATTTAAATAGAAATATTCAACTTATATTAGCTTTTTGGAAAATCTAATCAAAGGGATTTGAAATACTCTTAATAATGATAATAGCCTATTATCCATCAGCCAACAGATAAGCAGAAAAAAAATTAGATAGTCGAGCTAACTTTACGCTACTTTGTAACTAAATATCCTAAAAAACATTTAATTATTATTATACTGACTTTATACTAGAATATTAACAATATATACTTACATACTTTAAAAACCAGTCTTTAATAATATTTATTCGAATTTAAACTCACAAAATCAGTCAATATTCACAACAATTTCACTACATAAATAGGTATAAGTTAGATTTATACAAAAACATTTACGACGTAAATCACAATTAACGATGAATATTATTACTATTAAGGCAACAAAGGAATATGACTAGAATTATCGTTAGTATAAGTTTGTTATAAGCGATTAGGTGTAGTTAAAACTGAGAAAAGCCTACAAACCCCTTTATAAAAAAGGTAAATTGTTTACACTGCATATAATGGCGTACGAAATTGTAAAGAAAATCAATAATTTGACTCTTACTTTAAACTTCCCACCAAATTTACGAATTTACCAAACTATTACCATTGCTTAATTGTTACCATTTCGCGACTCTAAAAAATACCTATTTAATAAAATTAAATCACCGCCTAAGTCAGTTAAATACAAAGACGACAAATGAAATGTTAAAAATTAGAAAGTGAAACTTATAATAGCTGAGCGGGTAGATCGATGTCGTCGTAAAGGGAATTAGATTTAATTTTTTTTTTCAACAAAAAAAGGCTTTACAGCTTGCGAAGGGGAATGGAACCCGATATCAAAATTCAATTGCCCGGATTTAATCGAGGTGCTTAAAAAATTAGAAAGGTAAAGGACAATTCGAGAAAGGTTGTTTCTGCTAAATAATAAGAACATCATTTTTTCTTTTGGCCCTCGGCATTTGTTGTACCTCATTCATGGGGGTGTTTACTCATCTCGTGCATTTTCACAAGACTTCTTTCTCTTAAGACTGCCTACTTATGAGTTATTCTTCTTATGAGTACTTATTGTTATGATGATGTGGTAGATTCCTACCTTTAGCCTAGTCTTTAAGTTAAAATACAGACCGGAAGACCACAATACGTTCGCACATACAAACAGAACAACATAAACCCTACTTTTAACATTAAATCGTCAAGCTTAATGTCAAATCATATTGATTTTCCTCCTTCTTTCTCATCACTACATTATTTTGCAATTAATAAATTTTACTTTCAAGATACTATTAAGGCAAGTTCGAGCTTATCTTATCGTAGTTTCAACAACGATAAACGATTATCTTAACTCTAGATACAATGTAATAACCACTCTGAATTACGAAGACGTGGTGGTATGATTCAATCTTTAGAATGAAGATGACAATAACTTAACCTTCTATAACTATTTCTATCGTCCTAAGACTGTTACAAACCTAATGAGACTTTTAGAGATTTATAACTTAGATATCAAAGTCAAAAACTAATCCTTGATTGATTCGCTGACTAAAAAACAGTTGTTAAAATAACTGGTGATTACATAATCATACAAGCAATAAAATAGTAACACTTTCCCACTATAAATCTTTGAAAATACTTCGATACTTCCCTTTAATATATTCAATTTGGTCACACCAACCAAGAAGAAGTGGAGGAATTACTTTAATTATTAAACAACTATAAAAGAGTCCAAAAAACATTTGGCCCTTATCTGCACCCCTTGAAAACTTTCAAAAAGCTCTCGATTATGAACAAACTTCCAATACAAAAGCCCTAAAAACGGAGGGTCTATCTGGACTTTCAACAACTTCCTAGAAACAACTGCTAGCTCAAGGGGCGAACTCCGTAGCCTAGTATCTACTAAGGTTAAATATAGCTTTAAAGTTCAAGATACAGTCATGATTTCTCTATGCAATGGACCACAAACCGTTTCTCACATACTTAATGAAATCAACAAACATATTCAATATACTATTGGATTTTTGATCATAAACGAAAGAAAGAAACTCTTTGACTATTTAATTGGAAAAATAGTTTTAAATTACGCATTTACTTTTGAATTTTGCTTACCATACACCCCTAAAAATTGGATTTCCAAACGCTTTAACAAAATGATATTGGAAAAGACATAGACCTGGACCATCGCTAGGAAAATATCATATTACTTATAACCTTGCCTATTTCAAACAACTATTGTCATAACCAATTTAACGGTTTACAATAGGAAGAAAATCCGTTAAAACACTCCTAATAAAGGATTTTTTATTAAGTCAAAGGATATAGAATCATGAGTCCGATTTTAAATTTACCTTCACTCCCAGTTTTATTGTTATTGTCCATATACCATGAAGAAAACGAGATAAGAGTCAAAAGAATAATCCAATAGGAGAAAAGGCAATCCATCCTTTATAGAATTTTTATAATATAACTAAATCCCGGTACATATTTATAGTCTACTTAACAAACTGACCAGGAAACTCGACAAGGAAGATTGTTGACATGTTAAATTTAATGGTGTTTATAAGAACTATTACGGGAATTCGAAGATCCACCATTATAAATGAAAATAGAACGAAATTTCTCGAGGTTAATATTCCTTAAAACACTTCAACAACTATACCTAACTCCAAGCCATAAAAAGAATGTACGTTAAAAAATAATGAAGTCAACAAATAATCTTCCGCCAAATACTATTATTGATAATAACATAGTCCAATTTATACTTGCGGTCAATAAACAAGAGAAATAACTACCTATAAAAAAGCCTCGAAAATTCCAGATACCGAACACTAGAAAAGGGCCCTCCACAGTAAAATATGGAGATTTCTATCTCTAAAGATCTTTAAGGCTATCAAAAAGGACAGTAACGTCTATACCCTAACAGCAAAAGAAGTCACCAGGATCAAGATTGATTCCAATGATAAATACGAAAGGTATAAGGTCAGGATAATTATATGAGTATTTAAGCAACGATATAATATTGACTACACTAAAACGTTTGCCACCACAGAAAATTCTTACAGGTTAAAATTCCTCGTCATGCTAGCTACCTCTTTTAGTTAGGATATTAACCAAATCGAAATCGATTCAGCTTTCGTTAACAAAAGCTTCAAAGGACTAGTTTTTATAGAGATCCCAGACATCATTAAAACCTTCTTTTTAAAAATCCCAAAGAAAATATCGTGGGTTCAAACCCTACAGTTAACCAATTTTTAAGATCCTTGCCTCAATATATGAGCTTCAATAAGTTTTAAAACAATAGTTCAAAAATTGAAATCAGTTTCCTATACTCTTAGGTTCAAAAGATAAAATTCAAACTACGTTGTATAAATTCATTATTATTATCAACTAATTATGAGCAATTAAGTTAACGATTTACTTATTATCATTTATAATCAAATAGTTATTAAAGCCGTTAAAATAGATACAATGAAGCATTTTTTTTAAAAAAAAAATAGATCACTTCCTCAAGATACTTTTTATTGAGGAATAGATACATACATAAACTCTTTTGAGTCTAAAACGCCTATACGCAAAAATAATCAACTTTTAAAATAGAGAACACAAATAAACGTCTGGCCTATATATCTATTATAATGATATTGCTTATTCGCGTTATCCCATCAAAAAAACATGCTAATATATAATGAACCAAGAGGTATTAGTCGGATATTGAGGCTCTCAGCTATGTAATATGCCCGACCGCGCCATATATTACGTTCCTTATATCAGTACTTTCACGTTTCAGATCCAATACTCTATGTAAAAATATAAAACTTGTCAATTACACCCCTAAATACTTCATATGGTATTAAAAATTAAGACTACAAGTATAAGAAAAAGGACCTTCAGTATCACCGTATTGAAACACTATGAACTTTGACTAAAACAATCATAAAGGTTCCCACCAACTTCAAATCAAAGGCTATTGCGATTCCACTTAAAAAGAATACAAGTCCACTAGAAAGTAGACCTCTAGATACACAATTCAAATCGTCAATAATATGGTTAACCGAGTTTCCAAGCGAGTATTCATGATATGACACTCTTTTATGGATGATAAATCTATAAATTTCATAAATATCACTTCAAATAGCCTATAAACAAGGAACTTAGTCACAAAGTTACGTATTACTATTATAATTACTGTATACTACAATAATGAAGGAGTCTTCAAGTTGTTTAAAGCTATAAAGAATAAACAACGTAAACAGCATATTTCCCTTGAAAAATACTTCGTCAAGAATAAATTAGAATGTGGTATTATATACATTAAGTGGTTTTTTACAAACATACAACTGGCTAATTGGTTAAAAAAAACTACAGATGAAGGTAAAGCATAAGTTAATGATGCAAAGGTCTGGATTGGTTAAATCTACTTAATGAAGGTTAATAATCAATAGTTTATAAAACTTTATATTTTAAATCATCTTATAATATTACGGGTATTTAATAGTAAAATGGTTATTACTATGAACGTTAAAGTATTAAAAAATAACCAACTATAAAGATCATCGGTTCACATCAAACTACACAGTCGTCTTGCTTTTTGCATGTACCATCTCTACACTACCCATCCTTCACCTTTCAATTTACCCTTATTTTATCATTTTCGTTTCTCTTCATATTCGTTTTAAATGAACAGATAGTATTTTGCAAAGGGGTGTATTGAAAATACAACAGGAACAGTGTGTACTGAGTAATAAAGACAGTCAATACTTAGTACATCTTAATACCAAAAATAGAAAATACTACGAAGATGAGGATATCCTCCAGAACAATAGTAGGAATACTAGTAAAAGGACTAGGTAATTGTATACTAAAGTATCAAAGGATCGAGATGGAGAAGATACTGGTATACGAATACTTACTAGTACGAGATACTAGTACTAACTAGTACGGAGGATCAAGATGGAGATGATAATTGTATACTAGTATTTACTAGTATAGAGGTCCTAATACTGAATATTACAGAGTCTCAATCGTAATGATCGAGATCTGTATAAAGATTCTCTTGATTATATTAAGAATTTCTCCATATAGATTCTAGGTATTCCTGAATCTACAAGCTCATACAATATCTTCTTGCATAGTAGGTTCAATAATCATATGGAATCCAAGCATAACATTATTGTGTTAAATATGAAAAAGTGGGTCATTACGGCGTTTCAAGGCTACAATATTGGGATTACTAACTTTACCTGTCGTATTACAGGAAATTACTGGAAACTGAATAGTAAAAATAATAAAATGATAGTATGTTGATTTATTCGTCCTATTTTTGAAACCTGAATTATGAATTTTTAAGCTACCAACCACAATTTTTAACCCTTATCGCTTCCTAATCCATGGAACCCTATATAAATATTCTTGAAATCATAAAGGTTTCAAAGTTTTGACGACTAAATCTAATTTAATTAAAGGATAATTTCCTATACTTTTATCTAAAACCAAGAAGTATTCTTATATTATTAATAATAATTCATTTTCACGTATTATTCGCTGTTCTTCAATAATATATTATTCAAAACGTCACTGTGTCTGTTATCTACAAGCTCCATATTTTGAAAATGAAGAACTTCCTAATTACATATTTTGATACTTAAGTTTTCACTTTGGATGTTTGGTAAAATTAACACGAATTATAGCTACATAAGGTTTCACTTAATGAAATAACTCACAACGTTAACCAAATAACCTGAAACGTTATAAATGAAATCTTTTTGAACAATTTCAAGAAATAGTCGACTTTTTGCCAATACATTCATAATAACCAATGAAATACATCAAACAATCCTACTTAATGTTACAATAATAAAAAGAACAACCCTATATCCTCTCCTTAAATCTAGTTATAAATCGTAATTGACTCATGATCACAAACCTTAAAAATATTTAACCCCTAGCAGTCATTTTATAAATATTAACTGTTTTAATATCACTTATAATCAGTACGAATATTATGAAGTATTGAGATACAACAAAGATTAATACACCATACACTTTATCAATTCCAACTTTAATCTTCAACTTATTAGCGCGCCCTAGTGCGGTTGATACAATGACCATAAGCAATATAACGTTGATCTATAACGGCTATACTTGTAGCTATATAAGCAATTTAAATTATTGAAATGGTGTTGCTGCAGGTATTAGTAACAATGATGAAACATTAATATAAAGCATACGTTAATCTCAAGAACATTTTAATATATAATATGAATTTATTCAAACTAATAAAAACCTTCATCATAACTTATTGAATTAAATACAGTTTGATATTAAAAATTATAATACTGTATAATTTATTCATTGTAAGAAAAAAATATGAAATCATCGCACAAAATATCTGTGAGTCAATGAAAGAAGTTAGAGTAATCAATTTATTAAACCAATACAAAGATCATAAGTGGTCAATAATATTAGAATTAAATGCTTAGTAACTAAATATTGTGGAGATATTACAAGTAAATACTTGGATCAACAACTCAAAACATATCTAATAATACATCTAAATAGTAATGATTTAATCCCTTTATATATATAGTTATTCAGTATCGAATCATGCGAATCATTCTATTGGTCCTAATAATTTGTCGTAATTATACCTTGTGTCAATTACTAATTTATACTAATTTGCTCCTTTCTTATTCCCGTAAAGTATTGAGTTACTTCATTTTTCATATAATAGATTCCCTATCTAATATATTGCGTTTGAGGCTTCGTGTATATAAATCGAACTATTCGTTATTTAATTTATTTTTCTTTGGATTGAAATATTATCGTCTTGCTTTATATTATCGTCACCAAAATTTTATAAGTCCCTCTTGATCTGATTTTCCTCACTTGATTCCTTTGAATATACTTATTAAATTGTTTAGTTTGGAAAAATTGATCTTACTAACCTGTTTTTTATAAAAGGTTTGAACTGTAAAGTTTATTTAAATCTATTTTTTATTGTGCAATCGAACTTCCTACCTGTATTTATTGTTGAACTTATTTCTTCTCGTGCCCTCTATAGGAGAATTCGTTCCTCCATAGGTAATGTGTTAGATTGCATTAGTGATATAATATTGGTAGGTTTTTTTTTTCTGGCTCTATAAGATAATTCTTTCCTTTTTCAACTTTATCTCATTTTTTGGAAAAATAAATTAACTTTTTTTCATTATTAGTTTAATACGTAGAAAGAGTCGTTTAATTTATTATGGTGCTTATATGGAGTATTTCAATACCAAAGACTTTAAGATCTTCGCCATCGTTATAATTTCGTTTTAATTGTATCCAAAAGTAACGGTTTTGATTCAAGTAGCGTATTTTAAATTGGATTCGATGGAGCTTTTATCTCTTTCAAAGGTTAATTGATAAATAGGACCAGAGTTTGCGCAAATAGGTGGTTATTTTTAAAAGCGGAGGTGAATTTTGATGCTTTAGATTGGATTTTGCTTTGGTCAAGAATCAAGATTAGACGCCGTTTATTTTTCTCGGTTGTGATAATACTACAATAGTGGCTACGGACAGTTTTAAAATTTATAATTTGTTTCAATTTTATTTATTTTTTGTTATTACCTAATTATTTGATATAGTATTTTTTGTTATTTTTATGGGCATCGCTAATTATTTTATTTCATAATTTTGGTCATGAATATTTATATAGTGTTTTTATACATTTCAGTGTTTAATTTTGTTGGTTTAATAAGCATATTATAAAATTTAGAGTGTATTTGTATCATGCGAAGTCATGGAAGTTTTCAATTCATGTTTGACAGTTTTTTCAAAAATTTGAAATAATTCTGTTTTCTTATAAATCAGTTTGTAATTTTTTTGGTTCAATGTTTCGCTGGGAAACGTAAATCCTTTCTACCATTAGTCCATCAATTCTATCGAAAGTCGCATATTTGATGATTAAGCTTGGAATAAAGTAAAAACGTTACTAAATTCTTTCTAGTATTAAATCTTTTTTATTTTTTTAAGAGTCTTTGGTTCTAACAATTCGTTAAGATTAGCCTATAGTATATTTTAGTAATCCATTTAAAAAATAAGATAATGGCAAATGTACATATATTGTTATTATTGGAGTCGCAGTCAATTCGATTACAGTCAAGTCAACTATAATTATGGTTAGTTCTTTGTACTGACGGTAAATTGAATGCAGTTTGTGGGATTGATTGCAAGTTTAGTGCAGTAGGTGCATACTTCAAGTTGGGTCACGGGCCAAGAAATTGGGCATAAAAATTAGCGTGCAGATCGGCTAGCGGTCTGCCAAACTTAGAAGTAACCACATTACTACTTTCAATGCAATACCTGTTACTTCGATCACAAAGATTCGAATTAACAACATTGTAACGATAAATGCCTGTTATTGATAGAAAGGTCTACCAATACTTATTAGTGCTTATAAGGTTAAGCAAAGATAAGCTAGGTAGAAGAAGAGGGTACTTTCCAATTGTTACGCTTTGTCAAGGCAAGGTATAGGAAAGTGACTTACGAAGCGCCCCTTCAATACTGTGTCAGTTTTCGAGGCAGTAAGTTGGGAAGGCCTTTGAATTGTATTAGTTTTCACGGCAATTTAGGAGCAAGCGTTGGTATCGTTATCGAAAACATTAAAAACTCTTTATTAAATTAGTTTTGAAATCGTTAAGATTGACTGTCCCCAATTCTCAAAAATCGTTCATTCGTTAATTTGGCAAACGGTCAAGTTATTACTACTGCAGATATTATAATTACGGGTACTACTATTGCAAATCGCAAGACAACTAAGTCTCAAAACCTTAAATAAATGATAATTTTGGAGGTAAATAACCTAAGGCCTAACTTTCTTTTACACCACTTTTTTCCCACTTTCCACCTCCTTATCTTTGTTAAGATAGCTTTAAAACACCGGAATTGACATAATTGATAAACCCGTCAGAAAAAAAGGCAATTAAAAACCTCGGTATCATTTTCGCAAAATACTACGATAAATACATTTGATTTACGAACGTTGACGAAAAGTTAATACACTAGTACTTTACTAATATAATAGGCCGTTTCATCATTAACTTAGACCTCACCAGATTCCATAAAAGATTTGAAGCACTTAATAACTTTGAAAATTGATTCGGGGAATGAACTTTAGATATGTAAAATAGAATGTATAAACAGCTTGAAATAAGAATTAAATTGAATTAGATAACAAAGGAGTTGAACTCCTTACAAAGAAAGGAAAAAGACATAATTTGGCAAACTTATTTTAGAAATACGCCAATAGAAAATATTTCCAATGTATATTAAAAGATAGGAGCAAGGGTAAAGATATCATTAGCGACAGCGTTTCTCATTACCCTCACATACATTTGCAACGCCTTTCCTCCGCACAGATAAGTTCTTCAGGCCCCTTTGCTCACAATCTGTAACAAGAAAGTTTCATTGGCTGTAAATAATTGATTATCAAACGTAGGGTAAATCTTCAAATCTACCAATTGATTGAGTAGGAACTTCGTTAAGCCCTTCAATATCAAAAGTATTGTTATTAAATCCCTCGCGAAAATCTTCAAATTTCCTTCCCCTAAACCCTTTAATACATCCAATTTTAACAAGCTAGTTAAAGCAAAAGCGGATTTACACGCGAGCTTACGGTAAGGACGATTACTAGATCTTTCCCTTCAATTTTTTCTAAAAGTAATTATCTTGCTTACTAGTACTATCACCTTTTCTAATACCCTTCCAAACACTAGTCAAGGGACTTAAAGGGTCTTTACGACTAATACATCACTTTCCCCCCTCGAAATATCCTTATGGTATAAACTAACTACGCGGTGGGTGATTACTATGTTTTTTAAAAACTAAGAATCAGAAGAAAAGTATAACGGTATGTCATACAACCTCCTCAGCATTGAGTTATGCCCTTTCTTTAACATATACCGCCAGATAAGAATTGAATTGCCACGTTTTTATTAATTATTTACCAATATTTTTACCGGATTAACCGAAAACTATTACCTTTCATACTTGATGAATTGCTCGTCGTTTCGAAAAATATATGATAATCTTAAAAGTTACTTCGAACACGACATCAAATTCGCCTAAGTTTGAATAAATTCGAATATTATTAAGTATTTTGATATGATGAAATTTTAAACAAAAGTCGGATAGTACAATGGATCTCTTTGATTAAATGATAGATAAGTAAATGATTTGTCAACACATAATAAGAAATGTAAAAACTGGTACATAAATACTATACTAATAATCCTCCATGCCGTTATGGGTTGTAAGAAATTCGCATATACCACAAAATGCTCCAGCACCTGCAATCAAGGTTTTTTTAACCAGTTCCGATCTTTAATTACAACCCTAATAACACGGGTGCCTGATTCAACTAATATATGGCCCTAAGTTCTCAAATTCAACAACGATAATGAATACTCATTCTACAAATATTACATGGACTGGAAATAAAAACGTTATAGTTAATACGGTTAACAAAAGAATGCATGAAAACATAACCGCCAAGTTATGTAAGAAGACAAATATTCCTGATCGTTAAGATCTTCAAAGTAAATACGTAAGTTCCCTGTAAATGCAAAAAGATATTGGATTTTATGCAAACAAAACTACTGATTAATATGTTATATTTTTATCGAATGTGAATATAAACAGATTATATATTACATATAATTTTGCCTTGTTTTCAATTCAAAATACGTTTAATACGTTATTAACTCCAAAGGTAAGAAAATTGAAAATAGAGAAAATAAACCTAAAACTATCGATTGATACAAAAATACTAACTATAATTCAAAAGCTAGGTAATAACTAATTAACCACGCTTTTTTGTACACTTAAAAAGGTAAAATATTCCTCGTTGTTATAATAATAAATATTTGAACCGCTTACACTCATTTACTATTTACAATTGTTACTTGGAGTAAATCATTGAAGGTATAATGCCAAACATTGGAGTAATACAGTATTCAGTAGGAGATTATTCTTAATACGTCGCGTTATAAATAAACACTAATATTATTACAAAACTTGACCATACGGATGCTGCTGGTTTGAATTTAACTTTAGCTTTGGGAGAAAAAATCTCTTTACTAGGATTGACGACTGCTATTATAATTGTTAGACATATTATTTTTCACATATTTAAATCCCCTTCCCAGTTTCTTCTTTACCTTAAAAATATTAAAACCCTCAATGTTAACGTTAATAATCATATGAACAAATTAGTTAGGGTTAAAATCGACTAAAGGTTCTTATTTAATTTAAAATGAGGATATCCTTAATTTGGCCTTCAAAGGCCAAGATTTTTGGTTCTAATTTTGCCTCAATTATAACTTGGTCAATTATATAGACGGTTTAAATACCTGGCGAATAACAGTCTATATAAAATTCTCAAGAGAACAGTTTATAAGGATATAAATTTACTAATACTAAAAGTAAATGAATAGAGTCAATATTTTTTACAAATACACTTCCTACTCCACTCAAAATTGAAATTCATATTGAAGAAAAATCAAAACTTTAATTCTCAAATATTCGTAAACGTGTTTTACTTCAACGACAAGCTAATGCTTTACGATATTAATGCTGCAACAGCTTTCTATAATATCTAATTCCTTAAAATTATTATAATAAAGAAAATATAAAACTCATAGCATATATCGTAGATAAGTACGTACCTGGAACCCCAAATAATACTAATTTACAACATAGATACCAACTTCGCTATAATAAAGGTTTAAGCAAATGCCAAAGCGATAAAGATTGAATATAAATAGGTTTCCGTTAAGGTTTACTAGAGTATTAATAAAGTTGAAAATATTTCCACAATCTTATAAAAGGCTTACGATACCTTCATTCTTGGGATTAATATTTTTACAAATTATAAAACACAACTTGAAATAACTGAAAAGGGTCTTAACAATCCTATTATATTAATAACTTTATACTACCTTGATTGGTTTCTAACCTATATAATCATATGATAGGTCGAATAATTTTAGGGATTAAACTAAATAGGTACCTATTAGCTTTTAACGTATCAAATATAACAATATATCAAGTATTACAATTTGAATATTCGACTAGTGCGTATTAATTAGATGGAAAATAGAGTACTGTATCGGTAATATACAAATTAACAATACTATTTTCCTCGTAGATGTTAGTTTTATGACATTAAAATAACGTGTTATTAAAAGCTCTGATCTTTAGAAGTGAAAGCTAATTGAAACGTTGGCTAAAAACATACGACTTAACTTCAATGAATCGGAAATTCAGATTGATAACATTAACGATAATATGGATATTCGTAGAATATATATTAGTCTATGACAGAAAAGGCAATTTATAAGATTAACGACGATTAATTAAACCGACAAGATAAAATCACAACGATACTAGAAATAAAAGGTCCGTATGACTTACATTGTTACGTGATGTTAATCGTAAATATTATATAACCTATGAATTTCAGTATTAGCCTAAAATTCACAAAATATAGATTTTAACAAGTAAAAGAAAAGGATTCAATTACAATTAGACAATTCAAAAAACGATATTAATATGGTTTCGATAGACTTAATAATATCAAAGTTGATCATTTTTACAAACGACTTTTTTACGAATAATACTAACCTTATATCGCAAATCAAATTGATCATGATATTTATCAACAAAAAACAAGCTAATAGTCAATTAATAATCACTGATAACATTTTATACTTAATATTTTTCAAATATAAACATATAACGCGAAACGTATGAACCTTAAAATTTTATGATATAATGGTATATTTTAATATTAGTATAGTAATTAACGGTATGTTAAGGATTAATACCAAATGGCTAGTATTGTTTCCGATACTTATAGTTATGTATATAGATTTTCGAAAGTTTTACGAATATTTGTTTAAGTTAGGTATAACTAATAAATAACGTTCAATAATAAACTTAATGTTAGAATAGTAGTATTTGCAGTGTAGTAGGTCAACTTTACTTACAGTAAAGTTGACTATACTGACTGAAAGTTAAGTGTATTGTTTTGTGCTGGCCTACGGTAATTGACTGCAAATCAAGTGCAGTATGACCCCACTTCGCACTAGAGCATAGGCCAAACAATTTTCCATACGAATTACTATGCCAACCAGCTAGCGGTCTACCAAACCTAGAACAATACATCTACCACCTGACTACTGCAATACTATTATTACTTCAACCAATCGAATAGACAACATTTTAACGTCTAAAGCCTTACTAATACTAAACAATGTTTATTAGATTAAGCATGAATTAGCTAAGTAGAAGAAAAAACTATTTTCTGGTTACGCTCTACGTTAAACAATGGATAGGGTAGAGGAAAGACTTTTTCGAAAGGCTTTTACAAATTGCGGCGTATTTTACAGAAGGAAGTAGAAAAAACTTTTAGGTTGAGGCGGTTTTTACGGCAGCTTAGAGGTAGCGAGGGTATCTTTATCAAAAACACGAAGAAATCATTGCATTTTTTTAAGAACATTAAAATAAACTGTTAAAAGTCTTAAAGTTCAGCATGTTGACAAACGCCTAAGTCAGTACTACAGCGGGTATTATTACTATAAAAACATGATGTAGTTCTACGCCTTATAACTTTCAATATTCGCCTTTTATTAATAATAACAAACGATCTTCGACCTTACCCTTTTCACTAAAAGTTTGCCTCTACTTTACTCTTTTGGATTCCCCTACCTTAATTTAATCGTTAAGTTCACTTATTCAAGCTAAATTACCAAAAATCTTCAAATCACGTTAGGAAAGCTACGTCGCGCGACCTAACGCCAAGCTGCCAAGTTTCTACGCGACTTTACGCTAAAACACCAAGTATCTACACTCCAAATCATCAATTTCCTCGCTCTACGCGTTCCACATAAGCCAAAAAACTAAGATGGCTACTGTTAGCACTTACTTTGAAGCTATTACCGACCTCGCTTGCAAAGAAGTAATTAAGGCCCCTGGATTTCTCTTTACCAAAAATTATAATTACGAACTTTGGAGATAAGATGTTAATAAGGACTTAATCGAAAAACATTTAACTAATTTTATCGGCTGTTATATTGTCGACTATTATAAAGGCGAAAAGCTTGACCACGGTAATAATGCTTTTTACAAATACTATGACTTTTCGATGATTATACTATTAATATGTGGGGAAAAGTGTAAAAGAGTGTTAAGTTAAAAATAAAGGAAAACCTTAAAGAGCGAGGGATTTATATACCAGAAAAAAACTTTACCAAATTGGTAAAAACTCCTTTCGATTTGGCTAATTTTATGAAATACCTTTAAGATTCACGCCTTAAGGGAAAGGGTATTGAAATACTTTAACACCTTTATATGCGATTTAAGGGATCTTTTCTTTACCATTAGCTAAGTTGAGCCTTTTTACGCCTTGATGATAAGGAATCTGTTAACCTGTTCGATAGCCTAACACCTTTACGTGGAAACACGAAGTACGCCTTTAATGGCGGCAAAGCGCGTAAAGTAACGATTGTACATACAACTAAAAGAATTAACGTTAGTACTTTATACCAGTTAGTTAAGTAAGATCGTTAATACCCTTAAAAATTTTAGGTTCCTTTTACTCCTTAACACTTTAATAAGAATCGTCAGGTCCCTTAAAAACCTTTTTACAGCAGGTTTGCCTATAATCGAGAGCCTATTACAGGTTTTACTACAGAACATTACCCCTCGAGTTAGGCGAATAGAAATTACTATTAATAGCATACCTCGGAGGCTTCAAAGCTGAAACTGTTAGGAAATACTAATAAAGACTAAGATGATCATTGTAGTCTGCGCACAAAACCTATTAAAATGGTTAATATTAATTATAAGCTTTTCATAGACTTCGCCAAAATCTGGAACGATGTAGATAAGTATGACGGGAAGCTTTAAAACCTTTTCGACTCGAAGATAATTATCTTTTTCAAGATCTGTAAGTAGATGAAGGTTTTCCATTTTAGTTTTTACTTACTATTTCCCAGAATCCTTACAAGATATGTTAAGGACTATTACCTAACCTTTCTATTACAAACAACGACCTTTTTCGAAGTTTACGAAAATATAAAAAGTTATTTCGAGTAATACGCCTATCTTGTGTAATACTATATAAACTAGGCTATTACGAGGTGGACCAAGAAAATAGTAAAGAAAAAATAGGAGGAAACACCAATAAATATGCTTAATTAGATGCTTAATAAATTGATGTTATACTAGCAAGTACATAGGAAAACCAACTTTAGCGAAGCCATCCATACATTGCAAGTAGGAACATGTAGCAGTTACCGGTGTTGGTGAGTTCAAATACACCTTATAATGGCCAGATGCCACCTGCGAAGGCTTTTTTAACCAGTTGCATTCCTCGCTTACAATTTTAACAGCGCATATACCAAACTCGCTTGGTATATACCTCTTAGCCGGCAACTTCCCTAACGTAGATAAAAAAGACCTTATGGTAGTTAACTTCATTAACCTCAAATACGGTTACGGGTGACTTTAATGCTTAAGGTTTGGCTTATCGATCATAAATTAAAGGTAACAGCTACTTTGGCGCTAATAGAGCTAATATTTGAGCGTATATTCTAAACATAAGTACTATCGTCATAATATTAATAATGAGATTTATGGTAAGTCTAGTTATTGGTTAACTGGCCACCCCTCTTCTAAACGGAATAATAAAAAGGTAATGTACTATATTCAGTACTCTACCACTTTTAAATATGATTATCTAGATTAAATCACAAACTTTAAAGGCGATGATCCAATTAACAGCGATGACTCTCTTAAATAGAGTAAGTGGTATAAAATATTATTTTCGGTAAGGCCTAATAATTAGCCACCTACGCCTTTTTATACCGTTTGGGTGGTAAAAACCTTTACATTTGGCTATATTAAGCTTGTTACTCCTTGTTCACCTTGAAACTTTGCGATAGTTATGAGGAACACACGTTTTAAGGTATTATGCAAGATATAGGGGCATTAACATACTTAATAGGAGGTTATTTGCAATACGTAACACTACGTAGGGAAAACACTATAGCTATTGAAATTAATCGTTACGATGTTAACAAAGTCAAATTTAGCTTCGAACCAGGCTAATAACTATCGTTATTTAATATAACGATAGTTTAAATTATTATTAGGTCGATTTTGGTTTATATTCTCAAGTCACCAACCCCCTTCTTTTTCTTCATTTAAAGTATATTAAGGCCCTCGGTGCTAATATTAACGTCAATACCAACAAAATGGTTAAAAATTGTTAAAGTTTTCCCTTTGCCTCTAAGTGGGGGCATATATAGCTTTATTTTTAAGGACTTCAACTAGTGGTATTCAACTTAATGGAGTTGGGACAACGTTAATTACACCGGCATTATTACTATTTAACACTTCATAGGCTATAAAAAATCTTATAGTCCGTAAAGTATGAAGATGTGGAATATACTGCTTTAAAGGCTACCAAAAAGCTTTGCTACTACTATCAAATACATGCCTAAGCCCCCCGAAGATTTAAGTTTATATTGAAAGGCGACAAGATTGTAATTAGAATGTATTTGTTAATATGTAATACTCAAATCACAAGCTCATTCTTCATGTCTTTAACGTTATAACCTCTTTCTAAAAAGCCGAATTCCTGAAATTCCGTTCGATAAAATATACGTGGGAAACGCTAAAAATATTGTAATTTAATACGTATCTAGACCAGCCTAACGTGATCATTCACGATATCGGTATGAACAAAACGGTAGCGGAGTGTTAGAAAGATACCAAAATAATAGGTATTTAAAATAAATAGGGGTCTATAAAGACCCACTGGAGCATTAGGAAGGTTAAAAGGGTATAAGCCTTACTTCGCTGAATGTATAACATCCTTACGTTAAAAATTAAAAGCTAAACAGATCTGAAGTCACGCCTTTAGATAGTGTTAAAGTGCCTAAACAATACTGTGGGCCCTAATGGCCTAGTATTAAGACTGTTGGTCTTCAGAGAATCCTACGCCTAACGAGTAGATATCCGCCATTGGCAAATACACAAAAGTGATTTGCGGCTTACGGTAAAGCATTAAGGGAATTACAGAAGGAATCAGTACGTCGCTAGGTTAAAGATACCCTTAACACTAGGAAAGGCCCTATAAAAATCGACGTACTTACTCTGCCGTTATAAGGTGAAGTCTTCGTATAGCGGCAGCTGGGAAAATGGGAGAGCCTATACAAAACCTTAAATATCAACAACTCGAAAGTAGTTGTTAAAACTACTAATAGTCTTGTATCATTTAAAACCACCCAGATTAGCCTTGCATTAAAGTTACTAACAATGAAAATCTATAAGATAAACAACCAAGCTAATACGAACCTCTTCTACTTATTATTAATAAGCCAATAAAACGTCGCCGGCGCGAACGACCATCGAAAAAAAAGGAACGCTAAAAAGAAGGAATACATACTAAGTCGTATTTATAATACTATTTTGGTAAGCAAGAAAGAAAAAGATAACGAAAATAGAATAATAAAGCTTCGAGTATAAGGTATTATCAAGATTTCCGATAAACTATTTAAGGAAAAAGACCAGGTCGGAATTAACGGCTTACTAACTTAAAGAGTTGTACAATTCTTGACAAAGACTAATTTCAACCTCCAAAACCCAAATATCACGATCTTTAAGTTGAGGATTATCTACTAGATTAAAGGTAAGCCCACAGGGTAGCCATACGAAAAATTACGCCTAATCGTTTAAATTTTCGACGATAAAAGCAAAACTCGTATCTTAAAGTAGTAGCTAACAATTGAAAATATTAGCTAGCGCTTAGTAATCATACCGATAATAAGTCTATTAGCTGAAATTAAAGGTAAGTTCAGGTTAAATAGCCAAAATATACCGTAAGCTTATACTTAATTAGCAATAGATTAATAACGGATTATACTGCTAAATTTACTATAAGAACTTAGTACCATCCACCTTTTAGTGACGGTGATACGAGGTATTAAATTACTATACAAATTAGTTAAAACAAACTTTTATTAGTTTTTAACTTACAAATCGCATTCTAAATTAAAACTAGGTAGAAAATCTTGAATATACGACATATACTTGCTAGTAATGTAAAGAAAAGTATTTCGCCTGGTAGGTATATAAATTAACGATACCATTTTGGTTAAAACGGCTGGCTTTATGACATTAGAATAAGAAACGATTAAGGGTTTTTATTTTTGGGATTTTTTTCCGGTTACGACACTAGTGAAAGGTAATTAACTTAACTTTAACGGATCGTTAATCTGTGTACTTGGTGTTAATACCGGCTTCAGATTTTGTTAAAAAGGCTCGAGCATTAATTTGGTTATAATCGACAAGACTAAAGTAACTAAGACCTAACGATACCTGAAACAATGTGTTCGTGTTAACTATATTTCCACCTTATATTAATCAGAGGCTTTTTATGACCTCTCCATCACAACGTAAGTATAATATTCAACAGGTAACGACTTTAACCAACTTGATAGAAGAATTAAATGACAGATGCGGAATCTGTACCGAGGGATTAATATGGTTTCGATCGATCTATCGAGGGCTAAGTTAATAATTTTTACGAATGGACTTTTTGTAAATAATACTAACCTATTTTCACAAATAAACTTTCTTGACACCCTTGTTAATAAAATAAGGCGAAAATGCCAATTTAATATTATCGGTAACCTAATTTACTATACCTGAATCAAATATAAAAGGATTATACGAAACTTAATAATTTTAAACGTTTACGATTCAATGATAAACATTAATATAGATATAGTATTATTGGAAATTCTTATTTTTATTACGAGGTAGTTAAAGATTACTTTTATTATGGTAGTAATTTATATTGATTCAATAAGACTGTTTGAATACCTTTTTGAACTCGGAACCATTAGCGAAAAATGTTTGATAATCAAAGTAATAACACTTCGCAAAGCCTTTAAAGGAAGTAGATTAAGGAGTTTCGATAGATTAACAGCAAGAATAATCCTATCAATGTTATAACGAAGGCATTTTCAAACAAGGACCTAAAAAGGTTCACGGATAGTAATAAGTTAACTATATATATCGAGGGTTACGTTGATAAGCCGCCTGTTAATATGAAATTAAGTAAAGGCGGCGGCTAAAGAAATATTGGAAAATTAAAAGACTTTTAGGAGACTAACGATAACGAATTGTTTAATTGGAACGGTTAAAGTATAAGTTTGTAAAAGCTTGTAGCAGATAAACTTTTTGTGAGAGTCAATAAAGTTAGACCTCGGAGCTATGGAGCAATGAACAGCAATCGGGGTTAATTTATATGTAATGAGATACTATTCGTCGAAAAGGTTAATTAAAATTAGGAGGGGTCTGGCTAGTTAATGAGATTATAATTTAGAGCTTACCGGAAAAGATTGGTCAACTACACTGACGTGCGTGTACAAACTAAAAAGCCGCCAGTATTGGAATAGTAGTATTTGCAGTACATTAGGTTAACTTTACTTACAGTAAAATTGACCATACTAACTGAAAGTTAAGTGTATTGCTTTGTGCGGGCTTAGTATAATTAACTGCAAGTCAAGTACAGTATAGCCCTACTTTATACTAAGGCACAAGCTAATCAATTGGCTATATAAATTACTGAACAGACTAGCTAGCGGTCTGCCAAACCTAGAAAAATACATCCACCACCTGACTACTGCAATACTACTGTTACTTCGACAAATCGAATGGATAAAATTATAACGTCTAAAGCTCTACCAACACTTAATAACTTTAAGGGAGGCATACGAAACCAGGAAAATCGATACGTTTTGAAAGATTAACGACAAAGATAACTCTGTTGGCGTTATAACTAAGGACATTCTTAATAACGCCCTAAAAAGGTTTTTGGATAGCCATACATTGACCGTACAAATCAAAGGCTACGCAGACCGCCCAATACGTAACATGGATAAAGAAGGATGCCCTAGTAATTTGGAAAACTGCTAGGGTAGCGATGGAAGTAATAGAGTGTAAGAAAAGTAAGCTTAAAATTATTGGCAAAGGGTATCCAATTGGTGGCATGCGTAATACGAACAAGTCTATGGCGAAAGACTTGTGTATGGGAATTGAGGAATGAAGAACCCGGAAATATGAAATGAAAAGCCGTAATTTGATGTTATTTTCAGTACAAATTGATTAGGATTAATAGGGTTGGGTATGAGAATTAAGGAGGGTATTCAGGGGTTTCAATAAGTAAGTGATTGGTTATACTGGTATGCGCGTATAAAAAAAACCGCTAATATTAGAATAACAATTAATTTCAGTATAGTTTAGTTAATTAAACTTACAGTTAGTTAATTGTATTGATTGCAAATTGACTGCAATTTGTGGGATTGACTGCAAGTTTAATGCAGTAGGTACTCACTTTGGGTTGGAGTATAGATCAAGCAATTGGCTATTCAAATTAGCGTGCAGACCGGCTAGTGGTCTGCCAAACTTAGAAGTAATCATATCACTACTTTCAATGCAACACCAGTTACTTCGACCACAGAGATTCGAATCGACTATGTTACAACGATAAGAGCCTATAATTGACAGGCAAGCCTACCAACAGTTATATCCAAAGTATGTTAATTATAATAGTTAATCCTAAATGTTGAGTTAGTAGTAAGAATAAAATCGGAGGTATTATTTAATATTAAGTTGATATGTTCCGGTAATATATATATATATATATATATAAAATGGAGAAAATATGGTTTTTTATCATAATTCAAGTTGTATTACAAGCAGTTTCCAGAAATTAGTGATGAAGAGCTTGTTTTTATTCTTAGGAATTTATTTACGTATATTACTGTCGGTAAGGTTTATATACACCAACGTAAGTAAAAGACAGTATTGTATTTCATGTAGTAAGGTAAGATAAGTTAGGGATGCAAAAGGAAGAAGAGTCATCCGGAGAGTGTACGCCTTAGGTGAGAGCTCGTAAGCTCTCACTTGGAGCGTGACACTCTATCATTTACTCTGCCAACATCCCTCCTAAGGTGTAGCATACTATTATGCACTCAGGAACAGTACCTTCTATAAAGTGATACGTTATCATACGCTACTCAAACATAGTTCCCTACGTTTTCTAATTATAGTAATATCTAATAATATCTATATAGGCAATCTTTTCTTTTTTGTTAAGGAGCTCTATATCCATAATCTAATAATAACAGTGCTATTCGTTTAAGCCCTTATATAGTTGTTTGGTAATAATAATAGTATAGGTTTCAAAAGTTTGTTTTGAAAAGTTAGTAATCCCTGTAAAAGTTCGACTGTAAAGGTATAACTTTTAGGGTATGATTTTCGATATTACGTATTCTAGAATTAATACAAAAGGATACATCGTTATTAATTCAGGTAAAAAAAATTTCTTCCTTAACGAAACGCCTCCACTTTTAAGATAAGCTCACAATCTGCTATTTAATGCCCACATACCTAAACCACCAATTTCCAATTAGTTATTCGACTATTGTATATAAATTAATCACTTGATCAATGCTATGTCCTAATCCTTTCAAGTAAATGACGCGCAAAAATCATTCCTAAAGTCACAGTTTGGTGCAACAGCGACGCCATGATAAAGCCATTGCAACTGCAATGCGCCGCTCCACTAATAAAAGCGTCAACCGGCAACAGATGGAGATGGCGACCGCTATTAACATCTAACGGGCGGACCTACGTATATATTACATAGGTCAGCTCAATAAATTATTACGTGACTTTCTAAGGAGAGCGAACCCGTCCCCCGCCCCTTGCTTAAGGGTATATAATCTAAGGCACGGGGGGTATCTAGTGCTCCTCATAGCGACGACGTCGATAATGGCGTCAACGATAACGGTAGCATTAGCGGTGACGATGATAACGCAATCTCTTACTCAAGATTCCCTCTAGATAACAGATAATTAGCATCTTTTAAATTTGCTAGCCTAAACCGTTATATATACAAAGAAAAGAACGAAGATAAAATTGCATTTAAAAAATAACCACGATAAATAATAAATAGTGTATATTAAGATTGACGATATACCAGTAAAACGGTAAATGGTAAATTTAATGATTGATAATATACTAGTAAAACAGTAAATAGTAAATATGGACAACGTAAATATACCATTAAAAAGGTAAATTATTTATTTCAAAAGTGAAATTTGTTTTCTCAACCATAAGCGATGAATTCAGGGAGTAGAATATAGAAAAGTCTCAAAAAAAAGTTGTTTATCCGGGCTGGCTTATATAACCTGTCTATTAAAGTCAAAGGAAGAAGTGTTGGCAAAAACGAACGCTTTTAATACTTTATTCGGAGCGCCTTACTTTAGCTTCGTTTCGAATACGCTTTTCGCAACGCCGCTCCTTAACCTCGCCTTTACCACATCATTCAAAGCGCTTTTCTTTGGCCTTCTTCGCTTTACCATTCGTATTCGAGACTCGTTTTTACTATCTATGAACTTCTATCCTTGGTATTTCCAAATATTAAAATGCATAAAGTATATATAACTTTTTATCGTTTTGCATTTTTTAAAAAAAATGCCGTTTATACCCATTAAAACATTTCTATACATGTTTCCTCCAGGAGCGCCGTTCAACCCTTTAAAGGACCTCTTATCGCGGTCCAAAGAAATTATTAATATACTTATCAGAAGCCATATCTCCTTTTTCAAGGCGTTTTCATCGTAGTTCTGGGAGCTTTCTTTTATATATCCCTTTGAAATGTTATTACTTTTTATATATCTTTTGGAAACGTTGTTACCCTTATTTAGCACGCTTATATCTTGGTTAGGAAGGCTGTTTCCTCATGTGCTATATTAAAGAGCTTCCCTTTTTACATACTCTCCAAGAACGCCGGTTTTTTTCCGAGAGCTCTTAACATGATTAGAAAAAGTTTTGTCCCTTTTAACCCGTCATATATGTTTTTGAGAAACTTCAAATATATTTTCGGCTAGGTAATTTAACTTATTTCCTATTTCCAAGATATTTCCTAGAATGAGTAAGTTTTAAGTTCGAATTGGAGATAGTCTTTACGATACTTCCTCCTTTTAAATTCGATTTCAGATTACACTTACTATCCTTCTGTTGGAATAGTATTACATGCAGTGCAGTAGTTCAACTTTACCTACAGTAAAGTTGACTATACTGAACTGCAAGTTGAGTGTATTGCATTATGCAAACTTACCGCATTGGGTGTAAGTCGAGTGCAGTACGCTGCACTTCACTCTAGGGCATGGGCCAAGCATTTGGCCATATAAATTATAGTGCAGACCAGCTAGCGGTCTGCCAAACCTAGAACAATACATTCACTATCTGACTACTGCAATACTATTGTTACTTTGATCAATCGAATCGACAATATTGCAACGTTTAAGGCCTACCAACACTGATCAATGCTTGCCTCCTATTAGGTTAAGCACAGATAAGCTAAGTAAAAGAAGAAGCTACTTTCCGGTTACGCTTTACGTTGAACAACGGCGGCTAGGGTAGAGGAAAGATTCTTGTGAAGGGCCTCTACTGCTTCATCAGTTTTCACGGCAGTGGGTAGAGAAGACTTCTAGACTGCGTTGGTTTTCACGGAATTTTAGAGGTAGCGACGGTATCGCTACTAAAAACACCAAGAAATCTTCAGTAATCTTTCTTAAAGACGTTAAGATTAACTGTCAAAAGTCTCAAAGTTCGGTAAGTTGGCAAACGGCTAAGTTAGTACTATTACGGGTGCTACTACTACAAGAAAAACGACTAAGTCCCTACGCTAAACAAACCTTCAACCTACATCAATAACAACCTCCAACTTCACCCTTTTCACCAAACTTTTGCCCATATTTCACTCTTTTTCTCTCCCTATATCACTTCAATCGTCAAGTTTGCTACTCTAAACAAAAACACCGAAAATCACCAAGTCACGCCTTACACGCCTTACCACGTGCCCTACCAACCAAAACGCTAAGATAGCCACCGCAAGCCCCCACTTTCATACTATTATCGACCCTACCAGGAAAAAAGCAATTAAGGCCCTCGGCTACCTCTTAGCCTAACACTACAATTACGATCTTTAGGGACATGACGTCGATAAGGGGTCAACTGAGGAGCACTTAACTAACTTCATTGGCTATTTTATCCTAGAAAATAATGGTGGTGAAGATCTTACCCACGCTTTCCACAAGTATCGCGAATTCTTCGATGACTGGACTATTGATATATAGAAAGTGGTTCAATAGACCTTTAAGTCTAAATTAAAGGCCGAGCTCGAGCATCAAGGTATTTACATATCAAAAGAAAGCTTTAATAGACTGGCAGAAGCCCTTTTAGAACTGGCTCAACTGGAAGAACGCCCTTAAGACCCTAAACCTCGAGACTTTAAAGGAAAAGAGAAAAGCGTTAATGAATCTTACCGCCCCCACACGCGATTAAAAGGACCTCCCCTTTATCTTTAGATAAGTTAAGCCTCTTTACGTGTTGACGATGAGAAAACTGTTAACCTGCTCGACGGTTTAGTACCACTACGTAATAGCGCCGAGTACACTTTTAGTGGTGGTAGGGTACGTAAAACAGCGGCCGTCAACGTGGCTAGAGGTATTAACATTGGAGCTTTACACTAGTTAATTAAATAAGATCGTTAGGCCTTTTAAAACCCCCAAGCATATATCTCCCACCAGTAATTCGGTCGTCAAACCCTTTAAAACCTTTAAAAATATTTTCTCTTTAAATTTACCCACGCGCGTAAACCTACTAAAGGTCCTACTATAGGACTTTACTTTTTTGGCCAGGTGACTGGAAATTACCCTTAATACCATGTTTCGGAAGTTTTTAGGCTTAAACTACTACGAAATACGATTTAAGTTTAGGATAAATATAGCGACCTTCCCTCACAACCTATTAATATGATTAATATTAACTATAAATTAATAAAGAACTTTATTAAAATTTAGGATAATATAGAGAAGTATAACGGAAAGCCTTATAACCTTTTCGATACCAAGATAATACTTTTCCTAAATATCTGTAAGTAAATAGAGGTCTTACCTTTTATTTTTACTTACTATTCTCCGGAATCCTTACAAGTTACGCCAAAGATTATTACTTAACCTTTTTAACAAGCGTTACTACATTTCGTGAGATTTACGATAGCATAAAGGGTTTCTTTGAGTACGAAGTCTACCGTACGAAATATTGTATATACTGAGCCAATACGTGGTAGACTATAATAATATTAAAAAAGAAAAAGGAGGAACTATTAATATATGTTTTTAATTAAACTTTTAACAAGCTGATAATGTGTTAGAAGGTAATGGAGAAGGCCTGCGCTGGCGAAGCCACACTTTGCGAGCAGGTACGGATAGTTGTTATGGGTGTTAGTAAGTTCGAATACACCTTATAACGCCTAAATTCTATTTGTTAAGGTTTTTTTAACCAGTTACGTTTTTTGTTTGTTACCGTGATGGCATGTATACTAAATTCGCTTGGTATGTATTTGCAAGTCGAAAACTTTGTTAACGTAGATAAGGAAGTCCTTGCAGTAGTTAATTACGTCGACTGTAAGTACAGGCGCCTATAAGGCTTAAGGTTAGGTTTATTAACCTCGACTTTAAACTCAATATAATAATTACATTAATTATAATAAGATTTAGGCAAACCTGTCAACCGTAAGTACTATCGTCGTGATTGTGGTAAAAGATATTGGATTTATGGTAAGGCTAGCTATATTAACTCGATACCCCCCCGCCGAACGTAATAATAAGAAAGTAACGTATTACGTCTAATACCCTACTACTTAGAAATAATATTACTGAGATTAAGTTGCGAATATTAAAGGCGATAAGCCAAATAATGTCGCCAACGCTTTTAAACAGATTAAGTGGTACCCGGATATTGTTTTTGGTATGGCGGCCTAGTAACTAGCTGAATATACCTTTTTATAACTTTTAGATGGTAAAGACCTTTATCTTTACCCTAATTATACCCTTAATCCTTTATATACCTTTAATCTTCGCGATCGTTACGCGGACTACACGTTTTAAGGTATTATATTAGACATTAGGGCGGCAAGGTACTCAACAGAAGGCTATTTGTAGCATATGACGTTGCAGAGGGAAAGTACTATAGTTATTGAGATTAATCGTTACAATTCTAGTAAGGCTAAAGTTGGATTTAGCTTAGGCGAACAATTATTGTTATTAGGGATAACGGTAATTTAAATTGTTATAGAAGTGATTACGTTTTATATCATCAAGTCCCCTACCCCATTTTTATTGTACTGAAAGGATATAAAAACTTTCGCCGTTAACGTTAACGTTAACGTAAGGAAGTTGGTTAAAAACGGCCAAAGGTTTCTATTCGCCCTGAAATAGGGGCACCTATAGTTTTATCTTTAAGGCCTAGAAGTAGTGGTATTAAACTTAACGAAACCGGAGATACGTTAACTACACTGGCGTTTTAACCACCTAGCTGTTAATAAACTATATAAAGTTTTAAAGTCCGTAAGGCATAACGATGTAGAATACTTTGCCTTAAAAGCTATTGAAAGGATTTGTTACTACTGTTAAGCTTATGCCTAAACCCTCGAGAGATTTAAGTTTATATTAAAATACAATAAGGACTTTAATTTCGAAATCTTTATTAATGTATTTTACTTGGATAATAATCCTGTTTATCACGTCATTAACTCCAAAACCTCTTTTTACGTGGCTAAGTTTTTAAAGTTATTTTTGGAAAAAGAAACGTGGAAAACGTTAAGGATACTATAAATTAACACGTACTTAGGTTTACCGAACGTTATCGTCCACGATACCAGTACTAACTTTACGGCGGCGGAGTTTTTGAAAAAAATTCCAAGATGATAGGTATCGAATGTAAACAGGTACCTGTAAGAACCTATTAAAGCATTGGGAAAGTTAAAAGGGCATACTACCTATTCCGCCGAGAGTACAATATCCTTATATTAAATATTGGAAGCTTTACAAACCCGGAGGCACACTTATAGGTGGTAGTGAAAAGCGTTAATGACAGCGTGGGTCCTAACGGCTTAGTGCCAACGTTCCTAGTTTTTAAAACATACCTACGTCTGACGAGTAAGTCTCTGCCCTCGGTAAGTATTTAAAAACGTTTTACAGTATATAGTAAAGCTTCAATGTAACTACAAAGGAAATCGGTACACCGTTAGATTAATGACGCCTTTAACATTAGAAACGGTCCCTTAATAATCGACATATTTATTTTGCCGTTGTAAAGTGAAGTCTTAGTAGAGCGGAAGCCAGTTAAATGGAAAGGTCTACATAAGATATTAAGTATTACAAACTTTAAAGTAGTTGTTAAAATTATTAATGGCCTTGTATCTTTTCGAACCACTTAAGTTAAACGTAGCATTATGGGTATTAAAGATAAATACCCTTAAGCTTTTTAAAAAACGACCGAGCTAATACAATTCACCTCTACCCGTTGTTAACAAGCCGATGAAACGCCGCCAGCCTGGACAATCCCCGGAAAAAAAGAAAAACCTTAAAAAGGAGGAATACATACCGGGCCGTATTTATAATATTACTTAAGTAAGTAGAAAAAAAATATAACGAAAACTTGGTAATAAAGTTTAGGATATAAGGGATTATTAAAACTTTCGGAAAACCTTTTAAGGAAAGCGATAAGGTCAAGATCGACTGTTTATTAACTCGAATAGTTGTATAATTTGTATGGAAGACCGATTTTAACTTTTAAGACCCGAATATCACGATTTTTAAGGCAAGGATTATTTACAAAATTCAGGGTAAAACCACGGGGCGGCCGTACGAAAAATCACGATTAATCGCTTAAGGATATAGTGATAAAGATAAAGACTAAATCTTTATGTAGTTACTAACGATTAAAAAAATTAGCTAACGCTTGGTGATTGACCTGACAGTAAGTTTATTAACCAAGACTAAAGATAAACTTATACTTAATAGCCGTGATATTACGTAAGCTTATATAAAATTAACAACTGATTTATAATGGATTGTATTGCTAAAGCTATTAAAGGAAATTTGTATTATATATCCTTTAGGTATGGTAATACATTATATTAAGTTACTATATGGATTTCCTAAAGTAGGTGTTTACTAGTTTTTAATTTACTAATCGAATTTTCAATTACGGTTGGCGATAAAGCCTTTAATATGAGACCAATACTTATTATTAATATAGGAAAACGACTTCGGCGTAATAGGTATGGAAATTGATGATATCCTTTTCGTTAAAACTGTTAGCTTTATAGCATAAAAATAACAGGCGATTAAAGATTCTAAGTTTTGAAATTGTAAGCCAGTAACGACGTTAACGAGAAATACCTAACTCGACTTTAATAGATCGTTAATCCGTATATTTAGTGTTAATGCCGGCCTTAACTTTCGCTATAAGGGCGAGGGCGTTATTTTCATTATAATTGATAAAAATAATAAAGCCAAAGCTTAACTGTACTTGAAATAACGTGTACTGGGTAGCTATATTATTACCTTATATTAACTAAAAAAACCTCATACCATTTATCCATTACGGTACAAACATAAATACTAACATATAAAGACTTTAATCTACTAAATAAGAGGCTAGAGTGGCAGATGCGAAACCTGGATCGCGGAATCAATATAGTGTTAATCGACATTTTAAAGGCAAAGTTAATAATTTTTACGAACTGATTTTTTGTAAATGACGCCGACTTATCTTTTTAGATCGGCTTTTTAATAACCTTCGTTCACGAAGATAAACGGCAAAATCAGTTTAGCATTATCGGCAACCTGATTTACTAAACCTTTGTTAAATGTAAAGGAATTACACGAAACGTATTTATATCGGAAGTCTATAGCATAATGACTGGCTTTAATATAGGTATAACATTATGGGAAACCCTTAATCACATTACCAGGTAGCTACGAATTCTCCATATCCCGATGGTAATTTATACCGATTTAAAAAGCATTTTTAAATGCCCTTTAAAACTTGGAACTATTAGTGAAAAACACCTGATAATCGACGTAATGGCACTCCGTGAAGCCTACGAAGTGAGGGAATTCGAGAAGTTCCGATAGATCGATAACAAAGATAATCCTACTAATATCATAATGAAAGCATCGCCAAATAAAGCCTTAAAAACGTTTATAAATAACAATAGGCTAACTATACGAATTAAAGGTTATGTAAATAAACCGCTCGTAAAGCCCAGATTACGTAAAGGCGGATAAGGATGTGCTAGCAGATTGGAAAACTGCCAAAGAATTAATAATAACAACCTGTTTAAGAGGTATAGTTAAAGTTGCAAGAGGCTATAGCGAAAGAACTTTTTATAGGAGTTGATAAACTCGGATATAATTGGGTTTAATTTAGTATGGAAGTCAACTGGAATTAACAGAAGTCTAGCCAGTTGACGAATAGGCAATTCAGTGGCAACCGAAAAAAGATTGGTCAGCTACACTGGCGTATGCATATAAACTGAAAAGCCGCCAGTGTTGGAATAATATTACATGCAGTGTAGTAGGATAACTTTACTTACACTAAAGTTAACTATACTAAACTGCAAGTTGAGTATATTGCATTGTGCACACTTACTGTATTGGGTGTAAGTCGAATGTAGTACATTGCACTTCACTCTAGGTTACGGGCCAAGCAATTGGTCATACAAATTATAGTGCAGACCAGCTGGCGGTCTGCCAAACCTAGAAAAATACATCCATCATCTGACTACTGTAATACTATTGTTACTTCGACCAATCGAATCGATAACGTTGCAACGTCTAAGGCCTATAAACACCTTCCGTGTTTTAAAGCCGAGTAAAAGATTATTTTCATGGTTTTCCATCCTTTTAAACTCGAATGCTGGGTAATTCGTACAGTCCTTCTGTCGTTTACAGTCTAGTGTAAGATAACCTTTGAAACGTTTTCTTCTTTTGAACTTGAGTGCAAAATAAACCTTGTGACCCTTTCCCTTTTTTGTAAGTCTTTTGTTTTCATCCGTAAAGTGTTTTTGTATTGTAGCCCGTTTCTAGAATTTATAAGAAGCTGTTTTTTACGTTTCTTTAACTCATATTGTTTTACAAATTTCACTTCTAATATATTTTCGTTTATCGAATATGGTATTTGGTTAAGGTAAACTGTAGCGACTTAAATTTTTGCGGTACGATAGTTTTTATTACGAGGCGTATTCATTTTCTTTTTCACTTTTTAATAATACGTACAATACTTTTGAGACTGTCTGATATACAATAAGTCACATCATTCCTGTCTAATTAAAAAATATCTTACAAGAATCTTCAAATATATCAAACCTTTAAATATTCCTTTTGAAATGGAAAAGAATAGTGTTTGTAATATATGTATTCGTAATTTTTGAATCCAGGTTTATTATAAGGGCTTCGATATTCCTCAATTTTGAAAAAAAAAACTTTAAATCGATTTTTTAAAGTGATGTATATTATAATTAAAAGTCCATATACTTATTAACTTTAATCAAGTTCGTTAATTAAGCCATAACTACGGAGCGCTTGAAAAGTTATTGTAATCGTTTTCGGAATGTACCGAAGTACTTTCGAAGCTGTTTGAGGCGTTTGGAATAGTAGGGTATATACCGTAATTGTTGGAATAGCAGTCAAGTGCAGTATAGTCAAGTCAACTTTACTGCAAGTAAAGTTGACTGTACATACTTCAAATTGACTGTAGTTTGTGGGATTTGAATACACTATACTGAAAGTGCAGTACAGTAGGTACCTACTTCAAAGTGGGGTACAGGCAACAGCATTTGGTCATACAAATTAGTATGCAAACCGGCTAGTAGTCTGCCAAACTTGGAACTTACACATCTCAAACAACAATATCAACGCAACACCAATTATTTCGACTACAATGATTCGAATCGACTACTCTATAAAGATAAAGGCTTACCAACACTAATTAGTACTTATTGGGTTAAGCACAGATTGGCTAAGTAGAAGAAGAAGCTATTTTCTAGTTACGTTTTGTAATTTCGTAAGGTAGAGGGAAGATTCTTGCGAAAGCCCTAAGGCTGCGTCTGCTATTTACAGGTAGTTAAAAGGAAGACTTTTAAGTGCGTCTGTTGTTTATGGGTACTTAAAAGTGGCAACGGTATTTCTATTATCGAAAACATCAAGGAATCTTTATTGATACTTTTTGAAAACATTAAAATTGACTGTTAGAAGTCATAAAGTTCGGAAAGTTGATAAACGGCTAAGTTAATACTACTACGGGTGCTACTACTGCAGAAAAACGATTAATTCCCTACGCTAAAAACAATAACCTTCGATTTTCATTACCAACAACGACTTTCAACCTTACCCTTTACGCCAAATATTTGCCCTTACTTTACTCTTTTCACTTCCCCCTCGCTATTCAAATCGTTAAGATCTCTGCTCCGAACGAAAACACCAAGTCACGCTAAGAAAGTCACGTCGCACGACTCCATGTTAAATTGTTGAGTCCATACACACATAGATTACTAAGACTACTACCAAAACTTAAACCAGCCAGAACGTCAAAACCACTTCCGCCAACGCTTAGTTTGAAGCTATTATCAATCCCGTTAGAAAGGGGGTAATTAGAGTTTTTGGTGATACTTTTGAAAAATACTACGATGAAGAACTATGGTTTACTAATGTCACTAAAACTTCTACCTCTAAGTACCTTACAAATTACGTCAGTTAATTTATCCTCAACGTCGACTATAACGATCAAAATACGAACTTTAAAGCCCTTTTCAATTATATCGAGTTTTTTAAGGACTAGACTCTTACTATGTAAAAGAAAACCGAAAAGTTAGTAAAGCTGAAGTTAAGAGCCGACCTATGTAAATAAGGGATTTCACTATCCTTAAAGGTCAGCAAAGACGGTAACTTCGTCGACGTACTTTACGAGTACTCTATAGATAAAAACCTATAATAAACCTAAAAAGATAAAAAAATAGGAATTGTTGGCTATAGTAACCCTTAACATCTACATATATGTTCGTAAGGACCTACCTAAGTCCAAATAAGTGGATATGAAGAATTAGTTGATTTATACCTCGTAAACTCCTAGGTTTACCAGTTAATTAAGCAGGAACCTCGACGGACCCCTTAACATTAAGAGGATTATTGTTAAGTCCCCCGCAATGGAAACCCTTAGGCTTATTTCCCCCAAGATTTTTAGTACATCTAGTTTTAGCAGCCAAATTAAGGAAGGACCGGCTTTACACGCGAGTTTACTATGGATATGATAACTGACTTTTCCCCTCAAAACTTAGTTAGAGGTAATTATCTTGCCTACCACCTTTAGTAATAGCCTTAGTCCTTTCCCTAGCAAAGTGAAAAAGATCCTTACGACCAGTATATCACCCTTTTCCCTCGATGTGTTTCTATAGTAGATACAGACTATACGGCAATCATAACGATCGTTAAATATTGAAGGAAGAATGAAAAAGTATAACAGTAAGCCATATAATATTTTCGACGTCCAGTTACGCCTATTCTTTAATATCTACCGTCAAATAAAAGTTAAATTTCCAGGTTTTCACTCGTTATTCCCTAATATTCTTACCGGCCAAGTTAAGGATTATTACCTCCGGTACCTAACGAATTGCTCCACTATTCGAAAAATTTACAATGCTATAAAGGGTTACTTTAAATATAATGTTAATTTTACCTAGTACTATATCGACTGGATTATTATTAAGTGGTCTTATATATTAGATTACAGAATAAAATCGGAAAAAAAGATAGACATCTTTGATTAGATGCTTGACAGGTCAATATTTAACCAACAATTAATAGTAAACGTGGGAGCTGGCGAAGGCACCCTACTCTAGAAAGTCTGACAAGTAGTTACAGGCTATAAAAAGTTCGAATACGCTTTGAAATTCCTTAATGCCACTTGCGAAGGGTTTTTTTTAGCTAATTGCGTTCCTCGCTAACGACCATAACGATTCGAGTCTCCGGCTCGACTGGTATATACCTTTAAACTCTGGAATTCAGTAACGAGGAAGAAGAATCTCCCCATTCGTACTATATTGATCGAAGGTACAAAAGGCCCGGCCAATACAGTTAACTGAAGGTCCAGACCTCTACCTACAAAGGAAGATATTCCTCTTTTTTAAGGTCTTTAAGCCAACTAAGTAAGTTTACCTTAAACGCCAAAAGATATTGGATTTACGGCAAATATGGCTGTTAATTAACACGGTATACTGCCGCCAAACGTAAAGTAAAGCAGGTGATATATTACATACAATTTCCTTTTACCTCTATCTAGAATTATATTCAACGGGTCCTACAATTTGAAGCAAGTGAAACAAAAAGGAGGAAAATAAGCCAAAAGTTATCGACTGGTACGAAAATACTGGTATCAGTACTGGCTCGGAAGTAACGTAATAACTAGCTAACTACGCCTTTTTATACCGCTTTACAGGTAAAAGGCTCTACCACCGACATAATGATAAAGATCTTAGCTCTATATACCTCTTTACTATTTAAGATCGTTATGCGGAGTAAGTCATTTAGGGGATTATACCGGATATGGAGGTAATCTGGTACTTAATAAGAGGTTATTCGTAATACGTTGCGTTTCTAAGGGATACTTATACTGCTACAGAATTTGACTACACGGATGCTAATAAGGCCAAGATTGGCTTTAGCTTTAGAGGAAGCTATTTTTATTAGGATTAACGACGGTAAAGACTGTTGTTAGACTTATTATTTTTCACATTTGAAAATCCCTTACCCCTTTTCTCATTTATCTGGAAAATATAAAGAACTCAAACGTTAACTTTAACGTTTAGACTAACGAACTAATATAAGTTAAAGCCAGCAAAAGGTTTTCATTTAACCTTAAATAGGGTTATTTCTGGTTTTATCTTTAAGGGTTAAAGGTAATAGTATTAAACTTCAAAGAGGCGGAACTTTGTTCATTACATTTTAGGTTTCATTACCCAGCAATTGACAGGCTTTATAAGGTTTTAAAGGCAGCTGACTACAAAAATGTAGAGTTACTAGTATTAGAGGTAGTTAAACGCCTTTATTACTATTTCCAAATACATTTCCAAACCCCTTTAAGGTTTAACTTTACATTAAAGAAAGGCTAAGACTTTAATTCGGAAATTTTCGTAAACGTGTTTTACTTGAACGGTAAGTTAATACTATATGTTATGGATTCGGCTTCGACTTTTTAGGACGCTAAATTCCTTTAAATAATTACGAGAAAAGAAACATAGGAGGCACTACATAGTTTGTGGATTAAAACGTACCATAGCTTACTAAACGTATTAGTTTATGATACCGGCACCAATTTCACTACTATGGAGTTTTAAACTAATATAAAGTTAATAGAGATTTAGTGTAAATAGGTTCCCATTAAAGTTTATTGGGGTATTAGTAAGATAAAAAGGGTATATACCCTTCTTAAAAAAGCTTACAATATCCTTATACTGAAAACCGAAAGCTTTACAAGTTAAAAATCACGGTTTTGAATAACGGTAAAAGGTTTTAAAGATATTGTTAACCTTAACAGACTTATATCAACTTTATTAGTATTTGGAGTTTACTTACGTATAACAGTTAAATCTCCATCTCTATTAAGTATCTAAAAACGTGTTATGACATATAACAAAGCCTTAAAAGAATTAAGAGAGGAATTGACACGTCGTTAGATTGATAATACCCTCAATATTAGGAATGGACCTTTAATAATAAACGTACTTTTACTATTCTTTTAGAGTAAAGTCCTTATGTAACGTAAGTTAGACAAATGGGATGGGCCGTATAAAATCTTAAGTATTACTAACTTAAACGTGGTAATTAAAACTATTAACAGTTCCGTAACTTTTCCGAGTTGCATAGGTTAAGCTATACAGAAGACCCTTCAAGCCTTTTAAGTTTGATAAAGGTCCTGACGTTGAAAACGTCTAAGTCGAGTGGATTAGTTAACATAACCCTTCCGAGCCGATCATTGATAAGCCAATAAAATGTTTGCGGCGTAAACGACTACCTAAAAAGAGGATACATATTGAAAAGGAGGATGGCAGTAAATATTACAGGCCTGGTAAGGTATATACAACGGCGTAGGTGTTTTAAAAAGAAAAGTCTCATTAAAACCTAGCCCTTAAGTTACGTACCGAAATAAATATTAATATATTAGGTAAGTCTTTTAAGGAAAGTGACTCAGTGGAAATTAACGGCCTCCTATTACGATCAGTTATACAATTTATACCGTTAATGTAAAGTAAAGTCTAAAACATTACTGTTTTCAAGTTAAGTATAGTTGAAGAGGTTAAAGGCAAAACTACGAACCAGCCGTACGAAAAGTCACGGCTAATCGCTTGAAGATACAGTAATAAAGTTAAAAACCGAATTTTTACTTAATCGCTTATAATTCAGAAGATTAGCTAGCGTTTAATTATTACTATTATTACCAGTTTAACTACCGGTATAAAAGGTTAATTTAAGTTTAATGGCAGGGATATTACGTAAACTTACATATAATTTATTACTAATCTTTAACGGATTATATCGTTTGAATTATTAAAAATACTAAGGGATAAGTTTCCAGCCGATGCGGTAATATATTGTGTTAGGCCTTTGTACGGATAAATCGAAATAAGATTTTAATGGTTACTAAAGTACTAGGTGTATTTTAAAAATAGGCTTAATTTAAAAACTTTCACTTTTAACTCGTGTTTATTAATTACAAAGGGTAAAGACTTTGGTATCGCGGGTATGTAAACTGATGATACTCTTTTTTTCCGGCGATATTAGGTTTGCGGAGGCGGAATAGCGTATTATTGAGGAGTTAGGCCTTTGAAAGTATAAGTTAGTTGAAATGTTAGTAAAGGGTATATAACTTAACTTTAATAGATTATTAATCCGTATTTATAATATGAAGGATAAAATGGTATTTATATTAGCCTACATTAAAAAGAGTAAGCTATAAGCTTAACGATTTTCGATAAGACCGATAAGGTAAAATCATTAAAGTATTTAAAGTAAAGGGCTTATACAGTCCATATCATTACGTTATATTAATCGGAAATATCGTATGACCTTTTCATTATGGTATAGATATAAAATCTATAAAGAATAATTAATATGGTTTTTATAAATTTAATAAAATCGAAGTTAATACTTTTTATAAACGGGTTATTTGTTAATAATACTAATGTTATATCGAAAATTATCCTTTTAATAATGTTTGTTAATAAGGATAGGTTTAAAAGGCAATTTACGGTTACCACAAACCTTATATACTAGATATTTATCAAGTGAAAACGCGTAACTTGGAGTATATTATCTTTAAAATTTCATAGTATAATAGCAGGTTTTGATAATGGTATAGTAACTGACGGTACATTAAGGATTATTACCAAATAGCTTGGACTATTACCGATACTTGTAATGGTGTATACCGATTTCCGAAGCCTTTACGAATACTTATTAACACTAGGTACGACTAATGAAAAACACTTAACAATAGACGTGATAATGTTAAGGGAGGTATACGAAGCCCGGGAAATCGATAAGTTCCAGTAAATTAACGGTAAAGAAAATCTTACCAATATTATAATTAAGGCTACCATTAATAGCTCCCTAAAAAGGTTTATAGACAGTAATACGTTAACTATACGAATCGAGGGATACGTGGCTGCCTAGCCCGTGAAGTGAAAAAACAGGGTTATCTTAGCAAACTGAAAAACCGCTAGGGCAATGGTAGCGATAGCAAAAGTGGCAATAGTAGTAGTTTGAACCACTGTCAAAAGGTACGCAATTGGTGGCGTACCTGATTTGCGCAGGTCTGTAACGAAAGACCTGTGTACGGGATTTGTGGAACGAAGGCCTCGGAGGGGTGGAGCAAAAGAGCCACGAAGTGCAGTAATTGATGTTAATTTCAGTACAGATTGATCGAAATTGACAAGGGTCTGGCTTATTTTTGGCTTGTGGACTGGGAAGGGATTTCAGAGGTTGCCACCCCTTGATGGCAGGCCACGCTGGCATACAGGCACAAAACAAAAAGCCGCCAGTATTGAAATAGCAGTTAAGTGTAGTATAGTCAAGTCAACTTTACTACAAGTAAAGTTGACTGTATGTACTACAAATTGACTGTAGTTTGTGGAATTTGAATACACTGCACAGTAAGTGCAGTACAGTAGGTACCTACTTTAAAGTAGGGTACAGGCCAAAGCGTTTAGCCAAACAAATTAGTATGCAAACCGGCTAGCGATCTGCCAAACTTAGAACTTACACATCTCAAACAACAATATCAACGCAACACCAGTTACTTCGACCACAGTGATTCGAATCGACTACGTTGCAACAATAAAGATCTACTAACATTAATAGTTTTTTTTAGTTGTTTCCAAAGTATGCGTGAGAGGTTCCGATGTTTAAATACAATAATTATAGGAAATCAAATACGCTTAAAGTGATATAATTGAAGGGATTTCGAAGTCAAACGATTTAAATGAGACATTTAACGCTTGTTAAATGCAAATGAAATGTAATAAAAGGTTCCAAATAAATAGTTTAGCCCTTGATAGTATAAATAAAATATAAATATGACGTGACTACAAATCAGTCAAGCGTTCCAAACAAAATAATTAACGCTTACAAGCACTATACTAACAAAGTGACTAGTAAACTCAAACGTCGCAAATAAAAACTCAAACAAGCAGTGTACGGTAGAGCTATTGAGGGGAGAGGAGTTGGATGTTCGAAGTAGGAGTTGTATGTATAAGAGTTAAGATGGTATGTTGTAACAAGTTAAAATAGTATAGGAGCGCCCGGTATTACTTTAGGCGCTTCCATAATTTTGATAAGCGTTTCGAACGCTGTATTAAGAGCTCTCCACATTCGCCGAAACGCTTCAAAAAGCTCTTTAACCGCTTGGAGTATTTTGGATAAGTGCTTTGGAAGTTATTTTAGGAGCTTAAGGTAATTCTGTGAGCTTCCCAAAGATTGTTTTAACCGATTTGGGTAATTATATAAGCGTTTTTAAAGCTGTTTTCATCGCTTCCGAAGTGGCAAATTTTATTTCCAAACAAATCCTAATAAAAGAGTCCGAAATTTGATGGCTTACGGAGTGAATACGTTATATGAAGCTCTTTAGAAAGTGTTTGGATACATCCAAAGCGTCAACTAAGATGAAATATAAAGTAACGAGGCTTTGAGTAATCAAAGGGTACCAACAGAGTAAATAATATCGTACAAAAATTATCGTTTTTAAAGTTACTCCGGATTTTAAAGTCTTTTTACATTCTCGTATATTTCTTATAAATCGTTGTATTAAAGTGCGGAAGATTTGGGACCGTTATAGAATTCTATTATAGGTATTCAACTAAAGTTTGTCTTTTTTTTCTAAGTTATCTGTAGTTAAACCAGTCGACTACTGATTAGTATTGGTACGGTTTTTGTAAATGAACGTAAGAAGAAAACAGTATAGTATTTCAAATAGTGGAGTAAAATATATTAAAGATAAAAAAGGGATAAAAGGCATCCGGAGAGTGTACATTTTAGGTGAAAGCTTATAAGCTTTCACCTGAAGCGTGGCACTCTACCATGCACTCCGACAATATCCCTTTTGGGGTGTGACACGCTATCATAAACTCTGCAAGAGTGCCTTCTGCAGCGTGATACGCTATGATACACTCCTCAAACGTAGTATCCTACGCTTGATAACTATAGTGATATCAAATAATATCCACAGTTACAATTATAAACAATCATGTTGAGTAGTATATATATGAGATCTAGCGCTATGATAGCCTTTTTATAGAGGGTAAGGTATGTATATTTGGTTAGCTGATAAAGAATTACTAAATTATTTCACAAGGTAGCTTTGATTAAAATCTGTTTAACATTAGTAACGAAACGATGAAGTTTAGGTGAATATGAATGTATATAGTATAGAATCTTAGCAAAGGGTTCTATAGTTCTCAATCCATTCATTTTTGTAATTTGTTATTTTATGTAATGGTTGTAATTTAAGATAATAATTTCAATTGGTGTCAAAGGTTTGGAATATTTCATGTTTTTTTATTTTTACAATAGATTGTTTTCTATTCTTAATATCTTTATTTTAGTGCAATAATGAATTTTAATGAGATTATCTCATTATTTGAATATTTTGTTGTTTAGGTTTTCTTTCTTGAATTAGATTTTGCTTGTTACGTTTATTCGATATAATTCATATATTTGATTTCTTTTTGAATTTTTAGTGACGACGATTTATGTTTTTTTATGATTTGAGTTTCGTTTTAAGATTTTTTTTTCACGTTTTTCCTGACGTGGCGATTTATAATTCTAAGGAAAAATTGTAAGGTTTATTATGCTTCGTTGATTTTTCATTTTTTTCAATATGAGTTGAGGTTAATGACATTGGGTTAATATAATTCGTATATATAGTGATAAAGTGTTTCATGTAGATTCAATACTGTTATTATTCTTCGAATTATTTGATGTATTTCATGATTTCATTCATGAATTCAATAGTGCAATATTGGTTTCAAAGGGTCTTTCAAAATTCACTAATAAATATTTTTTTTGTATCACTCTTCTAATTTTCTCGTGTGAACATCGAATTGTTTATAACTATTTCGATAGGTTTCATTCGGTCGGCTTTTTGAAAATTGTTTTTGATGTAACTTGTTTTTGAATTATGTCGAAAAGCCTTCATCCAATTTTTGTTAATTGAAAGGCTGGATTCTTCAATGTGAAATTCGTAAGTGCTTTTGTTAATGTACTTTATATTGTAAGAAATTACCTATCTAATTTAACTTATTCGAGGAATACTTTTGAGCTTTCAATATTCTATTGTATTAGATACTTTGCTATTGTTTTGAATTCGGTTCTTGTTGTAACTTTATATTTCTAAATTCAATATTTTACTACATGATATCTGTGTTTTGAACAGAAAGTAAGTATTTTTCTTGTTTCACTAGGAGATTAGTATTTTAAATTTTCTGAAGTATTATCAATATATATACTATTAATGTTTTTTTAAATGCTTTGAATACATGGAATTTCTTTCGAGAGAATCAGTAACAATAATACCAAGTTACTAGTTTAGATTTTAGGTCTTATTTTTATGAAATGACGTTAGGATATTAGTTAATTTTAAATCTGTGTTTATGTATTAGTATTATGCGCAATAGATGCATAATTTCATTCCCTTTTTTTTCTCTTTATCATTTGGATAAGGTAATTATTATGGTCCAACTCACGATAGTAAGCCAAGTGGATGACAAATGAGATTTACTATTGAAGTACGGAGGAAGACTAGGAGAGATTACCGTGGCCCAACCTGCAGGACCTATGGGCAGGACCAGTAACTAGACCATTACTTTCCCTTATGCGTGCCGTGTACGAACCGTGCTCGGCTTATATCCGAACCGTATCTCGTCTATACACGTACCAGACCTAGGTCGGGTGCTACCTATCCCGTTACATTTACATTTACGTAACCTATAAACTTAATAACTAATAGCATAAATTTATAATATACCTTTTTCAGCCCCCTATATTATAAACTCTACGGCGTCCCGTCGGATTAACACTATACGTAAGCCTTATCCGTTTAATATACGAATTGGGTATAAACCGGTAACACTACGTTTAATACATCGTATAACGCTTCGACTAATTTAACTTTATGTTTTCGACGTTATATAACGCACCCTTTCGCCTTATAGTCGGTACCTTATAATACGTTCGTAAATTAAATATATGATATTATTTTTCCCGTAGACACCATATGATGTACCCGTTAACGCGCCGTATAATATATATTTTTTACTGTTGGCTCCGTATAACGTACCTATTTGCGTATCGTAAAATATATTTCTTTACCGCCGACACCGTATAACGCGCTTGTTAACGCGTCGTGTAAAGTCGTATCTGTACCTTTCATATCGTATAACGCATCTCGTATAATACTTAACCTTTATCGTATCCGGCTCGTCAATTTTTATAAATACGGACGCCCCCCATAATTTTGAAAATTCCTTTTTTTTTTTACCTTTTATAACACCGCCTTTTCTCGTTAATTACCTGTTTTATAATTATTTTACCTCTTTTTCATATATTTTACACAATTATTTTTACTTATATATTTTGATTTTTTTCCCTTCTTCATTATTAAAAACCAATATATATAACGGTTTTAATTTTGATTAAAATATTTCCGACGCCTTTAAATGTAATAACATGCTATCCCGTAAATTATATTACCTTATTATATACTAATACTTACTACTTACTATTTATTATAGTCATTTCGTATTATGGAAAATTTCCTCGTTTTTGGAAATAGTAAAATTAAAAGCAAGCTTTTTCCGTTATTGTTCAAAAATACCTATATATTATATATTAATCGTTTTTTCAACTTTAAGGTCCTTCTTTTCTACGTTTAACTTTATCTGACGTAAAGGTAACGTATGTATTAAAAGGTTTATAACCAGGTAAACTTATAAATAAAAATTATAAAAACCTTGACTATAAATTAACTTTTTTCGTAATATATTTCAAAAATAAGTTTATTGACAATTTTACCCGGTTTACGTGCCTTTTTACATTAATTATGTTTTACGGTAAGGAAATAATGGCTATATCCTATCCTCTACATATAAGCGTTAAAAAAATATCCCGGATTATCGACCCGTTTTTTCCTGTCTTCTTTAAGTTAGTTAATTAGTTTACCCGGTTTCGCGATATCGTTCGGGTATAGGATGTTTTTACTATACCAGCTGTATAAGCCGTTACCCTTTTAGCCATACATTTACGTCGTCCCTTCTTTCTGAGTCCATCCTTATTGAAAACTTTTTTGTTTCCTTTCATTATATTTCCTATTTATAAAAATAAGACGTTTTCGGCTGACTAGGCTTTAACAAATAACGTTTTTACCCCGGCCCTTTTTAACTAATTTTATATAACCTTTTGTAATTTTAGTTTAAAAGGTTAAAATGATGTAATTACCCAGGTTATATTTTTATAACTAATATAGGTTATGGTTTATAAAATGTAATGAACGACGTTTAGGGTTTAACTATATAATCCCTAATTTTACCTATATTTTTGTCGTTAACTTTAAATAAAAACGAGTTGATCCAGCCGATCGCAAATGGATGTAAGATCGTACTCGGGCCAACAGCGTTACCCGGGCTCAGATTAATATATTATAGTTTTTAGTAACCCGCCTAAAGGGTCGCTTTCCTTTCCTCACCTTTCGCCTTATTATTCATTAGCCGTTATCGTCGGCTTCCTTTAACTTTGGTTCCTTTTAATGTTATCTTTTTTTGTCGTCCTTCCTGAATATTCTTTCATCCTCGTATTATCCGCTATCGTATTTTCCTAACGCCAGTCCCTTTTCATGTTATTTACTATCTTTGACGTTGTTTTGTATTCTTTTCGCTTTTTACCAGCCCCCTTTTTCGACACCAATTAATTTCCATCACGCTTTTCATTGTCCCCTTTTCCCGGCATTACCTAATATTTGAAGCTAGTTATAATAGGGCTCTTAATATTAATGACGTTGGTACTCGTGAAATTTCAATAAAAATAATACTTGTAAATAAATAGATTTTTGTTAAATCGTAGTAAAGGTTGTTTTACGGTCGGATATGTATTCGAAGAAGTCGGGTAACATTTATTCGGCTTTACCTATTATATTTTAACCTTGTTTAATAATAAATTTCCCTATTTATTTATAAGTAAAGTATTTCTTCGAAAGTATAAGGGATTCGCCCTGCGTCTATCGTTTAATATAAATTCGACGTTGACTTCGAAATACCCGATTATCGAAAATTTAAATATTTCTTCATTTACCTTTAAATTTATTTAAGATTATAATATACAAATAATATTCCGAAAATGTTTTCTTCAATTTAATATAACCCTTTTACTTTATTAATAAATAACTAAACTCTCCCCGCCTTATCTTTATCGCGAATATTTTTTGTATTTTAAATTCCTCGTATTTATCTTTTCCAACGTCGTTAAATACCAAAATTAGTTCCGGGCGAATATCGTATAAAATTTTTGAAAAAAATACATTTGAAATCAGCCGTTTAACTAAATTTATATAAAATATAGAGTATTTACTAAGGATATTTAACATGATATTTAACGGGTTTGAAATATCGATTACCCGATGCTAATTATGAAGTTAATCGAAATTTTTATTCGGACGATTATTTTAATATTACGAAGGCTTAAATGATCTTAATCTCTTTCTTTATATCGTTTCGCCGAATGTGGTTCACGACTTATGTCCGCTTTCACTCACTACTAAATATAGGTTATCGTTGTTGAAATTAATTCCGCCTTCTCGCGTAAATAAGCTAAAAACATAATAATTCGTTTCTCCGAATTAATTAACCACTTTATATTTCTGTTAGCCTTTTAAATAAGTTATATTTTGTACCTATTCATTAAACGATTGATGGTAAATCCGGTAACCGTCGACTTCCGGTTATTTAAAGTAAATTCATAAATGAATAAATATAAAACATATTTATCCTATGAAAAGGTAATAATGATACGTCATTACTTTGAAAACCTTTAAATTTACTCATTTAATACCGTTATTTATTTATAAGTAATTCGTTGTAAATAGAAGTTATTTGATCTTCATTTGTGAATATAAAGTCGTTTAAACTACGTTTACCTAATTCGAACCGCAATTGTTAATAATAAAAGCTGGGAATCTATAAAATATTAATTATATATTCCGAAAACGCTTCATATACGTATCGATAATTATAAACTAAATGACCTTGAATTAAATGAATTTAAAAAGGCGATTCGCGATAAATAGTAAATATCGAGGGTTATTATTGATAACTAATAGGTTAATTATTAATTCGACCGAAATATACGCTTAATATTGGTCGGAAATAGGAAAAGGTCAAAGGAAGCCTTATCGTAAGGTACGTCGAAGTTTTTCCCCGTTATATTATATATATATTCGATATAAACGTCGAATATTTATAATTATCATTTTTTAAATAATAATCCCGTTGGAAAACGCGAAATGAAATGTTTTTATCCGGATAAATTATAATAGGCGAATTGTAGATTTATTACAAAATCCTCGTCGTTAATAGTTTTTAACTCGGGAGTTATGAAAGACTAAGATAACGTAATACACTTTATTAGTTAATCCCGTAATCCGTCATTTATATTAATTATTTTGATTTAGGTAAAAAATATTCAACGCTTTGGGAAACCGTTAAAAGTTAAACCTTATATAACAGATTATTCGTTACTTTTCCATTTTATAAATCCGTTAATATACCCAGGCCGAAAAAAAAACAATCACTCGATGTTAATAATACCGGTAAGTTTAATGCGGGCCGGGTCCGTAATGGTATTACCGGTACCTTCTTTTTAAAATCCCTAAACGTTATCCCCGATAACGATTTGGGTGTGGGCCGAGCTCCTAGGGGTATCACCTTCGACGGCTTTTTCAAAACCTTCGACCTATTTTTAGAATATATATTATTATAATTCAAAAATGAATTTTTCGTTTTCGTAAATTTATCCATATAACCCGCCGTCATTTATATCTTTGTGATATAAAAATTTATCAATATTACCTTTAATATAGAAATCAAAATACGTTAAAAAACCGGCGCGCAGCATTCCTCAACTTCGGGTCTATTTTATAACCTACGAAGTATCGTATTGGGGCGAATATTTTAAGTTACAGACATATACCATTATTGGTATTGAAAAAGTAAAAGGACTTCAGCCTATTTAACTTAGTGTTCCGAGATTAAACATGGTAAAAGTAAATTGATTCCTTATAATCCGTTAAAATCATAAACGGTATATAAATACTAGGTAATCAGAAAAACCACGCCTTTAAATAGGATATTACCGCGAAAAGCTTTTTATCGTAAATATTAAAGTTACGTTTCATATTTATTAATCGTACAAGGTTGTAAGTTATTAGTTTTAAAATACTATTTTTATCTCATTACAATAAGTATCCTTTTAACGCCGTTTCCGAATAGTCGATTTTCACTATTATTAGCCGATTTAAATCCTCATATGTTTAAATCGAGGCCGTAGTAAAAACATCATTCAAGGTTTGAAACGTATATTTATCCCGTTACGTTTAAGTTTAACGAATAATTTGTTTCGTTAGACAAACGAAATAATTCGCCAGTTTATAAAGGAATTATTTAAAATATTCGTTATCGTATAATTAATATATCATTAAAACGTAGCCCACGTCCCTTTTAACTTAAAGTGGATAATTAATTATTTCAATAACCCGAATCGCATACGAAACGCCATTAATTCCTCTTACCAGGGTATTATTCAAATACGGTAAAAGGTCGTTCGAATATCTTACTTTGTAAGTCATATCGATTTCGATAACGTATTTAAGGTCTTTATTATTAAAGGTAATACAAAACAGTTTAACGTTTTAATTTTATTTAATACCCGGTAGTTAAATGAAAACCGTTATCCCTCCTCCAGTTTAAAAATAAATAACACCAGCGTTATAACCGATAAAAAACTTACCTGAACCTAACCTTTATTTATTAACTTCGTAATCTATCTTCGAAGTATAAAAGGTTAATTGCGTAATATCGAGTATAACGAGCCTAAAAGCCGTTTCATTAAAAAATTATCTTCGTTTGGTTTAATATAAATATAATAATTATTTGTAGGCCTTAGACGTTGCAACGTTGTCGATTCGATTAGTCGAAGTAACAGAAGTATTGCGTGGTCAGATGGTGGATGTATTGTTCTAGGTTTGGTAGACCGCTAGCCGATCTGCACTGTAATTTGTATGGCCAATTGCTTGGCTCATTCTCTAGAGTGAAGTTTAGCGTACTGCACTCGACTTACACCCAATGCGGTAAGTCTCCACAAAGCAATACACTTGCAGTAGAGTCAACTTTACTGCAAGTAAAGTTGACCTAATGCACTGCATGTAATATTATTCCAATAATAATCGAGTTTCCTTTTATATAAAGGTAAGGTTATAACTGTATTTTTATCGAATAGGTCGCGGAATTCAATTAATTTTGGTAAAAACCGTGTTTAATTTTTCTTTTTTAAACGTGGTTATTGCCGTCGTTCATAAAATTTGCGTTATTTCGTAAAATATTATAATATAAGTTATTCGAAACGGGTCCCCCGTACATTATACTTTTAGATACGAATATTATATCAAACCGACGAGAACTGAACCTATTATACCTTATATAACTCATATCCTAAGACGTATTATAATTACTTCGATAATTAAGTTTCTTTAACATGAAATAACTAAAAGGTTATCTTTAACATTGAAAATTACTTATTAGTATCGTATTGAAGGTATTCCAAAAATTATGTTCCTCGTTATTCCAGAAATAATATATATTAATATCGGCTTCGACTATTTATTAATATTTATATGAAATTACGCTGTTTAGGTAATACGAGTATTTTATTATAAGCTCAATATAGTACCGAAATTTGGAAAATATAATAGCCGAATTTATTGTATCTTCAACCGTTATACCAAAGCTTCGTTTATAATATAATAGTAATTACAACTAAAATCGACTTAAATATTTAAAAGGCATATATTATTAAAAGTATAAAAATAAGAAAAAATCTTTATTTGCACTTATTTTGTTAAATCAAACTTTGTTTTACTCTATTTTGCAATTATGTCAATAAGTTTATATAACCCTTAAATGAAATTATGTTTAAAAGTAAAACTAACCCCATCATCATTAATAGGAAAATTTCCTTTACCTTTTCAACTTAGTTAGTATACACCTACGTAGAAGATAATACCGGCCTAACTTTTTAACCATATTAGTAATAATTCAATAAATCATAACGTAAGTAACGCCTTAAAGTTAACCCGTTTTAATATTCCTTTACTATTGTTTACGTCGCTTTACGTTTTTTTATTTTAAATTCGTACCGAAAGGGTTCATTGAAATGATTGATTACTATATTGAAATAATTAGTTACGACTACTTATTCCTTTTAACAAAAGTACTTCAAAAACTTAAAATCCCGTTTTAACCGTATTATTATCCAACTGTTAAGCTTATATGTATTTCGTTAATTAGCCACAAAAACGCCGTTTTAAATTTTAGGATTTTAATTCGTCAGCGAATTCGCGGTACTTTTTTAAGGTTACGATATAATTAATACTGTTAATACATATCGTGATAAATTTCTGGGGAATACGTAACGATACATAAAAACGTAAGTAATTATACTTCATGGCCCAAGGCTAATTTAAGCCACCCGATTAAGCTAAAAGTATTTCGAACCTAATAACAAATAATGTTTATAGGTTTTTATCGTTTATAACTAAACATTTAAATTCGATTTATATTTTATTCGTGCGGTTAATGGTATTGTAAGCCGTTACGCTATAGTAGAAAAACCTCCTTATATTATATATATTTTCGTATATTTTGGCCCTAAAATGATCTGTAATCGTTTATTTACCGTTGCTCCATAATATCTCTATACGTAAAAAACCGTATACCAACCTTTCTTCATTTATATTTTTCTTTCTTTTAGTATAAATTTATTTCTTTGGCCCGTCGTCGTTTACGTAAACTTAGATTCGTCAAATTGCGATGAATTATATTGTTATCACTTTTTTTAAGTCGGTAAAAACCTAACGTAAGTCGCGGTTAGTTCGGCTTCGAATTACTCAATCTTCTTTACGATTTATATAAGGTTAAACGTATAATCGATAGTAAAAATCGATTGACTCGATTATTATAATTTTTTTTTAACCGATACGATATAGTTTACAGTATTTGATAATTGAAAAAGCTCGGGTTAAATTGGTTTTTAATTGATAAAAAGTATATTTATAAAAGTCTTGGATAAGGTTTTCGATAATAACATATCTCTTTCGATAACTTTAAAGTAAGACGTAAATTTTGAAACGTTTACCATCGATTCTTCTATCGAATGTAATATTTCCTCGAAAACATAAAGAAAAATATTAATAATATATCATAATTCGATCTACGATAATAAGTTAGATAAATATTAAATGGGATTTATTATTAAAATATAGAGTAAAATTAAAAGAAATTACCGTAGCTTAACCTACAGGACTTATAGGCAGAACCAATACCTAACTCATCTCATACCCTCACACGTGCTATACATGGACCGTATCCGGCCTATACCCGGACCGTGCCCGGTCCGCATCCGGATAAGATCCAGTCCGGGTACTGCCTATCTCTTTATGTATACAGTTACGTAACCTATAGACTTAATGGCCAATGGCCTGAGCCCATAACAGTTATACGTAACTTTCAGGTTAAGTATGATTGATAATTTGTATTTTTGACATCAATGTTATATTTTTGATTAGTGGTAGTAGATTTTGGTATTTCATTGTAATTTTGTTCTTTTTCCAATGATCTATGTAAAATCTAAGCTTATCTTGTTTGGATATAAAGACTGCAAACTATATTGTTGATGATTTTCAAAGTTAAATATTTTTCAGGTATTCTTTTAAGTATCTAGTTAGTGTTTTAAGTCATTTTTTATTAAATTCGTAAATTTCGGGAAAATTGGATATGATCAATTTTTAAGGGATTTTCAATTGCATCATGTATGTTGTTGTATTCCAATATAGGAAGCTTATAAAGAACTTATAATAAATGTCGATATTGCTAATAAATATTATCGAGTTGTAATATTGTTTCTTTACTTAAGTATGTTAGAAAAGATGAAAAAACCAGTTATTTAATTTATTAATTTGCTGTCTGATTCGATATTGTATGTAATAAGTCTTATTGTCGGTTTTTTTCGTTTTTTTTTGTCAGAGTTTCGAAGAGCTGAATCTTTTGCTATTTGTTTCAACGGTATATTTCGTCCTTTATTAAAAGAATTAATGAATTTATTGTAGAACTTTATCCTGTTATCATTCATTATTGCAATATATTTCACTCCTTTACTCATAACCATATTATAGAATACAGTAGTATTTTAAAATATTTGTTTAATAGTTCATTTGATTTGATAATTACTCGTTTTAAGTTCAAGAATTTTTAAAATTAGTTGGTTTGTATTTACTTCATTTCGAATTTAATAGGTATGGTTTTTTTTTGTATTAATAATGGTAAATGATTATTTTTAACATTGATTTGTTTTCTTCTATAATTAATATTTGATGTTTATATATTTCTATTTCTATAAACATATCGATTTGAATTGCAAGGTATTTTATCGCTATAGATAATATTTTGTTAAATTTAGTTGTTTTATGCGTTACTATTCAATAGTAATTTGTACTATTATTCATTAATTGATATGTTCAATTTGATATATATGTCGTTTATTTGATTGGTAACATATAGAAACCAATAGTTTTTGATTGTTTGTCGATCACTACAATCGATTCGTATCTTTTTTCAAAGGTTTTTTTTTTTATATTACGATTTTTTTTTTATATTTAGGTAATATTGTTATTAATAGTTCATTATCATATTATCGATGCTTATAACAGGCGATTCATCATATATGGACCTTATATCCAAGTTATTAATGATACTTTCATGTCAATGATTCTATATTTCTAAAGAAAATATGCTTTTGTAAATTTTATGATTAGTAAATAAAGTTATTATAGTATTGTTAGATTTTTTTTCATCATGAAGGTTATCGTATACGTGCAATCTTTTAATTAATCCTATTTTCAATAGTCAATAGAATAGATTGTATTAGTTTTTCCATCAGAAAAATAGTCGTTTCATATATTTTGAACATATTAAGATCAATAGACACAGTGATGATACGAATATTTGTACTATAACATTTTGTAATTTATAATCTGTCAAAATTTTGAAGATCGATTGAATTTCAAATTAGTTTATTAGAAATAATATCTTGGCGTCATTTTTCTATTGATATTATCGTTTGATATAATCGATATCGATGTTCCTGGATATTTTATGGTGTTGTGCGAGCATTTTCTTCGCTTGCTTATTTTTTTTGTTAAAGTTTCCTCATTCATTGTCATTATTATTTTTCTCGACTAATTTGTATTTCCTTTGTAATACAAATCCTTACTCGATTCAACGTATGGATATATAATATTCGAATAATCCAAGTTAGTACTTTGTACAAATTTATTATATAGTGGTTTATATCTTTTTAAAGTATAGTGTTGAATATAATAAGGCCTGTCTTGAAAAGCAGTCATAATAATATTCTGAGGAAAGATGTATTATATAATTCTAGATGTAATAACAGGTTTTATAAAAGGATTGATAACTAAAATCTGGTATCTATTTTTCACGTAGTGCATCTTTCCGGTTGTGAAAATTCAATGCCTGAGATTTATGAGAGATATTACACATATCTTGACTTTATGAATATATCAGATTTTCATTGATATATATTTCATATGCATCATTTAAATTGTACTTGTATTGCATTTTTTGTTGTTTTTAAAATATTGTTTATATTGATTCTTTAGGAATATGTTTCCAAAACGAGGGTTATTTCCGGGAATATCTTCTGTCGAAATATATTTTCTATTCGTAGTTATAATGTATTTTATCTTATTTTTTAATTTGTGATTCACGGTTCATGACATATAGTTATAAAAATTAGGAGTATGTGATTGCTTTCATCGCGGTGTTTTCATAGCGAAATTGTTGGTAATGATATCTTTCATATGTTTGAAGTAATTTTGAGTTTTCTATAATTTGGAGGCGGTTTTGTTATTATTTTTTATTGTTTTTGTTCAAATGAGAATTGATAAGTACTATTATTACGAATTATATCTTCGGTTTGTCGAAACTTCGTTATGTAACAAATTCATTTTGTTAAATTTTCAAATATTTCGTATAATTAGGTAGTGAAAAGCCCTTTATTCATTCAAAGTGAATATTTTTGTTTCAATTTAGCGTTCTTCTTACAGGTTCATTTATGTTGTTTACGTTATACGAATCGTAGATTTCATGTTCGTTATTTTTTATGGTTTTCAAACGTATTCAGAAGTGATTTCGTGATGTTTTTAAACTTGGTAACATCTTCTTAATATACATATATATATAATCCTGACAATCTCATTATTGTTTTAAAAGATTTTCAAAAAACATTTTCTTTAGATTATATCGTCTGATTTTAAAAAATATCTGATAAACAATATTTTGTCTATTTAAATGCTAAATTGTCATTAATAATATAGAAATGCAATGCGGTATAAAGTAAGGAATCACTAAAGGGTTTCGTTATTCCTATGACAGGGGGTAGGTTAATCAATTTCATATGTTGAAATTTATTAACAGGTATAAAATTATTGATTCTGTTTTTATTGTTAGCTGATTTTCTTAACTATTCAAATTTTTAAAAGCTCAAGGGTCCTAATAAAGTAAACCTGAATAGTTTGATTAGTTTTTTTTTTTAATTTGACCTAATAATTTACTCCGTATACGAATATATATACGGTTTATTAAAATATGATTATTATATTTTTGACCCGTAAGTATATAAAACTTATTCAAAATTCACCTTGTTAAATTTTGATTACATATTGTACTAGAAAATAACAAATTAATTATGTGAAATATTATTGAAAACGATGAATTTCTTCACATTGAAGATAGAAATTAATGTGGAAAATCCTTTTATAAATTCATTTGAGGTGTAATGAATAGTTTTTCGTCTTTTCAATAATACATGTTAAGAATCATTGTCCTAATTCTACTAATTCGTTGTAATCTTAGACTGGTTCAATTATTGATCCATACTGATCCATCCTATTATTATTCACATAATATCTCAAGTCCTTTAATTCCTGATATAAGAGATTCCCAGAAAGATATGTTACACTTCAGGATTCAAGTGTCTAAGCTGATCCGATTGCTTGTTTCCTGACCTAAATTCTGTCTATTTCCTCACAAAACATAACAATAACTGCGAAACCTTTCTTTCCTAACGTGCAATGCTGCCCTTAACTAGAGAAAACATTAAATAACAAATATTCTCGCGCTAAATGATTGACTAGAAAATAAAATACTTATTATTACAAAGGGTTTACTGATTAACGGGTGACGTATAACCAATATTCATTGATTAAATATACAATATTTCATATATATCTCCACCTTTTAATAACTATTATTATTTTAATCTATTTGAGCTATATAAAGCACGGTTTGTTTTATATGTGCATCTCGTGTTCAGTTAGAGTTCAACCTTATCGTTTATCCAAACAATATTTTTTATACTAGATTGTTAGCAACATTATAGATACTGTCATAAAATTTATGATATTTTCTATCGATTACAGTTATTTTGATGGGAAATAAATATTTTTCCTTATAAAATGCCCTTAATACCCTTTTGACTTCAGGTTTATTATAGGTTTAATGTTATAATCTTTTCGTCAGTTGGAACAATATGGCCCTTTATTTAAATCTTACTTTTGCTGCAATGTGTCTATATAATAGGCCCTTTTTTGGTAAAAACTAGTTAGTTGAATTATTACCTTCGAACTTGGCTTGTTATGATCTTCGCTAACAATTTCAAGATGATTTCTATTAGCAATAGCGCAATCGCTTCAAAGTTAAAACGAGGTTGTGAAAAATATAAGCGGCGCTTTTTTTACTAAATACTACGTTATTTAAAGAACATTACAGCCACCTGCTGGAATAGCAGTCAAATGCAGTACATTTAAGTCAAATTTACTTACAGTATAGTTGATTGTACATACTGCAAATTGACTGTAGTTTATGGGATTTGATTATACTGACTACAAGTGCCATGCAGTAGGTGCCTACTTCAAAGTGGGGCATAGCCAAAGCGTTTAGCCATACAAATTAGTGTGCAGATCGGCTAGCGATCTACCAAACTTAGAATACATAACTTAACAACAACAAATTTCAACACAAAACCAGTTACTTCGACCACAGTAATTCAAATCGACTACGTTGCAATGATAAAGACCTATTAAAACTAATCAATACTTATTAGGTTAAACACGAATAAGCTAGGTAAAAGAAAAGACTACTTTCTGGTTACGTTTTGTAAAATTGCAAGGTAGAGAGAAGATTCTTTCGAAGGGCTCCCTTTTGCTACGTCTGCTATTTACAGGTAGCAAAAAGGAAGACTTTCCAAATCCGTTTGCTGCTTATAGATACTTGAAAAGAGGTAATGATATTGCTATAACCGAAGACACAAAAAGATTATTAGACCAATCTTAGGGAAAAAGCGGTAGAATTAACAGCTAAAAGTCTTAAAGTCATCAAATTGGTAAACTTCTAAATTGATATTATTAAAGGTACTACTACTACAAATCGAAAAACGGCTAATTCTCACGCCGAACAACCACAGCAAACAATCTTTAACCTTACCTTCTACACCAAACCTTTGCCCATACTTCAATCTTTTTCTCTTCTCATACGCCAATTAAACAGATAAGATCGTTACTCTGAACTAAAACATCAAGTTGCGCCAAAAAAAGACACGTTATATAATTTCACACCAAATTGTCAAGTCTATACGCTTACAAACCGCCAAGTCTACTACTAATCCCTACACTAGTCAAAACGTCAAAATAGCTACCGAAAACGCCAGGATTAATATCATTCAAGACCTTACTAGTAAAGAAGCAATTAAAAGCCTCGGACCTACATTAGTTAAGCACTTGAATAGTGATTTCTAATTTACGAACACCGACGAAGATTTTACTCTTGAACACCTAACTAATTACGTTAACCGCTTCCTCCTCGATATCGACCACGACGACTAGGATTCTGACATAAAAGCTTATGATATTTACTTCGACTTCTTTAAGGTCTAAAACCTAAAAATATATAAAAAGATAGAACAACTTGTAAAGCTTAATTTAAGGAGTAAACCACGTAAATAAGGTATCGTATTTCCGTCGAACCTTAGCACAAAAGGAAGAAACCTTGTCGAAATATTATATAAATGCGTTACCGATAAGGACCCTTGATAAATACAATAAAAAAAGGGAAAAGTATTACTGGCGACAGTATTCTTTAACGATCTCAAACATGTTTCTATAGTTTACATATAAGCCTAGATAAGTTTTTCATACCTTTTTACGCAGGGTAAACGGTCTAATACTACTGGACGTAAGGAAGTAATTCATCTATATGCCTTAAGCCCTCAGGTTTACCAGTCAATTAAGTAAGAACCTCGACGTACCCCTTAATATAAAGTGAAATATTACTAAATTCGCGGAAACCCTTAAGCCTATTTTCCTCAAGTTCCTCAATACGTTTAGTTTTAGCACCTAAATTAATCAAAACACAGCTTTACATGTAAGCCTATTATGGGCACGACTACTAGCTTTTTCCCTTCCAACTTACCTAAAAGTAACTATCCTACCCATCAATACCAACCCTAGTACTAATAGAAAGATTGAACGAGTCACTACGACCATTACATCATCCTTTTCCCTCGATATATCCCTATAGTAGATATTGATTACGCGGTAATTACTACGTTCTTCAATATTTAGGGAGAAAAAAAGAAGTGTAATAGTAAGCTATATAACCTTCTCAACGTTGAATTACGCCCGCTCTTCAACATTTGCCGCCAGATAAAGGTTAAATTACCAAGTTTTAACCATTATTTCACAGTATTCTCACCGGTTAAACCGAGCATTATTACCCCCAGTACCCCACAAATTATTCCTCTTTTCACGAAATGTATGATAATCTTAAAGGATATTTTGAATTCGATGTTAATTTTACCTAATACCATAACAATTGGAATGTTATTAAGTGGTATTATTTGTTATAAAACAATTAAGAGACGGCAAACAAAATGAACCCCTTAAATAGATGCTTAACAAGATAATACTTTAGTAAGTAAATAATGAGAAACGTAGAAACTGGTGAAGGCACCCTACGCAAACAGGTTCGCTAAGTCGTTACAGGTTATAAAAAGTTTGAATACGCCCTATAATACCCTAACGCTACCTATAAATTATTTTTTAACCTCTTACGTTTCTTGTTAACGACCGTGACGGCTCAAGTTTTAAGCTCGACTAATATATACCCGTAAGCTTTAAAGTTTGACAACAAGGAAAAGAATACTTTTCACACGTATTATATCGATCGCAAATATGGAAAAACCTGATAATACGCTTAACGGAATGCCCGGACTTAAGGACGTAACTAAATTATATATAGAGGAGGGTATTCTTTTTTTAAGGTCTTTAAACCAGCCAAGTAAGTTTACTTCAAATTTAACCGCTGAAAATATTTAATTTACGGCAAAAAGAGCTGATAATTAACGCGACAAACTATTGCTGAGCGCGAATCAAAATAGGTAATATACAACATACACTTCCAATCTACTTTTAACTGGTATTACATATCACGCGTTATAGAATTCAAAGGCAATAATGTAAAAGAAGAGGGAAATAGGCTTAAGGTTATCGACTGGTAAATGAATACTGGCATCGGCCTATAAATAACGTAATAACTCGTTAACTATACTTTCTTATACCACCTAATAAATAAAGACCCTTATCGCCAATATGATGATAAAATCCTGATCCTATGGAACTTTTTACCATTCAAAATCGCTATAAAGAACAAATCTTTTAAGGTATTATGCCGGACACAGAAGTAACAAAGTAATTAATAGGACGTTTTTCGCAATATGTCACGTTATAAAGGGATACAAATACAGTTATGAAACTTTACCACACTGATACTAGTAAAGCTAAGGTTGGCTTTAACATTAAAAAACGCTTTCTTCACTGGAATCAACACTATTACTATTATAGTTAGCCCTATTGTTTCCAATATCTTGGAATCCCCTACTCCTTTCCTTCTTTTCTTTCAAATATAAAACTATATAGTATTAACGTTAACATTTAAACTAACAAACTAATTTAAATTAAGGGCCGTAAAAGGTTTCCACTAAATATTAAGTAGGGAAATTTTCAAATTTACTTTTAAGGGATAAAAAAAGTGGTATTAAATTTAACAATTGGAATTTCGTTAATTACATCATAGGTTTTACTACCTGGCGATTAATAGGTTTTATTAGGTCTTGAAGTCAACTAGTCACAAAAATGAGGACTTACTAACGCTAAGGGTAATTCAACGTCTTTATTAATACCGTCAAACGTACTCACAAACCCTCTTAAGGCTTATATTCACGTAAAAAAAAACTAAGACATTAACTTTAAGGTCTTCGTAAACGTGTTTTACCTAAATGATAAGTTAATACTTTATACTATAAACTCCACCACGGATTTTTACGGCGTTTAGTTCCTTGAAATTATTACGATGAAGGAAATCTCTGAGGTATTACGTACTTTATAGATTAATATATACCTTAAACCACTAAGAATATTAGTTAACAATATCAGTACTAAATTTTCTGCGATAAAGTTCCAAATTAATATCAAATTGTTAGGGATTGAATGTAAATAAGTCCTCTTTAAAGCCTATTATGGTATTAACAAAGTCGAAAGGGCTTACGCTATTTGATGAAAGGCCTAAAATATCTTTACCCTAGAAATTGAAAAATTTACAAGTTAAAAAACACGGCTTGAAATAGCGGTAAAGGGTTTTAATGATATTATTGATCCTAACGGACTTATACTAACTTTACTGGTATTTACGGCCTATCCACATATAATGAATAAATCGCCACTATCGCCGAACACCTATAAACATATTATAATATACAGAAAAGCCCTAAAGGAATTGATAAAGGAATTGATGCCCCGCTATATTAACGAAAGCCTTAACACTAAAAATAAAATATTAACAATAAATTTACTATCTCTTCTCCTTTAAATTGAAGTTTTTACGTAGCTAAATCCAGGTAAATATGATAAGCTATATTAAATCTTAAGTATTACCAACCAAAACGTAGTAATTGAAACTGATAATAGCTCTATTAATATATAAATCATAAAGGTCAAACCGCATAAAAAACCCCTTAAGTTAAATACAAATCCTGATGTCGATAACTTCCAAGCCGACTGGATTAACTAATATAATTCTCCCGATACGACAGTTAAGAATCCGATGGAATATTAAAGTCGTGAAAAACCCTCTAGAAGGAGGATACACATTAAACGGGAGGACAATAATAAGGATTAAAAACCTGGCAAAGCATGAAAAATGGTGTGGGTATCTCAAAAGGAGAATTTTGACGTAAACCTTGCCTTTCAGCTTCGTATTAAAGGTATTATCAATATACCAGGCAAGAATTTGAAGGAAAGCGACTAAGTGAAAATTAACGGCCTTTTTTTATGGGTGGTTATTGAACTTATTCCGTTAACGTAATTTAAAGGCTAAAACATCACTATATTCAAGTGGAGGATGATTTATGATGTCAAAGGCAAAAAGACGAACCGGTCGTACGAAAAGTTACGGCTAATAGCTTAATAATACGGTAATAAAAATAAGAATGAAATCCTTACTTAATTACTTAAAATCTAAAAAATTAAATAACGTTTAATCGTTTAAATTGCTACCAGTTTAACTACTAGCACAAAGGGTTAATTATTACTTGATGAACGGAATATGACGTAAGCGTATACATAGTTTGCAACCGATCTTTAACGGATTATACTATTGAAAATACTACAAAAAAACCTAAAAATAAGGTTCCGGTGGACACAATAATACAATTTATCAAACCTTTATATGGACTAACTTAAGTAAACTTCTATTGGTATTTAACCTATTAGGTGTACTCCAAAAACAGGCTAAGCAAAAAAACTTTAATGTTTAACCAATTCCTGTTAATTACGAAGGGTAAAAACTTTGATATTGTAGGTATGTAAATTAACGATACCCTTTTTCTCGGAAATATTAGGTTTATAACAGCGAAATAACGTGCCATCGAGAAGTCAAGCTTTTAAAGTTTAAGTTAATCGAAATATTGGTTAAGGGTATACAACTTGATTTTAATAAATTATTAATTTGTATCTATAATTCTAAAGCTAAAAACGGTATTTATATTATCTTAGGCTAGAGAGGGCAACCCACGAGTATAACAATTATTGACAAGGCCGACGAGTTAAGATCATAGAGATACCTAAAGTAGAGGGTACGTGCGGCTTACATTGCCACGTTGTATCAACCGAAAGCATCATACGATCTATCTATTATAATACAGATACAAAACCAATAAAACGAAAACTTTAAATAGTCAAATATAAAAATTAAGTAATGACTAGACAACTTAAAACGAAAGATTAACATAGTTTCAATGAATTTGATGAAAGCGAAGTTAATAATCTTTAAAAACATATAATAAGCAAATAATATAGACCTTACATCGCAAATTAGCATCTTAATAATACTCTTTCACAAGGAAAAGTTTAAAGAGCAGTTTACAATCACCGTAAACTTCTTATACTGGATATCCGTCAAATATAAATGTGTAACATAGATCTTATTAGTCTCAAAAGTCTCTAGTATAATAGCAGGCTTTAATATAGGTATAGTAATTAATAGCACATTAAGTATTATTACTAAACATCTGGAATTACTTTCGATACCTGTGGTAATGTTTACAAATGCCTATTAAATTTGGGAACAACCAATGAAAAAGGTCAAATAATAAAAGTAATAGCTTTCATAGACGTATATGAAGCTTGAGAAATAGATACGTTCCGGTAAATCAACGGTAAAGATAACCCTACCGACGTTATAACCAAGGCTACGCCTAATGGCGCCCTAAAAAGGTTTATAGACAACAATACGCTGACCGTACGAATCAAGGGCTACATAAACCGCCCGGCACATAACGTGAAGAAACAGCGTTACCCTAGCAAACGTGAACATTGTCAGGATAACGATGTCAACAGTGGAAACAGTAGCAAAGGTAATAATGGCAGTTATTTGAACTACTGGCAAAAGGTACACAAATGATGGAGTGCGTAATACGCATAAGTCTGTGGCAAAAAAACCTATACACAGGAGTTAAGGAATGAAGGTCTCAGAGGGGTGTCATGAAAAGGCTACAAAGAACCATAATTAATATCAATCCCAGTGCAGATTGATCGGAATAAATAGGGGCTTGGTATTATTATTGCCTTGTTGATTAAGGAGGTGTTTGAAAGGTTACCACTAATTCATGTAGGGCAATACTAACGTGCAAGCATAAAACAAAAAGTCGCCAATGTTAGAATAATAGTCAAATGCAATACAGTTAAGTCAACTTTACTTACAGTATAGTTGATTATATATACTAAAAATTGACTGTAGTTTGCGGGATTTGGTTATACTGACTAGAAATGTAGTGTAGTAGGTGCCCACTTCAAATTGAGGCACAAGCCAAAGCGTTTGGTCATACAAATTAGTAGGCAGACCAGCTAGCGGTCTGCCAAGCTTAGAATCTATAACTCAATAACAACCAATTTCAATACAGCACCAGTTACTTCGACCACAGTGATTCGAATCGACTACGTTGCAATGATAAAAGCCCACCAACATTACCATTTTCTTGAAAAAATCAATTGAATAAAAATGTTATTATTTTACAAAAAACGATAAGTATTAGAATAGTAGTAAATGCAGTATAGCCAGTCAACTGTACTGCTAAATAAGTGGGCTATACTGATTACAAGTTAAGTGTATCGTTTTGTGCACTGACTGTATCAACTGTAAAGTCAAGTACAGTATGTGCTTAATTCAGACTAGGGCATGGGCCAAGCAATTAGCTATGCAAATTAGTGTGCAAACCAGCTAGCGGTCTACCAAACCTAGAACAATACATCCACCATTTAACCGCACAGTACTACAGTTACTTCGAACGATTTGTATCAACAACATGTTATGATCACACTAAATACCCGTGAGTAAATAGAAGGTGTCAGGGGGGTTATGTTAGCAGTAAGGTAACAGAGGTAACAAAGGTTCAATATCAAGAAGATGTTTGCTTGTGCTATAAGATGATCATTAGCCGTTAGGCTATTCAGATATGTAGACTGAATACTTAGATTGACAACTGAAGAGCTATGAAGGAAATACTATCTGTGTGGTGATGACCGTGTCCTTATATATCCGTGCCTTCATACCGTCTTCAGTACTGGACCGGTGGAGTCGCTGTCGGTCCCATCGGTCCTTCCCTGTCCGGGGTTGCTGACATAAGAGAAGTTCCCCGCCTGATGTGTTGGACTTCAGACTTCTCAGTGGCGCAGTTGCATACTAGCCCATTTCCTGACCCAACCGCTGTCTGGGTCATGACACAACATTGCAACGTCTAAAGGTTCATCAGACAATACCTATCAACACTAATCAATGCTTATTAGGTTAAGCATAGATTAGCTAGGTAAAAAAAGGAGTTACTTTTAGGTTAGGCTTTATAAAGGACCAAGGTAGAGGAAAGATTCTTTCGAAGTACCTCTATTACTACATCGTTCTTTCTCGGAAGTAAGTATAAAACAGCTTTGACTTACGTCGGTTTTTCAGGATAATCTAATGGTAGCGAAGGTATCGCCATTGAAAACACTAAGAAATCATCATTAAAAAATTTTAAAGATAAACATTAAGCTGAACCGTTAAAAGCCTCGAGGATTATCAAGTTATCAAATGAATAAGTTAGTATTATTACAGATATTACCACCAGAAATTTTCAATCTTGAAAACAACTAAATCCTACAACATTTAACTACCGACAACAATGACAAACAACCTACGACCCTATTTCCTACACTAAACTTTGCCCTTTAGATTAACTTTTTCCTCTACACCACTCTATTTCTCCTACCATATGATCGTCAATCGGATACGTTAATTAATACCTCAATATCGCTGCTTCGAACAAAAACAGCAAAAATTGCCAAGTTACGCTAAAAAAAACACATTATACAACTCCATGCCCAATCGTTAAATCCCTACGCTTCCAAATTACTAAGCCCTTCCACTACCTAAATTAACGATAATTTTTCATCCTCAATATCAAGATAAAAGATCATAAGCGAATAAGAGAAATCAAAGCCTTTGGACCTATCTTTTTCAAATACTACAACTAAGACCTTTGATTTACAGACGCTAACGAGCCTTCAATTAAAAAACATATAACTAATTATATTAGCTAATGCATCCTCGACACAAACTTTAATGAAAAAATTGACCGTGGCTCCTGAGCAAAAAATAAGTTGTAAATATTTTAATTATCAAAAAATTGATAAATTTCATAATAATTCAACGTGTGGTCGATGCCAAATTCAAAAAAGAAATCATTAACATATCATATATATCCCCCTCAAAACCCCTATGGAAACTAGTGAAAATCTTGTTTGAATTGACAAAACTTGATAATTACCTTTCAAACCTTAATATTGAAAATATACACATCAAAAAGAAAGGCGTTAAGACCCTCGAACATCCTTATATACATTTTAACGTACTACCTCCTAATCACTAATGAAATTAAACTTTGAACTCTCCTACTATCACCAACTTTTTACACGTTAACGATAGAAGAAATTATTAATCTATTTGGCAGCCTAACACCTCCATATAATGGTGTAAAGTATGATTTTAGCGGAGGTGGGGCACGTAAAATAATAGTTATAAACGTGGTAAGGGAAATTAATGTCAGCGCCATCTATCGGTCAATTAATCAAAATCGTCAAATCCTTCAAAACCTATAAAGTTTCCGCCAAAATCGTCAAGTTCTATAAAATTTCCCTTAAAAACATTGAATCCTTTAGACTTATTATGGCAGGTACGCCAATATATGTAGACTAACTACAGGTTATATTATAGGACTTTATCCCTTATACTAAGCGACTAGCAATTACTCCTATCACCGAGACTTTGAAAGTCGAAGGCTTAAGTTGACTGTTAGAAATACCATCGACAAGTGGGATAATTATCGTAATATTCCCGCTAACCCAGTCAAAATAGTTAATATCAACTATAATCTTCTCACAAACTTCGCTAAAATCTTAAATAACACAGCGAAATATGACAAGAAACTTGATAAACTGTTTAACATAAAGATAATACCATTTCTCAACGTCTGCAAGTAAATACAGGTTCTCTCTTCAGGTTTTCACTCGATTTTCAATAAATTTCTTACAAAACACTTCAAACACGATCAATTAACCTTTCTAACGACGACAGAAACTTTTGAAAAAATATAAGACAATATAAAAAGCCATTTCGATCGCAACGTTCACCTTACGCAATACCATATAAATTGAGCTACCACCATGTAAACGATGATAATAACTAAAAAAATAAGGAAACGACAATGAATATCCTTAACCAGATGCTTTTTAAGTTGATATTATGCAAATGAATCAAAGGAAAAGCACATATTAACGAAGTCACACATCGTAAATAGGTACGGGTATCTATCACGGATGTCGACGAGTTTAAATACGTCTTACAACGCATAAATACCACTTGTAAAATCTTTTTTAACTGTTTACATTGATCGTTTACAACTATAATAACACGAACGCTAAGTTTAATTAGTATATACCCCCTAACTATCAACTTTCTAAATAAGGATAAAGAAAATATTACGGTGGCGCATTACATTAACCGCAAGTACTAAAGGCTCCAACGTTCAAAATCTGGTCCAAAATCTTCGAATTAAAAGCTAGAATCATATTAGCGATGGCAATGGGCGCAAGACTCAAACGGATCTGTTGACCTAAAAAACTATCGTCGTAATAGTGGCAAAAGGTGTTTGATTTATAACAAGTACGGTAATTAATCAACCAGCCAACATCTGGCTAAAAGACACAAGTAATAAGTAATGTATCATACGCAATACCTTATTTCTTCCCGTCAAATCTATTTGTATTACATCGCAAACTGAAAAGGTAAAAAGGCTATTAACAATCATAATACATCAAAAAAAGTTATGTGACATAGAAATACTACTCCTAAATAGGTTAGTAATTAGCTGGATGCGCCTCTTTGTACCGCTTAAATGGCGAAAACCCCTATATTTTCCCTCAAAATTAAGCACTTAACCCCTTATATATCTTTAACCTTGGTAATCGTTATGCGAACTACAGGTTTCAAGGTATTATTCCAGATATAAAAGCAATAAAGTACTTAACAGTAGACCATTCATGGTATATAGCACTACAATAGGAAATTAATACTGTTACTAAAATCAATTATTAAGATACTGGCAAAAACAAAGTGAATTCAGGCTCAAGAAAACAACTATCGTTACTAAAATCGAAGATTATACAAAAGTTTTTAAACTGATTTCGTTTCAAATTCTCAAGTTTTCTATCATATTCCTTCTTTACTTGAAAAATCAAAAAATCCACGACTTCAACGTCTATATTAATATTAACGAAGTGGTTAAAAACGGGCGAAGTTTCCCTTTCGCCTCCAAGTGAGGGTACTTTTGGTTTTATCTTCAAGGTATGAAGGCCATAATATTAAATTTAAAGAAGTCAGAAATACGTCGATGGAATCGACGCTTCAATCATTCAGCTGTTAATGGTTTATATGAAGTGCTTCAATCGTGAAGGCATAAAAACTTAAAATACATCGCTCTAAAAACTATTATTTTTGTTACTATTGCCAAATGTATGCCTAGGCCTCCTACTGGTTTAAGTCTACGTTAAGAAATAAGAAGTATTTAAAATATATAATATTCGTTAAAGTATTCTACTTAAATACTATTTATCTTTTACGTCGTGATCTTAACAACCATTTTTTATGATGCCAAGTTTTTCAAGTCCTAATTGGCTAAAAACACGTAGTAAACGTAAAGAATATTATAGATTAACACGCACTTAAGCCTGCTCGATATCTTCTTCCACGATATTAATACCAACTTTACTATAGATTAATTTCAAACAGATGCCAAAATAATGGGAATCCAGTATAAACCGGTACCTTTCAAGGTTTCCTAAAGCATTGAAAATTTTGAGGGGATATACGCACTACTTCCCAGGTCATATAACATCCTTATTCTGGGAATTGGAAGTTTTGTGAATAAAAAAATATGCCTTCAAATGGCAGTGAAAGGCTCAAACAACACTATAAGTACTGATAGCTTGGTACTAATTTTACTAGTCTTTAAAGAATATTCGTTTCTGACAAGTAAATTTTTAGTATTGGTAAGTATTGAAAAAGATGTGCGTCATACGTTAAAGATGCTAAAAAATATGAACTAAATTAGAACAATGTCAAATTAATAATACTTTTAATACTAGAAACGGCCTCATGACAATCGATGTACTATTTTTACCTTTATAAAGCGAAGTCCTTGTATGGAGAAATCTAGGAAAATGGGATAACCTATTTAAAATCTTAAAATCGTTAATCTTAAAGTTTTTGTTAAAAATGCTAACAATCTTACAACGTTATGTACAACTGAGACCAAACCCTATAGTAGGGAAACTAATGGTAACTATAACGATAAAAATAAAAATCTTAAAACCAAACGAATCAGCTAACACAACTCTCCCTCACCTGTAATCTACAAGCCAATAAAACGCGAATGGATTAGCGGACTACCAAAAAAAGAAACACTAAAAATAAGAAATAAATACTGGATCGGGTCTACAATACTGTTTAGGTTAACGGTAAACAAAAGGATAATCAAGACTTAACTGTTAAGCTCCGCGTATAAGAAATCAGAAAAACCTTCAGCAAGCTTTGTTGAAAGCAATAAGGTTGAAATCAATGAACTCCTTACTCGAGAAGTCGTAAAATTTGTGTCCAAAGGTAACTTCAACCTGAAAACCCCAAATTTCAAAATCTTTGAATCGAATATTATACACGAAATCAAAGTTAAAACCACGGCGAAACCATACGAAAAATCATGTCTGATCACTTAAAGATACGGTAATAAAGGTAAAAACTAAATTGTTCTATAGCATCTAACAATTTAGAAAATCAATCAACGCTTAATGATTGTATTAGCAATAAAGTTACTAACTAAAACTAATAGGAAGTTCACTTTGAATAGCCGTGACATTGCTCAAACGTATAAGTAATCAGCGCATAATCCTAAAAAGATTATGTTATTAAAACCATCGAAAAAAAAACCCTTCGTAATAAATACCTTTTAGAAAAGACCATGCGATAAATTAAACTATTATATGAATAAGCCAAGGCAAACTCCCATTCATTACGAACCTATTAATCGCATTGCAAATTAAGGCTACGTATGAAATCTTCAACTTACAACCCCTACTTATTGATTACACAAGATGAAGGATTCGGTTTAATAGGTATGTAAAATAACAATGCTTTTTTCATCAGAACTAACAGATTTGGAATATCGAAACAATGTACAATGAAAAACTTAAAGTTCTGGAACTGCAAATCGGTTGCCACTTTAGTGAAAGGAAAATATTTAAATTTCAACGAATCGTCAATTCGTCAACATAGTATTAACGATATTAATATTCACTTCAACTTTCAATAAAAGAGTCAAAGTTCCAACATAGGTATGTTTTACGAATCTAATATAACCAAATCTTAAAAATGTTTCAAGTAACGTACCCATAATAGCTATATCTCAACTCTATACTATCCGGAAGCATCTTACGATTTTTCGATTACGGTACAAGTTTAAAACTCAACGTATAAAAACTAAGATCGATTAAATAAGAGGCTGGATTGGAAAATTAGGAATTTGTATAGGAAGATTAATATGACTCAGATTAATCTGTCAAAAACTAATTTGATAATATTTATGAACAGTTTCTTTACTAATAACACGAATTTGTTTTTATGGATTATATTCCTTATAATGATGGTTAATAAGGATGAATCACAGGAAAATCAATTGGAAATAATAGTAAACTTAATATATTAAACCTTCGTCTAATTCAATGGAATTACGTGAAAGGTACTTGCTTCGAAAATTTACGACATGATAACCTGCTTTTACGTCGGAATAACGATGTGGGAAACCTTCAATAATATTACCAAACAGTTAAAGATATTAACAATTCTGGTTATAATTCGTATCAACTAGATAGGCATGTTCAAATGTTCTTCGAAACTAGAAACAGTTGACGAAAACGACACATGATTGATATGATAACACTTTGAGAAGGTTACACAAATAGACAAATTGAGGAATTTAAATGAATTGACGGTAAAGATAACCCGGCGAATGCTATAAAGAAAGCGGCACCAAATAAGGCACTGGATAGGTTAATGAACAATAATAAGTTGACTATATATATTAAGGGTTATGTTATAAGACCACTTGTTAAAGTTAAGTTATATAACGATAAGTAGGGAGGAAAACAAGGGTACCCAGGCAAATTGTAAGATTATTAGGGAACTAAGGCTAGCGAATTAATTGAGTGGTACGGTTAACTCCATTAATTATGTGGAACGGTTAATTTTAAGTTGTGTATAAGTCTATAGCGATAAAATTCTATGTGGGAGTTGATAAAAACGAAACTTGAAACTGTGGGTAAAAGAGAAATAATTGGATTTAATTTGGATGTGAAATTGATAGGGGTCTAGTCGGCTAACAAAAAGATACTTTAAATGCTACCGGAAATAGGTAGTCAATCATACTGGTGTACGCGCACTAAATAAAAAGCCACTAGTGTTGAAACAATAGGAAATACAATATAGTCAGTCAACTGTACTGCCGAGTAGATTCACTTTACTAACTACAAATTGAATACATGTTTATGTGGGTTTACTGTGCTGACTATAAAGTTACGTAGAATATATACTCAATTCATATTTTTAGGGATGTAATGTACAAGCTACCACATACGTGTAAGGGTGACCCAACAACAACTACAACACACCTCGCGACACGTATGCACTACTTTGTACGCATTTTACTTTCGTCCTTTACCCGGGATTTTATTTTAAATTTTTGCCTTACGGGATCTCTTTTCCTCAAAAGTACTCACACAGTCGTATTCTCAACGCGAGCAGGCGCTGGGTAAAGACTAATATAGCCGCTTCTTACGGCCTAACCAAGGGTATAGTTTATATGCCCTCGGGTTTTTAAACTGTGGGGCACCCTAAAAACTTGATTAGAGGGATGTCAAGGGGTCCCAACGGTCTATACATGTCTCGGCAACCCCGCGTTACGATCATTCCCACCGGTATCTACAGGATTATTTCGTAACACCTAGTGTAATACCTTATAGTTAGTACCGCCCGATGAAAGTAAAAAGAAGAAAAATATATACCCAATTAATATTATAGCACGGACCAAGCAATTGAATTTACAAATTAGTTCGTAAACTAGCAAGCAGTCTGCCAAACCTAAAATAATACATCTATCACTTAACTATGCAATACTATTGTTACTTCAAAAGATTGAATTTGACAACGTTGCAACGTCCAAAGGCATATAAGAAAAAGTTTATAAACAATAATTTTCATTTAAATTATAGCAGGAAACCTTATATCCTTAATATGAGTAACCTCTTTATTATCATTCCTTTTTTAAGCGAAGGAGAGTCTGTTACTCTATAGAAAACGGTCAACAGAATTTCTCTTAGAAATATATGAAATAATTCGTCTTTTAACGTGAAAAAAGGGTTTCGCCGAAAATTCAAACACTATTCAGCAATTTTAATCAATACCTTGACATAAAATATTGATAACTTTAGTAAAAAATACCTACAGTCACTCTTAACCTTATATTAGAAACATAAATAACGATTAATGACAATATGTCGTTGCTTATCATTGTCCAAATAACCGGAAAAGGGTTTTTGGTCGGTGGTATTATGAATACCTTTTAAGTGAAATATGTTGTCGATTATAAACATATTGTAAACCGTATATTAAAATATAGTTAAGCTATTTCTTTAATTGCTAGCGATATTCAAAGTTCAAATTGTTTAAAGTTTCATCTCTAGTTAATTGTCAGTAAGGTTTCTTCCTATTTATGTGAACGTAAAGAGTAGAATAGTAATCGTAAGATTGGTAGTATATTTACAATAGATGGTTTAAAAGGGAGAAGAGGCATCCAGAGAGTGCACGCCTCGGGTAAGAGCTTATATGCTCTCATCTGGAGTGTAGCACTCTACCATACACTTTGATAATATTCCTTCTGAGCCGTAGCATGCTATCATACACTCTGAAGGAATGCACCTTGCAGCGTGACACGTTATTGGGTACTTTGCAAGAGTATATCCTGCAGTGTAACCTCTTACTAACTACAGGGATATATAATCATATCTATATTACTATTGTCATCTTATATATCAAATATTCAATTAAATGAAAAAAGATACCCGGATAATTCCCTTTTTGGACTTGATATGTTCTAATTCATATAACCACTAAACATCAAATCATTCTTTACCAACTGCTTCTGTTGTTACTTTGTCAATTAATTACCCTAATTCTGGAAAACACAACCTACCAAATGAAATACACTATATTCTAATTACATTGAGTGAATATTAAATTGCCTAAAGTGATAACCTTTTTGGAATTTTCGACACAAGGAGTTTATTCGTTCGAAACAACTTATAAAAAGCTAAATTATATTAAAAATAACGAACACTTGTAAAATCTAACCTCAAACTCCAAGAAAATTATTGAGATAATTGTTAAAAGTTTGGTGTAGAGTAAGAATGAAAGCAATTCAATAAAAAGTTAGTTAAATGATACTAGAAAAATTCCAAGTTGAAATAGTAGTGTTATAACCTAAGAACCAACTGCAGGTCATGTAATAGGCCAGCGGTCCGCTGCGCTATCAGAAACCTGATATCCAATACATCAAGCTAGGGATCTCTCTTATGTAAGCACCCAGGGTTAGGGTTTGGACCAACAGGACCGCTCGCGGTCCAGTCGACAACGTTGGGACCGAAGGAAGCGATATCGACTTCAGCGGTCCAGTACTGAAGACGGTATGAAGGCACGGATATATAAGGATACGGTCATTATCACACAGATAGTATTTCCTTCATAGCTCTT
>JASMMZ010000005.1:17861989-17956607 GCA_038502455.1 Anisogramma anomala
GACTTGACGAATACTTTTTACAATATTAAATTATAATATATTACTTTGATAACATTACTGTGGAATGAAAAGCAATTAAGGTGAATGGAGGAGTGTATATTCATTCAAATCATTCAATGTTTGACAACTTGATCATTTAAAATAGTCATCTTATCCTTCTTATCCAGAAAATATCAAAACTCTTTACCAATAATAGAGTTTACACCAAATTCAATAGGGTCGATATTTCGAATGATATCAAATTTATGATGAAAAATGTATTACAAGACCTTTTTACCAGTTACAAGCTTACCGAAATATTGATAATATCTTTTAATTTTATAATATGTTCATTCATTTATAATATCTGATTCATAATATTATGGAAAACATAATAAACCACATTTTCACGAATTAAATAAATGATATATTCACGTTTTTTTATTGTTTACGGTCTTGACTGTATTCTTCATTTAATTCAGTGGACTTGAGTATATTTTCTAATTCAGTCAATGAAATTGATCCTGCTCTTAATTGAATCAACTAATTTAACGCTAACTGATGTAACTTACCACAGATCACAAATAAAGTATCCAGTTACACAATAGGAAAGGCTCAGCTCTTTTATATACGTAAATAAGTAGGAACTAGCTAATAGTTCCCCTGACTAAAAACTATCAATCTATCATTCATGTCCCCCATACTAAACCAATGCTTTTTAACTATAAGATAGTGAAACCTAAATAATATTTACTCAACACAGGTTATTCAAAACAAAATTAGATAATAAAGTTCTTCAAAAAATACAGATATATATAGTATGAAAACTATAAAAATCAAATATTTAAGTTTCAATATTATACTTGATAATGTAAAACTAGACTCTATTATAACCCATATCATTAAGACCTAACAAAATCACTAGTATTTAATACTTTACAGTGTTTTGGTTATGAAAAACACCTATACAATTAAGACCTAACCAATTCACTAGTATTCAATACTTTGCAGTGTTTCGATTATAAAAAACAAAAATATCCAAAACTATTAATTGAAAAATTTTTAAAAACTTTTTAACGGTTTAACTAGTTTTGAAAATGGAACAACCTCTGATAATAAAGACCGAAACGAATTGATGCGTTTTCCATACTTAAAAGTACATTCTACGCTTAATTTATTATTAAACCATTTCATTGTAATAGGTGTTCCCTGTATAACATAAATTTTTGAAATTCATTAGTCATGGTATTATTTATAGTATAATAATAATAGACTTTTATGTTCATTGTGTATACTTCGTCAAAATACGAACTATATAGATATAAATACAAAACCTGTAACAAGAAATTATTCATCATCGTCAAATGCCTCGAACAATAAAAGTTTGAATTCATATAGTACCATAAAAACTCTAAAAATTAGACTCTATCATAAAGAATTTTATGATTAATAGTTATCAACACGCTTAACTAATGTTTAATCCAATAGATTTAGGTTTTATACGGATTAAACATTGAAAATATTTACCGGTCCCAAAAACAAAAATTAAACCAGACACTGTGATCTGAAAGCCCGTCAACCGTCTCCTAAAGACCGACTTGAACGACGACTAAAACGAATTTCAGAGACGTATCGTACTTTTCCAAGAATTATAAAACAACTTCTTCATAAAAGACCGTCGAAATTGATTAAAATCTGCGCCTAAAATACTTCATAAAGCGATATTTTATATATATTATGATTCATACAAGCTATAAAGATGTTAATTATTTATTGAAAAAGGTTATAATCTTTGAGGATAGTAGTTATATCTGGCCTAAAGATATTTACAGGTTTCTCTACACTATTTATGTCAATTTTACTCAAATGAGTAATCGTATTTACTATCGAACTAATGTTTTTACATCGGATGAAAATAAATTACAAATTGTGATTATGTACGGATATTATAATATAACCTTCATTATCAACGTAAACCGTATCATACTCGTTAGTCTTATTTAATATAGTTATTAGTAGTTCATGCTGATAAAAAACATTATAGGATACGTTTAAGCTTGCAATCTTTACCACCGCATTCAAATATCACTCACTATACATCCTTTAATTAATATCAATCCCTACCTATGTTTTTCTCAACCTGTTACAATATTGATGTCAATTATAGTACATTATTATCGCTGTGCTATAAGGAAGGAATTCTATTTAAACAAATTATTCAGTCATTATCCGTTTTACCAAGTTGCATCATTTTAGTGTTATAAGGATGATAATAACAAAAAAATTTAAACACCATTTCAAGAAATGAAAATTAGTATTTTTAGATACTACTATTTAACTTAGATACTACTATAGTTATCAAGCGTGAGGTAACACGCTAGCGGAGTTCATAGTAGGGGTCATGGCTTAGATGAAAGTATCCATGCTTTCATCCAAGGTGTGCACTCTCTATGTGCTTCTTCTCTCTTTTGCATTCATTATCACTATTATTTATGAATACCATAATGTTTTTTTTTGTGACGAAACGTTCATATCTAACCGATATTTATTATTAGCCAACTCAATCTATTATAAATAGGCTAGGAAGAAAGAGACGAATCATGATTGAATACCTATCATAGGATGTTAGAAATGTCCGAATTATTCAATATTTTAATACTACGGTTTACAAGAACAATATGGGAGTGAGGAGAGACTATGAAACTACTGATGGCTTTGAAAAGAACAACTTTAATATAATATTATCAAATCGATTGGTGTCCTTCATTATCAAAAGCCCCTATACGCGATTATTAATTTTATTGACGCATCGGACGATATCTGAGTACTTTTCGAAGAGCGTCATATTACGTATCGACTATATAGGTTATTAATTTTTGGACCCCTTCGCTGGGACATATCCTGATAATCACTGTATTTTACGGATATCAGAGCCGTTTATATACATTTTTGAAGCGAAAATAACAACTTTTAAAACGCTTATATCAACACTTAAAACGTTCAAAACAACAAAAAACGCTCCAGTATAATGCATAATATTCTTACACTACATAGTTTCAATCTTAAATACAACTCTCCATACTTTAACATCCAACTTTTCGCCTTATTATACACCGTTTATTGAGGTTAATACATGCGATATTTGATTACATTAGCCATTTGTTCAATGTAATGCCTGTAAATACTAAAGTTTTAATTGAAAATATTTGGTCACATTTTATTCGTCTTTGATTTATATAATACACGTTTTTATCTCCGTGATTTAATCTGATACCACCTTTAATTACATTGCTTAAATCATATACAAATTACATTATTACATTTTATTCGCAATAGCACCTCATACACGATAATTTCACGCCTCTAATTAAAGTATTATCAACAGCAAGCCTAGTTGAAGCCAGCGAAAATATAGACCTTTTATTAAAGTAAATTATACTCGAGAAAAGCGTTTTGAAGTTAAATAATGTGAATTTATAAGATAATTTAATCGAAGCGTTTGAACAGTATTTGGGCTCGTGACTTGCAAATAAGCATGTTATGAATATTGTTATTCATTATTTAAGGAAAAATATTCAAGTGATCGATGTATTTGATGATTTTCGAAAAATATTTTCAGATTCGATGTTGGAAATGAGATACGCGATAAAATTTTATTTCTAAAATGTTACAAATATAATTACGAAAAAAAGATATTAATATATATGGTGGCAAAAACGGTCTTATCGTAAAGACGTTCGTCTCCACGGCCTACTTGTATGTAATATAGAGTTTAAAGGATAGAAAAGTATTAACGGTTTATTTTTTGAAGGTATAATGGTTATTAAGACGCAAGACATGGTTTATCGAAGATATACAGGACAAGCTACAACGAGTGAGCACCCTATATACGCAGATCGTAACACTTTTGGAAAAATTGGCCGTATTTCGCGAAAGTCTAATAGATTTTGAGGAAAGATTTACAGAAGAGGAGGAAAAACCATAAAGGTTATTTTTTTACTTGGATTCGAAGTTTACCCGCTCTAGAAAATACCTTGGAGAAGAACGATAGGTCTGATATCATGATAGAGTTAAAAAATAAATTTTTGAACATTCGCTCAAGATTCAAAAAATCGACCAAAGTTTGGTAATCATATTGATAATGAACTTACTAGTAAAAACCGAGAAACCGTTTACCGTTAATAACTATAATAGTATAAAAATATATACGTAATTATCCACTCATTTACAAAGGATGATCTTATCAAAATTACCACAAAAATTCCGTAATGAATACCATTTGGGAACGGTTATACAATTCGTTGAGCCACTATACAAACTAGCCAAAGCAAGCGTTTATGAATTCCTAACATACCAATCGTAATTTAAGTTAATGCCAATTATAAAATCTTTAATCTATGACCCGTATTTACTATCAACGTAAAATAAAGACTTCGGCTTAATAGGTATACAAATTAACGATACTCTTTAAATTCAAATTTCTAGCATGGAGGCTTTAAAACAATACGTAATTCAAAATTTAAAGTTCTAAAACTATAAGTCGGTTTCGACTTTGACAAAGAATACATATCTAAATTTGAATGGATCATTAATCTATGAATATAGTATTAACGATATTGATTTTTACTTTAACATTCATAAACAATGTGAATTCGTTAGTTTGCCTACAATGAAAAACACTAATATATCCAAGGCTTAAGGTTATCTGAAGTAATGCGCTCGCAGAAACTATATTACAACCCTATGATAACCGGAGGCTTCCTACAACTTTTCGATCGCAATACAAATTCAAAACCCAACGGACTAAAATTACGGTCGACTGAACAAAAGGTTAGATTAGGAAATGAGAAATTTAGATTTGGGGATCAATATAGTTTTGGTTAATCTATCAAAGTCTTACTTAATAATCTTTACGAACGGCTTCTTTAAAAACAACCACAACCTATTATTAGAAATCGGATTCCTTATAAAGATCTTTCATAAATACAAATTCTAAGAAAATCTGTTTAGAATTACCGGCAACCCAATTTATTGGACTTCTATCAAATGCCAAAAAATCATTCGAAGCGTGTTGGCTTTGGAGGTTTACGTTATAATAACCGGCTTCGATATAGGTATAAAGATGTGAGAAATCCTTAATATTGTTACCAAGTAGTTGAAGATTTCACTTTTCCCGGTGGTAATTTGTATCGATTTAAGTAGTTTATTCGAATATTTTCGAAATTAGGATTAACTAGCGAAAAGGGTTCTATGATTAACATGATGCTATTTTTCGAAATTTGAAAATGCAGGGAAATGGAAGATTTTAAAGAAATTCAAAGTTAAGATAATTCGGCTAATATTATAATGAAATCGACACCAAAAATGTTTGAAGAAGTTTAAAAATAGAAATAAGTTAATTATAGTTATCGATGGTTACATTGAGAGGTTACCTGACACTGTCAACTTACGTAACAACAAGTAAAAAGGGAAACAGGAATACTCTATAAAATTGGAAGACTACGGGAGAAATGAAGTTATTGACTTAATTGACTAACACGAATAATTTAAAGGTTTTCATAAGTCTATAGCAGAAAAACTATGTGCAGAAGTTAATAAAATCGGAACTCGAAGCCGTGTAGTAATAAGAGTTTATTAGGCTACGAAATTGACAGGGGTTAAACCGGTTGACGAGGAGGCATTTTAGGAACTACCGGAAATAAGTGATCGACTACACTAGCATACATGTACAAAACAAAAATCCACTAATATTTAAATAGTAATAATTACAATAAAGTTGGTTAATCGTACTATCTAGTAAGTTAACCGTATTAATTGTGAATTGAATGTATTATTTTATGGGTTGATCATATTAACTATAATTTTCATATAGTATATACACAATTCAAACTAGGGAACGGCCCAAGTAATTGACTATACAAATTGGTGTGCAGGCCGGTTAGTGGTCTGTCAAACCTAAAACAATACATCTACTACTTGACTATGCAATTCCTCTATTACTTCAACCGATTCTAATCGATAACGTTACGACGTCTGAAAGACTATTAAGAGACTGTGTCTATCAACAACTGTTATTTCTACTATCATAAGGTTTTTCTTTTCTTATATTCTCAAAGCACACCGATATTTTCGTCATTCAAACATATGCAAATATTGAATATTCACGTAAATATATATACTGATGGAGTTATTTTCGAACCCCAAATCATTTGCTGGTTCAAAAATGTGATATCCATAGTTTTTTGTTTAGAATTGAGACCAATCGGTAACAAATATGATGAATGTCAAGCTATATTATTCAGATAAGAGATTTAAAGACCCGACCATAAACAAAACATATAAAATCTATGAAATTCCAAAATAAAAAAATATAAATCAGTTAATTTTAAAACTCATAAAAAGACTCTGCACTAATTATTATATGTATGATCAAACCCTATGTTAATTCAAGTTGATCTATGAAAACAATAAGAATATCAACTACAAAATTTTGATAAGTATTATTTAGTTACCCCAAAAATAATCATTTTATGTATTAATATACTGTAATTCTATTACTACGAATTCGTGAAAATAAGAATAATGAAAAAATAGGGAAAACTTTAATTACCTGACATATCTATATTCATTTCGAATGACCCAACTTAATATATCATAATGTGAAGATGAACATCAGGGTAAAATAATTATAAATGAATGCAAAATTAATATGGATCCACTGTAAAGAAGTACCTATAGAAGTACATGAAAATATTGGTAAAATTCGAAATATATAAACTTTATATTCCAAAACTTAGTTTATTGTTACTCTTTAATTCGTTTGGTTTATAAATAAGAATACTATTTCTCAAATGATAGTCAAAAACCTAAGGAATATTATGAAGTAGATGAACCAATGCCGATGCTCTGAATATTTGAATCATATCTTCGAATAATAAACCAATATCTACACTTGACAATAGTATTAATAAGGTACTTAATATATTCCAAGACTATTGAATAAATATAGAATCAGTCGGCTGAAAGATATATTGATAACGCTTCCCACTCACAAATGATACATAGATAACGAAAATACTATGTTTTTTTTTTTATGAATCGAAATCGTTACATAAAAGAAACCAAGTTATTGCAACGGTTTTTTTTTATACTCTTAGGAATCACGAACTTATAGATACTGGTAAATACAATAAGCCGTTATATAACATTTCGTATAACAAAAGTCAAAACCTATATAAAAAACGCTCATATAAACATATTTATAACCAACAACACTAGAGTAAATAAATGCGCTAACTTCGACGACTCTAACTTAAACCAGTCTCCTAGTTCACAAATTCTTCAAATGAACAAATACGACCTACACCCATCAATAATCAACTAACTCTTAAAATAATAACTCTGCAGCCAACTATTATGAAAAACTGCTAATAAAATAACAATGATTAAAAATGTTAACCAATATAAACAATTAAAACCACCCAAAATGTATAATTTTGAATTGGTTATCAAAATCAAAACAGAAAACATCATAAAAAGACCCAAGTAACTCTCTAGAAAAACATAAAAACAAAAGACAATAAGGTTTTTACAGAAAACATCATCCAATTTACTCTTATATAAGGATTTTAAAGGACGAAATGTGAAATTTTTGAAAACAAGGATGATTTACGGCATGAATATAAAATAATCAATAAAAAATAGTACTTTAGCCTAATGACACAGAGTCAAAACAATAATAAAAAGAATTGAATCCTTATACAGTTTCCAAAAAAAATCCAGTAAATCAATAAATGACTAATTGTTACCATTGTCGCAAATTTTGTAATAAATAATAGATTCAGTGCCGATGATCACAACACAACAAAAATTTATATCCAATCCACCACTAAAATATAAAAAATAGTAATTTTATAGTTTCCCAAAAAACCTACATATCAAATACTAACCTAGAATAATTATATTATATATCCAAACGGTATATAAATTACACAAACAATGTACACAACTTTCTAATATAGAAAAGAAACTGTAAATTATAATTTAACGTTAATTTTTTTTAATTCGATTCATATTTTGGAATCATAGCAAATTGAAAATTCGATATATTAATATATATATTTGATGTAAACTTAAGCTAAAAGTAATTATTATTCTAAAGAAAAATATTATGGATTTTAACTGAAAATATAAACTTAGCAAATCTTTAGAAGTTAGCATTTAATTCAACTTCAATAACTCCAAAATCCATTAATGTATTAGTGTAAATACTGAGAAGATATATCTATATATACATAGAACCCAAAGTATTGACGGAATGAAAATTGATGAAATAAAACGGGCAATAATTTATCGATTCCCTAAATGACAACTAATACTAAACGAAATAGATCTCCGAAAGAAACATGAAAAACTATGAAAATCGATAGATTACAGTAAATTAACAGCAAATCTAAGCCTATTGACGATATAACAGAAGCTATTGTTTATCGAACAATGGAAATTTTTAAATATCTATACGTTCACCATATGAATTCAAAATCACGTAGAATATACATCCGCTAATATATTAAACAGAGTATATAAAACTACGCAAAGAGCGTATATAAGGTAAATAACTACATTGAATATAAAGAAAAGATGGATTTATAAAACTTATATGTAAATAATGTCAAAATATAGAGACGATCTCATAAACACGACTTGAAACATTATATCAACCTTGATGCACCAATTCAAATCCCACCATATATATAATACGCTAAATGAAAACATGAAATTATCATGACAATATAGTTATATAAAATATATCTCGATTTTTTACTAAGAATTCCAAATATTTTACATCATATATGAAATAGTATAATAAACGTTATGCTAGGCAATAACAAAACATGATCGCAGAAAATCGAAAGAAATAAGTTACAAATGTCACATGCTAGTGCATGAGCTAGTGGTTACCAGAGATCTAACCCTAGAGGTTGCTATGATCCTACGATGCTCTTAGGCGTCATATCATATGCCGGACCACCCCCTTTCTATAGCCTGCAGCAGCTCCTTATCAGAAGTTTCTTCGTTTTTTTTTGTATCGACGATAATAGACAGTATCTTACCGCCTTAAACGATAGCTTTGGTCAAGTTCTTTTATATATTATCCTTGATCCCTTTTACCAATAATGTTCTAGCTGTTTGTAAGCATTTATAGCCTAGGGTAATATCTTTCGACTTTTTGAACCTAAAACCTTAAGTTTTAGACAATTTTCTCGACGCGCGTGTTGGGAATTAGCTTTAAAGTGCCCCAATAATATAAAACAACTATTTAACTGCTTAACACGAACAATTTACCGAGATTTTATATGTAAAACTCGTCGAGTAAAACCAAGCCGTTTCCGAGTATAATTTATATTTGGAATAAGGTAACACTGATACACTAGCAATATTAATAAATATTATCTGGTAGTTCAAAGTTGTTACTGATACGTCCACGTTTTTTAAGCAAACCCTCCACCTAAAAAGGTCCCGCTCCCCCGCCACCTACGAATGACACAATTACCATGCTGCTCCCCACCGAGAACCACCCCGATGATGATGACGCGAATACGGCAAGAGTTGCTATCAGGCAGCTCACTATCTTGAAACAAGGAGCTTGCTAACGGTTCTACGTCTTTTTCAATGCTTGGAGGGCCTTGCTTACAGAAGCTGACAGCATAACCTACGAATCCGCTACTAAACTCATCATTTTAAAAAAATCCATTACAACATACTTACTTATGATTTATATCCCCTCAATATACCCGCAAATTATAACTAATAGGTCTCTCGTACCCAAATTATTAATAAACGATTTTACAACCTTCATACTCATCATGTTAATTCTAGTTTCGTTGGTAATATTAGTATCGGTAATGCTATTTGTAGCGAAAATAGCAATAACGATGCACCCGTTCGCGATAAGCAGGGAATTATTATTATAACCAAAGGTAACGCTTTTCGAACCGGTATCAAAGGGCGTGTTACCTGAGTAGACTACTCAGAACTTTTCCGCCGTAAAAAACTTAGTTTACATTTGAAATATAACGCCAACAGTTATCGAATTTGTACTTACCTACTGGATCCCGCATATCGTTTCAATAGTTGCGGTATTAAGACTAATATCGGTATTTACCTCACCTTGGCTAATTATATTATTACCTTTTAGGAGGTAAAAATGTAACTCTTTTATATAATCGCGTATAGAAGTTGAAGAAATTTTAATTAGACCTGATGATTCAACTAAAGCTTTTAAATAACTTCCCATTAATAATGAGCTTATTTTATAATTAGACTTTATTTATTAACGTTTCACCAAATATAGATTATAAACGTAATAAAGTTACAAGTATATAGCTTACCCGTCGATAAAAATTACCGCGTATTTTAATTATACCCCCAAAACTCAACGAATCTACCTATTATATATCTAAAACCAATTTACGAATTATTTTCTCATGATTCATTTGGATGGTAACCTTAGTAAATATCGGTATCGAATTTAGGTTTATATTATTCCTTACTTACAATATAGCTTTATTTTAAGTCAACTTTTAATAAAGTACGATTAGGTGATTATCGTATATAGGACGGGAGTTTTACGTCGATATAAAAAAAAACCAAAGGTATTGGTACCGCTACCTTTCATTTCATACTATGCTAGGCACGAAAGGACCAAACTATTATTACTTGGATGGCCGCCGTTTCCCTCAAAAATATTAATAAAATGTTAGCCTCGAAGACACCCATCTTCGTCAACGATAAAATTTCCAATATCTTGAAGGAATACGTACCTCTATTCAATGCAACCCTGAAAAATGATTTTCTTTTGAACTGCTTCAAAATCAATCACTAAATTATTATTTGACATGATAATTCAGACTAATATTTAAAGGTTTTTTTAAAAGCATTTATATGGTATATAACGAAAAATGTTTTTGGTATTATGAAAAACGTGAACCGAGTTGTTAAATTAAAGTTATACTCGCGCGAGTAGTTCATTAACAGGTGCCCCCATACTTTTCGCTTCAAAACTTTGGGGCGACCTACGCTTATGTATGAATTACCACAAACTGAACATTTCATAAAAACCGACCGCCATCCCCTTTTCCTAATTTAAAAAACACTTACAAAGAGAGAGTTTATAAACTAGATCATCTATGAAACTCGACGCTATAACAATTTTCTACAAGTGATGCATTTACAAAAGAACAAGTGGAAATTATGTTAAGTATATGTTTTGGACTTTTTAAATAACTGTTTACCCCTTTTGGCTTTTCCGCTATACTACCTATATTTCAACGATATATAAACATTTTATTACGTATATTACTCAACTTTTCTAATTTTGTTTACCTCGAGAATATTTCAATATATTCTAATAATACTGAAAACGATTGTAACTCTAAATTTCAACCAATATGAAACGTTTTCAACGTTGTTAATATTAATTTTGATGTATCTAAACATAGATTTGACGTTTAAAAACCTAAGTATTTGGAGTTTTTCATTGATACTATGATCGAATTATGTATAAATTAAGAAGAATTATGTATTTTTTTTTTAGAAATGAATTGATTCTACGTTTAAACTAAAGTTATAATTTTTCATCTTTAACAGTTTCTCCCTGAATTCTATTCGAAATTACTTTATAATTAACGGTCTTTTATTTCATTCAATTAAAAAGTTGTTCTTCTTCGTTAGTAAATCGAGGGGGAAATTTTCTTTTAAAAGACTTGAGCTTTTTCCCCCTTCTTGAACCGATTCTAGCCTAATAAAACCCTAGCCAAACAAACCTTTTTTAAAAACGAATATTCCGGTTAAGTTTTGAAGTAACATTTACTCCAATGGGAAGATTATAACATCTTAAGCTTAATAATGTACTACTCTCGACATTTATCACCTGCGGGAAATAATTAAAAAATCCACGATAATAAATGACTAAGTATCATGATCTATTTAAAAAGATAAAATGCAGAGTATCAGGGCACAACCTACCCGTTTATTATTTTTACAAATCATAAAATCATAAAATACTTCATAGCCTCACGAAAAATTTGCCAACGATAAATTCGCTCATGAAAACAATTTTCCCAATTATGCTTTCAAGTAATTCATAATACAAAATCCAATTATGTATGATATAATATACTATTACGATGAAACCAAAATATTCCTCCAAAAACCACGCCATTTAAATCGGGAATTGCAACTTCTATACCCTAAATAAGTCTTTTTGAACCGCTTCTAAGAACAAACATCTCCCGATTCACTATCTTTAATGAATCTATTCCAAAAGGTTATAAACTTTTCACTAACGTTGACCTTTAAAACAATTAAAACGCTAATATTACCCGAGACTCTATTTACTCCCATTTAATTCACGTGAGACGTATATACAACCGAAATTTCCCCACCAATATCTATATTAACGATATCCAAATATTGAAAATCTTCGTTTCGAAATATTTAATAAACTATAATAAAATTTTGCGGTTCCGTAACTGTATTTATTTTCCTATTTATAAGCCGTTTACAACCGCGTCAATTCAAGTTATACATGGTTTACTTCATAACAACTACCCGTATTGCAATATCATTATCGCTGTTTTTAACAAAATATATTTTTAACAGGGGTAATACCATACGATTCAACGCTTTTACCAAAATTTCAATATTTATAACTAAATAATCTATTAACGACATCATTAGAAAGGACTTTTTCAACCCTTATCTATTCGTGAGCAACTATAAAAGGGCTCTTGATCGATTTTATAATCGACCTGTTTTTGAGGAAAACTAATAACCTAAGTTTCTTTATAATCATTACAGATTTTTTAAGTAAAATTTCCACTTAAAAATCAATAAATATTGTAAATTCCAAAACTTACGCGAAGCGGTTTCGAAATTATTATTAGTGATTTTATGGGTTTTCTCGCACCATTATTTATAATCGAGATTCAAATTTAACTAATAAATTTCAAAAACGCCTTTACGACAAAAGAAAAGTAAAATAACTTTGAAACACAGAATTTGACTTCGAAACAAGAAATAATACCAAATACGTTAATCAAAAGTCCTAATTAGCCTATATTTCTTAGTTGTTTACACTTAATTCAATTGGAACCACTTGTTGACCGGGTTCTAATTAACGGTAAATAATAAAAATACGACAACCATTAATATTAACCTCTTCTTCATAACTTACAACTACCACGTGAACTCGATACCAACTATTCAACGTTTACTCATTCCAGCTATAAAACCATATATAAAAGCTGAAAACTTTATCCAACGTATTGGTGAGATTACGAAATTCATACAAATTATAATAGTGGCTACTTAATAACGTATAAAAAAGACCGCTAATAAATAATGCTCTCCCTCAAAACAATTTCGAGTCGACGATAACGTTTAACTTTTCCTTAAGAATCACAAACCGAGCAAATTTTCAAAACAATTAGACTAACTTTATGATAAATACTACGATATATGTATTGTAAATTCCTATGTTATAAAATTTGACATTCTGGATAAAAAAACACCATCGATTTTACATTAACCAACTTAACCGAATCGCTTTTTATCCGCTCTTAAACCAAGAAATAAATAACTATTAATTACATGTTATCGACATTATTAGTAATAGAAGCAAAACTGAAACTAAATTCTATATCAAGAATATCTTACAAACCCAAAATAAACCTTAGCTATACCGCCAGCGTATTAACAAGTCCCTAAATTAACAAATTTTAATCAAATAAATAAATCACATACACCCGATTTAAAATTCGCTTTCAAACTTCTCAAATACTATGACCCTGAACGTTTTCAAATTCTGTTCTAGATTGGCTAAAGACAACGATGGGCTTTCCCACTCAATCTGCTAACGAACCTATTTTAATTTAATTCTTCCCCAGTTATCGAGCCATTTCTAACCCGTTATTTTACATTTCCTAAGCAATAAACAAGTTAATCTACTTAGGTAAAAGGCAACACTAGAGATGTTGATCCATGTAAATGAATAATAACAATAGGAAAATGAAGTTATATATGTTGATTTAAAGTAATAACTAAACTATACTGCACCAGTTGAAATGGATAATAGCGACGATGGACAAGTTAACCCAGGTAGATTAAATAACAACAGGAAGAAGTTATCATATGTTAATTAAAATAGATAACAACAACAATAGGCATGTTTACTTACGTAAATTAAGCAACAATATTAAACAGCTTAATCTACATCAATTAAAATAACCAAGGGGCTTACATAAAAAGGGGAGCGAGGAAAAAAAAAAGGGGGGGGGGGAGGTTTGAAGGGGCGCTTATCGGGATAAGAGTATACTGGAGGTGATATTATAGGCTGATACCTAAGAAAGTGGTTACTAGGGACCTATCCCAAATAGTTGCCATGCTCCTACGATGTTCTGAGTTATCCTATCACGTGATCAGGTCATCCTTTTTTTGTAACCTATAGCAGCTCCTTAGCAAAGGTTTTTTCCTCTTTCTCTTAATCGAAGATAATAGACAGTATCCTACCGCCTTAAGCGATAGATTTGGTCAAATTCCTTCATAAAAAGTTCACTTTTAGTAGTATTTTCAATGGAGTAAGAACTTAGCCTCAGTCTTTTCATAATATCCTTTTATTTTTATTCACAATACTTTGATATCCCCCGATAAATGAAGGACTAAGTGAAGGAACGATTAATAGTATAGCTAATAATAGCAATTCAATAACGATATCAACTGCAAAAAAACTCTACATTTAAATGCGGCATATAACGATTTAATTTTATTAAAATAATTTTTTTTTACAACTTACAATGTTATTTACGTATTTAATAACCAAAAACTCCTTGTAAAAAATATTAGAATTGGTAAAAATATAACTGAATCTCACAAAACTACAATTAAAGATTACAAAACGAACCATCACTATTGAATAATATAATACAATGCATAATATTAAAAATAATAGATTGAAAAGAAATAAAATAAGTAACATTACCATACAATAACTAATATAAAACCAAGAACTCATTAATGACTTGAGATGAGAAGGGGAAATTACTATCCATATATACAAACTAAACTATCTAGGTTTACGAAACGTATGAAAATCAACTTCAAGACTTTAATCAATTTTTGGATGAAGCTTTTAAACATTAAAAATATTTATCTAGAACTTTCATTCGAAAAAACGAGTATATATTTTGAATAACCTCGATGTTATATATAAGGATATATATAGTAATTACTAACATAGTATACAAAAAAAGCTTCAATCCTTGCCACACATTCAAAAAACATTTAATAGTATCATACAACAAAAAATTGTAAGAATTATTTATAAATTTAATTCCTATACATCCAAGTTAACTCCAATTGATATATAGATTTAATCAATACCAAGAATTGGTACAAGGATATAAAATCACATTGTAAAACCTCTCCGTAATAACTAAAACCGTTACAAGTATATGATACGTGGATTTTTCCATGTGGAAATAGGCATTAACGTCCTACTTATTAATAAAACCTTCAAGATACGTAAAATTCAATTATTCAACACATGAATAAATCATTTTTCCCCTTACATTTTTAATAACAATGCTAGAAAAAATATACACGAAAAAATTGTTGATATTGAAAATTTTACAATTTCTTGCCGATTTTAATTATTCGTTAAAGTAGTTAATATAATATAAACTATAAGAAATTGCATATATACAAATAATGACGTGTCTATTGACATAATAAGCTTAAATTAATGCGATCCATTGAAAATGAAGTGTAAATTAATTAGCGGGTCCTGAAAATAAATCCGTCAATTTTATTATTAATATATTTCTTACTTCGACCACGATTAGAATAGGCAACATAGCCACAAATACCTACCTACAGTTAATATTCAATTACCATTAATTAAATTGAATGGATCGTTTTAATTACATACTAAAAATTGGATTATTCACCCAACATAGTACATAAGATATGTACTAGCTTATAACAACTTGAATATGAATCGATTAATGATTTGTGTATATTGGAACTTTAACTTTACAAACTTCATTGATATTACATTTTATTCGTTTAAACACATAATCGAACCGGCATCTTAAGTACAATTAATACCTCTTAATAATAACTAGATTGAAATTGAATTACAAATTTTGATTATAATGAAACACTATATAATTTTCATAATTCATTACGATTTTCGTAGAATTAGTGAATATATATACATTTTAAGCGTCATTTATTCAAATATTTGTGTAAATAAATCATTCTGTATTCAATTTTTTGAACGTATATTCACATAAAGGAATTTTTTGAAACAATACTTGATTGAAAAATGAATATATTTGCTATTATATGAAATGAAAATATTACTCATTAGCTAGTTGAATTTTCTTCTAGAAACTAATTCCGAGTTATAATTCAATATAATTAGAATCAATTCAATTAGAAAATAAAATTTTGGTGAACATATAGGTTGGGTCAGTACTTTAATATTGAAATTAGTTATCACTCCAACTGTTTTAGAAAAGAATATAAATTTTGAAGTAATATATATTCATCGTTTTATGGAAGTTCATAAGGCTTAAAGCATAAAGTGATTTTTTTGGGTTGTAGGGTGTTTTTTAGTTAGTAATGGTATTATTTTCTTTGGGTTCATTTTAGTACACCTAATTATAATAATAAAACCGAGGTATTCAGTTTGATTCCTATGAAATTTTATCTGTTTAAATAGTTGAAAAGCTACTATTTTCAACGTATTGTATTATAACAATGTATTTCTGATGCTTTTGATAAAGAACAAAACCAATTGTATATTATTTGATTAAACCATAAAAATGGTATTTACCGAGTCATTTTAAACTTCATAAATAAAATAAGATATTATTTACAATAATTCCACATATCGAAAGTATTTTTCGTGTTTTGAAAAGCTTTTCATGCATGATAAAGTTATTTTTCATTCGTTTTTTTAGTGATAGTAAGGTTGTTCAAAGTGTTGATTGTATTAAATTTGGTTAAAATTATGTTATCAACAGATCTTTGGGGTCTTTTATTGATTGAGTAAATTCAGTATTTTTTCTGGTATTACGTCTTAGGAGAAACTTTTTCATGTTACGTGATTGGGTTGGACGTATATGTTATGACACAAGCATGATGGCGGGTCAGGAAGTTAGCTAGTATGCAGCTGAGCTACTTAGAGCCTGAAGTCCAACACATTAGGCGGGGAACACCTCTCCTTTGTTAGCAGGGAAATGACTAAGCCAATCACGTGATTAGGATCAGTGGGATCAGTACTGATCTAAGTGATCTAAGATCAGCGGGCTTAGCACTGATCCAAGGGATCCAGTACTGAAGACGGTATGAAGGCACAGATATATAAGAACACGGTCATCACTACATAGATAGTATTTCCTTCATAGCTCTTCAGTTGTCAATCTAAGTATTCAGTCTATAAATCTGAATAGCCTCACGGCTTTTGATCATTACTGGCACGGTTGCAATATTGTTCACTCAGTACCTCTGCTACCTTCTTGATGACATAAACCCTCTAACACCTTCTATATACTCACGGGTATTTAGTGTGATCATTACAGTATATTTATCGTTTATATATTTTTTACCTTCGTAATTAACAATATAAATTAAGTAATTGTACCGGGAAGTAACAGAGTATTAAGCTCAATACATTGTTTTGTTGGTAGGCTTTAGTCGTTACAACGTTGTCGATTCGATTGGTCGAAGTAACAGTAGTATTGCAGTAGTCAGATGGTGAATGTATTGTTTTAGGTTTGTCAGACCGCTAGCCGGTCTGCATTGTAATTTGTATGGCTTAGTGCTTGGCCCGTGCCCTAGAGTGAAGTGCAGTGTACTGCATTCGACTTACACTCAATGTGGTAAGTCCGTACAAAGCAATACACTTGTAGTACGGTCAACTTTACTGTAAGTAAATTTGACCTACTGTATTGCATGTAATACCATTGCAATACTGTTTTAATACTGGCGACTTTTTGGTTTTGTGCCTACACGTCAGCGTGGCTTATCATTAATTGGTGGCGACCTTTGAAATCTCTCCTCAATCCTCAAGCTAATAACAGGCTAAACTCCTATCAATTCCAGTTAATCTGTACTAGAAACAACCTTAATTACGGCCCTTTATGGCCCTTTTGCTCTACCCCTCCGAGGCCTTCGTTTTTTAAATTCCGTGTACGGATCCTTCGTCACAAACCTACGTAAATTGACCTACGTAAATTGAATACGCCACCACTTACGTATCTTTTGCCAGTAGTTCAAATTACTACCATCTTTACCATTGCCCTGGTAGTCTTCCAATTTATCGAGGCAATCCTGTTCCTCTATATCACGTATTAGGCGGTCCACGTATCCCTCGATTCGTATAGTTAGAATATTGCTGTCCACATACCTTTCCAGGGAGTTATTAGATGTATCTTTAGTTATAGCATTGGAAAGCTTATTTTTACCGTTAGTTTACCGAACTTTATCGATTTCCCGGGTTTCGTATACCTCCCTTAACGCTATTACGTCCATTATCAGGTGTTTTATATTATTAGTTCCTAGTTTTAATAGATATTTGTAAAGGTTTCAGAAATCGGTATACGCTACTATAGTTATCGGTGGTAAACCTAGTTATTTAATAATAATCGTTAATATTCCGTTAGTTATTATGTCGATATTAAAGCCTATCATTATACTGTAAACTTTACAGTTTAACACACTCCTGGTTATATGCTCATACTTAATCGATGTTTAGTACATAAGGTTTCCGGTAATCGTAAATTGTTTTTCAAATCTATCCTTGTTAATAGCATTATTAGGAAACCGATTTACGATATAAGATTAGTATCATTAGCAAATAACCCGCCCGTAAAAATCATTAGCTTCGCCTTCGTTAAATCTACAAAACCATGTTAATTTATTTTTCTACGTTATCCATTTATTACCAAATCCTTTTATCTAACCTATTAAGGTCTTGATTTTACTGGTCCTGTGCCTGTGCAGTAATAGAAAGGTCGTACGATGTCTTCGGTTAATATAGCGTAACGATATAAGCCGTACGGGCACTTGACTTCAGGTATTTTTATACCTTTTTTTCGTCAGCCTTATCGATAGTTTTTAGGCTCGTGGTTTACCTTTTTTTTCGTAGGTCAATATAAGAGCCGTTTTTAGCCTTGATACCATATATACAGAGTAACGATCCGTTAAAGTGAAGTTATATTTCTTTAGCCAACGTTTTGATTGACTCACACTTTTAAAGGCCTAACTTCTCGATAACACGATAATTCGCCATTATAAATATAATATCTCCGAGGAAAAAGGTATCCTTAGTTTATATACCTAAGATATCAAAGTCTTCACCTTTTAAAATTAATAAGCACGGGTTAAATATTAAAATCTTTATGCCTAACCTGTTTTTAAAGTATACCTGGTACGTTAAAACCTAATAGACACTAGTTTTAGCCAATCTTTATAAAGGCTTATCATAATATATTATTGTATTAGCCGGAAACTTATCCCTTAATTTTTATCGTAGTTTTAATATTGTAATCCGTTAAATATCGGTGACAGATTACATATACGTTTACGTAATATCCTGGCCATTAAGTGTAAACTAGCCTTTAGCGTCGGTAGTAAAACTAATAGTAATATTAACTATTAAACGCTAGCTGATTTTCTGAATTATAGGCGATTAAGTGATGATTTAGTATTTATCTTTATCACCGTATTTTTAAACGATTAACCGTGACTTTTCGTACAACCAATCCGTGGTCTTACCCTTAACCTCGTAAATTATCCTCGACTTAAAAATAATTATATTTTTCCATTTAAAATACGTTAACGATATAAATTATATAATCCCACATAACAAAAGGTTATTCATTTCTACTTGGTTACGTTCCTTAAAAGGCTTGTCCGGTATATTAATAATGCCTTCGATACATAGATTAAGAGTAACTTTTCCGTTAAACTTTTCCTTTTAAAACACTTACGCCGTTATATATACCCTATTAGTCTTATAGTCTTTATTTTACTCGTTTTTAGTATATATCCTCCTTTTAGGTAGTTTTTTTGCGCTATCGGCGTTTTATTGAATTATTGATAGTCGGCTTGGGAGGATTATATTAATTGATTTTCTCGGGTCGGAGGTTATCAACGTTAGGATATTTATCAAATTTAAGGTGTTTTTTATACGGTTTAACTTGTATAACTCGGGAAGTTACGGAGCCGTTAACAGTTTTAACTACTTCGTTTACGTTGGTAATATTTAAGATTTTATACGGCCTATTATATTTACCTAATTACGCTATCTAAGGACTTTACTTTCAAGGGGGAGTAAAACCACGTCTATTATTAAAGTTCCATTTCTAGTGTTAAAGGCATTATTAACATAACGGCGTACCGATTCCTTCTTTAGTTCCTTTGGTGCTTTGTTATATATTAAAGCACGTTTTTGGGTGTTTAACGAAAGTAGCAACTTAACTGTTATACGTGGGTAAGCTCCAAATACTAGCAAAGTTGGTATAAGTTCGTTAAAGCTAACAATATCGTTAAAAACTTTTACTGTAATTTAAAAGCATGTCTTTTAATTTGTAAAACTTTCAATTTTTGGTGTAAAGATATCGTAAGCCCTTTGTAAAAAGGCGTGTATCCTTTTAACCTTCCTAATACCTTAGTAGGCCTTTACAGGGACCTATTTATACTAAATCCCTATTAATTTTATATTAGTTTAAAACTTTATCGTAATAAAGTTAGTAAAGGTATTGTAAACTAATACATTTAGTAAACCAAGGTACGTGTTAATTTATAAAATACGTAGTATTTCTTATATTTTCTTTGTCATAATAGTTTTAAGAAACTTAACGTCGTAAAAAACCGTAGTAAAGTCTACAACATATAATACTAACTTGTTGTGTAGATAAAACACGTTTATAAAAATTTCCGAGTTAAAGTTTTAATTTTTCTTTAACGTAAACTTAAACTTTGAAAGAGTTTGGGAGTATATTAGATAGTGTTGGTAAAGACGTTTAACTATCTTTAGTATTAGTAAATTTATATTTTCGTAACCAGTTGCCTTTAAGACCTTATAAAGCCTATTAGTTACCGAGTAATTAAACTTGTTATAATTAACGACTTTTACCTTTATTAAGTTTAATATTACTATGTTTCGTTTTTAAAGATAAAACCAGAAATGCCTTATATTTAAAGTTAAGTGGAAACCTTTTGCCGTCCTTAACATGAATTAGCTTATTGGTCTAAACATTAACGTTAATACCGAGGTTTCTTATATCTTTAAGGTAAAGGAGAAAGGGGTAGAGAGATTTTAAAATGTGAAAAATAATAGGGTCAATAATAGTTTTTACCATCGTCGATCCCAATAAAGATATTTTTTTCCAAGGTTAAAGCTAACTTTAGTTTTGTTAACATCCATGTAATTAAGTTTCATAACCGTATCCGTATCCCTTCATAACGCGATATATTACGAATAGCCTCCTATTAAGTATCATGTTACCCCTATATTCGGTATAATCCCCTAAAAAACTTGTTTTACGTACCGGTTTTAAATGGTAAAGAGGTATATAAGGCTAAGGTCTTTATCGTTATAATGGCGATATAGGTCTTTACCTGTAAATCGGTATAAGAATACGTAGTCGACTAGTCATTACATGGCTTTTAGGTTAGTACCGGTGTTAACGTTAGTATCTTGGTATTAGTCAATAATTTTCGGCTTATTTTCCTCCTCCTTAACTTTACTTCCTTTAAATTGCGTAATACGTTTTATATAGTTTTATTTTAAGGTAAAGGGGTATTACTAAGGTATATAACCTATTTTACGTTACGTTAGGAGGCAGTGTAGCGTATTGATTAATAGCCTTATTTGCCATAAATTTAACATTTTGAAACTTTTAAGTTAAATTTGTTTAATTGATTTAAAGACCTTAAAAAGGGTAAAGACCCTTTTTCGTAGGTAGAGGTCTGAACCCTTTATTAACCATATTTACCGAGTCATCCGTATAATCGATCAATGTAATACGAATTGAAAGGATTTTCTTCGTTACTGAATTCCGGAGCTTATAGGTATATACCAGTCGAATTGAAGATTCGAATAGTTATGGTCGCTAGCAAAAAATGTAATTAGCTAAAAAAAACCTTTCGTAAGTAGTATTAAGGTATTATAAGGCGTATTTAAACCCCTTATAACCCGTAACTACTTATCGAACTTATTAGCGTAAAGTTCCTTCGCTAGCTTTTACATTCTTTATTACCTGTTGGCAAAGTATTAGCCTGTTAAGTATCTGATTGAAAAAGTTTATTTTATTTTCCGATTTTTTCTTGTAATTTAATTTATAGGATTATTGAAAAATATTTCAATCCGTATAATACTGGATAAATTTAATATCGTATTCGAAATAGCTCTTTATGTTATCGTAGATTTTGCGAAAAGAGGTATAGTTCGTCAGGTATTAAAGGTAATAATCCTTAGTTTAACCGGTAAAGATACTGGGAAATAACAAGTAAAAACCTAGAAACTAAACTTTTATTTGGCGGTAAATGTTGAAAAATATGTGTAACTTAACGTCGAGGAGGTTATATGGCTTATCGTTATACTTTTTTTTGCTTTCTTAAATCTAAACTAATGTAGTAATTTCCATATAGTCCGTATCCTTTATAGGGACGAGTTGAAGGGTAATTTTAATATATTGTTGTAATCATTGCCTGGTTAGGAAAACGATTAAGGCTATTACTGGTGTTGTTAGGCAGGGTAGTTACCTTTAGATAAGTTTGGAAGGAAAAGCCTAGAAGGCATACCTATAGTAAGTTTACATGATCCGGTTTTTCCTTTACTTAATTGTTAAAACTAAACGTGTTAAGAAATTTGGGGGAAATAGGCCTAATAGTATTTGTTGCAGGAAGGTTAACGATAATTTTCTTTATATTAAGGGGTTCGGCGAGGCTTTCATTCAATATACTGGTGGATTCAAGGGTTTAAGGGGTATAAATCCATCGGTTCCTTTTGTACAGGTCTTTACGAACGTATATATGGTCGTTATAGGTTATTATTATTAGTAACCCCTTTCCTTTTGGTTAAGGTTTATTAGGGGTTTTTATCCGTGGCGTATTTTTGAAGTACGTCGGCGAAGTTACCATTTTTACCGATCTTTAAAGGCAGTAAAATCCCTCATCGGCGTAAGTTAGCTCTTAACTTAACTTTAACCGACTTTTCTGTATTTTTTCACATATCTAAATTCTAATACCCAAAAAACTCGATATAGTCGTAAAAGGCTTTAATACTCGTATCTTAATCGTTGTAGGCGACGTCGAGGATAAAGTGGCTGACGTAGTTGATGAGGTGTTCGGAGGTAGAGTTTTTAATAGCTTTGGTGAACTTGAGTTCTTCGTCGTAGTGTTTTTCGAAAGTACTATTAAAAACTTTGATTATTTTCTTTCTGGCAGGATTGGTAATAGCTTTTAATTGAGCGTTGGCGGTAGTCATCTTGGCGTTCTGGCTAGTGTAGGTTGTGGTGGTGGTGGACTTGGCGATTTTAGCGCGTAGGAACTTGACGATTTAATGTGAAGTCGCGTGATGTGGCTTTATTAGCACGAATTAGTGTTTTCGCTCGGAGCAGTGAACTTGACGATTAATGTGGCATGGGGATTTTAAAAGAGTAAAGTAGGGCGAAGGTCTTGTATAAGAGGTAAGGTCGAAGGTTATTGTTGGTGATGGAGGTTGTTTGTTGTTTGGCGTAGGAACTTAGTCATTTTTCTGCAGTAGTAGTACCTTCAATAGTACTGACTTAACCGTTTGCCAACTTGCCGTACGTTAAAACTTCTAATAGTTAATCTTAACGTCTTTAAAAAGGATTAATAAAGATTTCCTGGTGTTTTCGATAATGGTAATACCGTTTTCACTTTTAAGTGCCTGTGAAAAGTAGACGAACTTGAAAGTCTTCATTTTGGCTACCTGTAAACATCAGACGTAGCCTTAAGTTCTTTCGCAAGAATCTTCCCTCTACCTTGCGCAATTGTAAAGCGTAACCAGAAAATAGCTTCTTCTTTTACTTAGTCAATTTTTGCTTAACCTAATAAGTACTGATCAGTGTTGGTAGGCTTTAGACGTTGCAACATTGTCGATTCGATTGGTCTAAGTAACAGTAGTATTACAGTAGTCAGATGGTGAATGTATTGTTCTAGGTTTGGCAGATCGCTAGCCGGTCTGCACTGTAATTTTTATGGACAAGTGCTTGGCCCGTGCTCTAGAGTGAAGTGCAGCATACTGCACTCGACTTATACTCAATGCGGTAAGTCCGCACAAAGCAGTAAACTTGCAGTACGATCAACTTTACTGCAAGTAAAGTTGATCTACTGCACTGCATGGAATACTATTGCAATACTGTTCCAACACGTTTGTTATTTGTAGCGTTTAATCGAAGACTAACAAGTTAATCAATAATCCAATTTATTACAAATCTAATACCTTTTATCACCATTACAACGATAATTTTTGCGTTTGATAGGTTCTTTTGAGGTTTTCTCTCATTGTTAGTGTTAATGTAATCATGATTTTTAATCCTAAAGTTTAGGAACAGGTTTGAAGCTTTAGAGTCGCCTATATTTACAATCGATACAATATACTCTTACTGGGTCATCTTTATTCATATTACGAAAGTTATTCACTTAGAAATATATATTAAGCTAGTTTGTAGTATATATTATGACGTTCGTAAACGAGAATCGTCATTGGGTTTAAAACCCCTTTACATGTGGTATTTAGGCATTGTAAGGCGTATTCAAACTCGTTTACGCCCGCTATTCTTACCCTTAGTTTTTTGTAAAACGTAGCATTGCTAATATAGGCCTTTTTCTTTATAGTTATTATGGTTATTAAACTTATCGTAGACCAATACATTGAATATTATGTGAGGTAGATATTACATTCGAAGTAGGTTTTTCTACCGTTATAAATCTCGCGAAAGGTTTTTATTTTTATTGGACAATTGTTGTGCTATGTGTATATACAAATGTATGTTGGTATTCCGGTCTGTATTTGAAGGTAAAAACTAAGCTAAAGTTAGGAATCTACCAGAGCATGATAACAATAAGTACTGTACTTATGAGAAGAATGACTTATGGGAAGAGAAAGCGCACTTATGAGTAGGTGGTCTCATGAGAAGGCACGAGACAGCCATGTATACACCTCCCTACATGACCAACAAATGCAAGGGCAAAAAAGAAACAAGGATGTCTTTATCATTTCCATTAAGGCATTGTCTATCATTTCTTATTATTTCTTTCAAAGACTTTCATTAATTCCGGGAAATTCAATTCTAATACCGGTTTCCATTCATCGTTACGAGCCATAAAACCTTTTCATTTGAAAAGATATTAAACTTTATCTCCTTTATGGCGGCGTTGATCCACTCGGTTGGCCAATTTACGTTTTACTTCCTAGTTTTCAACATTTAATTCGTCGTCCTCGTATATGACTGGCTTCAGCGGTGGTATAATTCTGTTCAATGGGTTGTTTACTAGATTTTAACAGGGTAGTAATTAAGTAATGCTAACAATTAGGTAAATTCGTAAGTGTAATGATTATGCTAAATACCCGTGAGTAAATAGAAGATGTTAGGGAGTTTATGTTAGCAGTAAGGTAACAGAGATAACAAAGATGCAATATCAAAAAGATGTTTGTTCGTGCTGTAGAATGATTACTAGCTGTTAGGCTATTTAGGTGTGCAGACTGAATACTTAGATTGACAACTGAAGAGCTATGAAGGAAATACTATCTATGTGGTGATGGCCGTATCCTTATATTCTATAGCCTTCATACCATCTTCAGTACTGGACCGCTGAAGTCGCTGGTCGCTTCCTGCGGTCCTATGTAGTATCGACTGGACCGCTTTTTGGTCCTTGCGGTCCCAACCCTAACCCTGTGTCCTTACATAAGAGTTATCCCCGCTTGATGTATTAGAAATCAAGCTTCTGGCCACTGGCCTATTCCATGGTCTGCAGTTGATTCTTGGGTTATAACAGTAGGTTTGGTGGGAAATTTAAGGTCGAAGCTAAATTATTGACTATTTTATAAATATATATAACCCTATACGTGGTAGTGACACTTTTCCTTTTTTGTCAAGGGGCTTGTAAGCTTTTCCCAGTTTTAGCTACATTTTATCGCTTATAATAAATTTATACTAACGATAATTCTAATCATATCACTTCTTTGCCTTATTAATAACGATATCTATTTTAAATTCTGCACCTCGTCTTAAGTATTCCTGTTTAAAACGAATTTTCGTTTCTCGGCCAGGTAAAATTATTATAAAAATATTCATTGGTGCCGTAAGCTTAAATCCAAATAAATACTTTTAAGGGCTAGCTTTTAAGCTACGTAAATAAGCATTATTAAGATTTTATTGTAAGGCCGTCATAATATTAATCCAATGTTATTTAGGATATTTGGCGACAAAGTGGCGTAAAGCCAATTTAACCAACTAATTCTTTTTCTCTATTTGCTTATTTTCTTTTGGATAATATGCTGTTGTTATTATTAAACGTGTTTCAAATCCTTTTAATAAAACTTGCCAAAAGTTCTATACAAACTTAACATCTCTGTTTAAAATGATTTGTCGTGAATAAAGCCAGTTGTATAATAGGAATTGTCCAATCAAAATATCTGCCTAATCTTTTAACGTGTACATCGTATAATGAAGAATTAAAAGTGTTTTATTAGAAGTTTTGCATATGATAGGCATTATAGGATCGAAAAATTCCCTGTTAGGTAGCATTTAAGGTGTGCCTTTAGAAGGTACTATTGTCAGTGGGACTACAAAATCTATATAGATTGTTTAAATTGGTTTTTTTGGGGTTTTTAAATATATTGAAGGCGATTAAGTGGTTTTTGATTGTCGTTACGTAGTTTTCTGTAATGCAGGCAATCAATGACGTATGTTTTTACAAGCTTATATTTACAGAGAAAATATACTCCATCTAAGGTTGCCATTATTATTTTGGGTTCTAAATGGTGTTTTTTATCGTATGTCTCGGTAAGAATTTCCTATACGATTATTGTAAAAAGTATAGGTATTTTATAATTACTCGTATTAAGATTTTACAATAAACGATTAACAAATCGAAATAGGTATTCAAATTCAAAAGCGTTAAAAGGCATATCCTTATCGTTTTTATTATTTAAGAAATCTTATAGGATTTCACGATAAACAGCATCCTTACTATAACTAGTCTGAAAGCGAAGTCGTATGATATTAGGTATTTATACCTTAACAAGGTGTATTATTTAATATTCTACTGCAAGCAATTTATGAAAAATATAATTTAGTACCGGTATATCAGTTTTGTAAGGTTTTTGGTCCTTTTCAAAAGGCAAACGACTAAAGGTGTTTGGTACTGAATTAAGGTGTTCCAGCAAGTAAATCATATTTAAAAAGTATGAATTAAGGTAAATTAACGAGTTCATTGATCGTCAATTTGCCTTATTCGTAAATATTTCATTTAGTAAAATTTCGTTTATAATACCTCGATTAGCTTTATTATCTTTAAAAATAATAGTTGGTAAAACGTAGTTGACTAAGCTGGTGCGTAGGTATTTACATGTCTATATAAGACATGTAACCTTATGTTTTAAAGGATTATAATTAGGTTTAGCTCTAATTAAGTAATAACTTAAAAATATTATTAGTTTAATAATAGTTCTCAAAATGAATTACCCCCTTTAATAATGATAGCCTTTTTTAGAGTGAAAAAGCATAATATCGAATCCGTGTTTAAAACTTCCATCAATTTAAAAAAAAATAGCGTATTGAGTTTTTCTTGATATAATTTAAATTATTTTCACAAATAGGCTTATATGGCTTTGAAAGATCATTGTTATTTAAGCGTAGGATGAATGAGGGTAAAATACGTGTAATATAATCTCTTTTCTCGGTTATCAACTTTAGGTTATCCTTATTTTTTTCCCCATGTTAGCAAATCTTTTTTAAGTTTCTAAAGTAGACCTGATAATTGGTCGTAATAGAGTTTTATTAGAATAAGAAACCATGTTACCCTTAGGTATATTTTAAGGGATTTTATGTCGTTAAGGGAAGAAATATTCCGAAAACCTTAAATTTTTCCCTTAATAGTTAAAAGTCTTAAGGAATTTATTTAAAATTTTAAAGAGATTACTGATTAAAAGCTAAAATAAGATTGATCCTGCGATAGAGCAACGCCTTAACTGGGAAATAATTTAAATACTGACTTAAAATAAAAAAGTCATTCGTCGAACGTATTAAATAATGATAATGTTATTGATAAAAACACAGTAAAAAGGTTAAAATTTACTTAATATTCGATTTATGAAACATAAAGCGTAGGATAGCGAATTACGAAAACCTATAAAAGTAACGTTACTTCGTTTAAGTTCGCGGTAGCTAATGAAAGTAAATCGGTTGCAGGAATATAAATGTATTAAAAGTTGAAAGAAAACCTTAGTAGTATTTATGATAATAATCTATTTTTACCGCAAATAAATTCAATAATTTTCTTTTATAAAGGTAATAAATAAGAGTTTGAAATAGCCTATTTGTTAAGTGGTTGTAAGTTTACTACTACTCGATCTTTATTTACTTTTTACATAATTCTCCATACTACGAATACCGGTAATATAAAGAGCGAAATGTTGTTAGAGAATTTTATACGTTTTTATTTATATAAAGTGTCGAATTATTGGTCGACGAGCTTTCTATTTCGTTCAGATATAAAATAAGGATAACGGTTAAGCCTAGTATATTGCTAACCGTTAATTAATGGAACTTTTATCATTTAATCTGTAGGTATCTTAATTGGATCTACATTTTTCCAAACGGTGAAATATCGTTCGCGAATTCGGTAAAATTAAATAGACTAAGTTGGGTTGGTCTCATTGATACAAGTACTGTATATAGTTTTTACTATAGGTATATTTTCAAGTGGTTTTATATTTCACGAGACATTTCGGTAAGATAACTTACCGTGAAGTTTAGCGAAACCCGTTTACTTATTAATAAGATCCACTATTTTAAGTATTACTGATTTTTAAATCAAATACGCTATTACATCTGGAAAAAGAGTAGTAAAGTGAGATTTAATAAAAGTTATGGTAAGAGAAGACGTACTCGCTAGCGTAATAACAATATGAAAAGTTAGAGAATTTAACTTACATTTAGTACTAATCACTGAAATAAGAGTGAATTTGTTCAAGACTTGAGTAGAAGTAAAAGAAACTTAATGATTACTAACAGTTATTTTGGTAGGTTATACTACTATTCATAACACATTATCAACACTTATAACCTATATAAAGGCTCGTATAGCTTTCGTCCAGTCCGTCTAAAAATAAGTATTATCTTCGTATTTCGTAATGGTTTTTAAACGCGTATGTTTAATAAAGCGTACTACTTTAGCGATAGGATTGTAAATTTGTATTATATAAGGAGTAATAGCGTCGATCACAGAATTTAGAGTATATAGATGTTGGGTTGTAAATATAAAGCATTTGTCCTTCAAAAGGGTAGTATATTTATTTGCAATATGTATCGTTTATCCAGGTTAAATAATAACTTTAAGATTGAAAGTGATTTTGCAAACAACTGGTTTTGTAGCTACTTTATACATTGAGAAAGGAATTTCGAAGCGGTTGCTTTTAAAATAAACTATATTCCGCAACATCAATACATTCGTATTACAAGGTTTTATTTAGTAGTTTATTAATAAAGTTTCAACATTTAGGCGATCGATAATACAGGCTTTAACTGTTTCTCATAATAAGGCAGAAATTCCGTTAGATTTATACACGAGGGTATAAAAGGTTTAACGCACCTAAATATTAAGGCGAATGAAAGTACTTATTACTCCGTTAATAGTTTCGCGTTTATTTATCAGTACATTTGTTGTAATATAATTAAGGAAGTTTATATTTAGAAACAATTTAAAAATAAGGGTTTTACTAGTGTTGGTGTTGAGATAAAACGTGTGATTTTTACCTATAGGGCTTACTTGTACGGAAATTTTCAGGTCATGATAACTACTTATAAAAAGTGTTACCTTCTCGTTAATAGGCTTAGCTATAATAATATCAAATTTTTCAGGTCATGATAACCACTTATAAAAAGTGTTACCTTCTCGTTAATAGGCTTAGCTATAATAATATCAAAGTTTTCCATATTATTTACAATATTATTTAGGCTATTTACGGGTTATATACGGTTTAACTGTCGTATGCATCCTTTTATATCGTTAAAAAGAGCTCTTTTTTCGGGTATAGGCCTTTAAATACTTAAATGAAGTATTACGCGAACCTTAATTCTCGTTAAAAAATATATAAATACGTCAATTAGGAGATGTAAGAGTAAGTTTTATTATATAACCTACTTTATTACCTGAGTGGTACAAACTTATTTATAAAAGTGCTTGTAGGTAATTAGAATATTTTTGATTTGAATAGTCAGTATCGTTTGCCTTAGATTGTATACTATTGACCTTGTGTTTTCGATCGCGATCGCGATCGCAGTTATTACGAGGACGGTTTCCGTCGCTTTTTCGCTTATTGAGATTATGTTCTCATTTATCCCTACCATGCTTTCGGTCGGCATATTCGCGAGAGCGATAGTCATAACGCTTGCGATTGTATTCCTATGAAGGGAGTTTCTCGTACCTTTTGGTATTGTTTTAGTATTTATCTTACGAGGTTAGTACTCATTGTTGCGAAAATACCGCAAGTTGTACCTTTTGCGTATGTTTTTCAAAGGAGGTTAGTGGTTAGAATAACACCATATTGCTATTACTAATAACATAGTTTTTAACTCTTTGACTTTAGCTAAATATTTCTTTATAATTTACTTACGATGTATAATCGGTAGGTATTGTTAAATACCTAAGTTTAGTATAATCCCGATATCGATTATAGCCTTATACTAATGGTTATTATAACGATTTAATATATCTATAGCTTTTGAATATCGTATTTTTATTTTGATATACTTGCATAACCTATATTTACCATCTAGTAAATCGCGTAACAAGAACTTAGCCTTTATAAACTTTGTATTAGCTTATCTAAAGTTCATAGTAAAGCGGTCAACAAAAATTTTTATAATGTAGGCGAGGTTGCGACGTGACATTTTGCGAAGTGCGTGAAAAGGGACCTTGGTATTTTACTAATATATAGCCTATCACTGTAACAAAGTAAAACAAATTTCACTATTTAACTCTTTAATACTGAAAAGGTATTTACGAATATGTCTAAATGTTGTCAAAAGCTTTATATATTAGTAAAAACTATATCTTTTTCTATTTTAACAATGCTTATATCCTAAAGATTAGGATATTCGGGATTAAATATTCCAATTTCTTTACGTTTTAGGCGGCGAATACCGCTGGCTGAGTATTAAGTTGCTATCATGTTCGGGGTTCGGAAAGGATTGTGATGGTATCGAGAGGGCTTACGGTGGTGAGAAGATTCGTGGCGGTCGCTAAAAAGCTTGCGGCGGCGGCGAAAAGAAGGCTCGCGATGGTGGCAAGAGGATTAGCGATGGTTGCGAGAAGACCTCCGTTTTTTCCCTTTGTGGCGAAAACAATAGCGGCTGCCCTTAAAAATATCCGAAGAGGTTATAGAAATAAGCGAAGCTTGGCAATAATGGTGACGAGAAAAGGGTTTACGGTTATGAGAATAGCAACTTGTAACTATTAAGCTGTCGAGGCGCCTTATGACAGCGTTATGTTTCGCACATTTCATAGCATCGCGTTCCTTAAATTCGCGACGTAGGTTTGTTACAAGTTTTATAGCCTTAGCATTATTAGACTTGTGACCCGTCACCAAGGATACTTTACCTGATTTGATAGTGACGAATGAGTTTAAAGAGTGTAATAATATAAGGTTATAGGCGAAAATATTATAGGTAAAGGTATAAGTATAAGCGAAAGTGAGACTTTTAGTGGAAGTAAAGGGAAAGTGATAGTTGGTTTTGGCGTAGCAGGTGTAGATTTTCATTTAAAGCTTCTATATAAGAGTTTGATGGCACGTGCGGCGAGGGGTTTGGGACTTGTTTAGTGCAATGCCTAGCATTTGCAACTCTCGCTAACTTATATGTCAAGGTTAAAGACTCGTAAAACAGAGGCTAACAATGTAAGGTAAAGGAAGAGAGAGATAAGGAAGGTTGGTAATAGGGTTATATGGTTGTAGCTCCGCGCTAGTGAATTTTTTAATTGCTTTGTAGCAATTAATCGGTCTGGTGTTAAGCAGAATCTCAGTTTACAGTAACCATTTGTTGTATTGTGTGTACGTACGACCGTATAGTGGTATTCCAGTCTGTATTTAAATGTAAAAACTAAGCTAAAGGTAGGAATCTACCGGAGCATGATAACAATAAGTACTGTACTCATGAGAAGAACGACTCATGAGAAGATAAAGCGCACTCATAAGTAGGTAGTCTCATGAGAAGGCATTAGATAGCTATGCATGCATCCCCCTCCGTGACCAACAACAATTTAGGTAATGATTCTTGGTGTAACTTGTGAAATTCTATGGAATAATAAGTGAAACCAAAAGTGTAAACCTCTATTTACTTACAAATATTCAACAAGGGTATTATTTTCATGTTGAGAATATTATAGGGCTTTCTGTTTTACTTTTCTACGTAAATTCAGGTATTTACTAAATTTATAAGTAATTTTTAATTAATATTAATCATCTCGACTAGTTTGGTGGAAAGGTTACGATAATAGTCTCAATCTTAAATAGTATTTTATGTCGTTAAATTAAGCTTTGGAACCTTCAAGTTGTTATGATAGGGGTAATTATCAATTGTCCAGCCTCAGAAGTAAAATTCTATGAAAGAACCTGTGGTGGGTTTACGCGTATAGTCTTATTTACTATGGGAAGCTTCACTTTAAGGGACTTGGCGATTTCAAGAAAAAGATTAAGGGGTAAGAATGACTTGATTATAAGGGGGGTTTTCGAGAACTTAGCGATTTTATTTAATTTACCAGATATCGTTAACGTCAATATATTTTGCCTCGTTAGTTACTATTACTTTACGTAGTTTGCCGTTTTTAGGAGCGTATTTCTCGTTATTACGTAGGGGTGTTGAATTACCAAATAGATTAACAGGTTTTTTATAATTAGCGCGTAAATGAGTTTGACTTAACTAGGGATTGAGAGGAGGTTTTTCAAAACGTTTGTAAGGGCGTTAAGGGTCCTTAATACCCTTTACTTTAGGGCATATGTTTTAAGGGTATTTTTTTTAATTTGAGTTCAATCGAAAAGGGGTTTTTACTAGGCTAGTGTTTTTTTAGCACATATAACCTTCGATGTTTCATCCTGCCTTTGAATTAAATTTAATACCCTTTTGGATCCTTTTTCATACATTAATATTCCAATCGATAAAGAACTTACAATATTTCTAGAACGCCCGGTTTTCGCGGTCAATATTTTCGCTGTCATTTTATTCGATAATGTGTTAGTCCACAAAATTTACCAGGTGCCTTCTAGTTGAGTTTTTGTTGACATCCAATCTTTAGAGGTTTTTATCGTCATGTTTGTTAAGGAGGAATTCGAGGGTTTTAATTGCCTTTAGTAGTTTCTAAGTATGTGTTATTTTGGTGTTTCAGTTGTCGTAAGACTTTATGGGGGAAGGATTTGGTGATTTGGGAGCGTAAAGACTTGTTAATTTAGCGTGAAATTGTGCGACGTGGAGTTTTTGACGCGATTTGGCGGTTTCATTCGGTGTAGCGATTTTGACAATTGCAGTGGCGTAGAGAAAGAAAAAAAAGGAGATAGGGGAAAATCTTAGTGTTTAGGGTAAGGATTTGGTATAGAGAGTGAGGTTGAAAGTCGTTTATTATTAGTAATTAAATAGCGAAGGACTTGGTCATTTTTTCAACAGTAGCACCTACAACAGCAGTATCTGTAGTAATACTAATTTATGTTAGAATAGTAGTAACTGCAGTGCAGTAAGTTAACTTTACTTACAGAAATGTTAACTATACTGATTGCAAGTCAGTTGATTGTAGAGTGCCCGAATCAGCCTAATGCATGGGCCAAGAAATTGGCCATAAAAATTACTATGCAGACTGGCAAGCAGTCTGTGAAACCTAAAACAATACATCAATTACTTAATCATTGCAATGTTACTATTAATTCGACCAATTAAATCGACAATATTACAACATCTAAAAGTGTCGGTAAGGTCTGAAACTTTTGCTTTCACGTGAAGTAAAGTATTCAGGAGAGTAATCGTTAGATTGGTATAGTTGTAGTAAAATATGATAGATCAAAGAAGAAGCATCCAGAGGTGCACGCCATAGGTGAGGGCTTATAAGCTCTCGCCCAGAGTATACCACTCTGGAATACCTTTTCTAGACTGCTCTATGCATTATGCAGTCTGAAAGTGAAATCTGCAGCGTGTCACGTTTATCGTGCACATTACAGGAGTGCACCTTGCAGCGTGGTACACTGCCAGCTAAATATACTAACTATAGTAATAGATATTATTATCCACAAAAAGCTTATAATAATTAAGACCTACATATACTAATCAATGCTTATTAGATTAAGCACCGATAATTTAAGTAGAAAAAAAAACTACTTTCCGGTTAAGCTTTACATTAACATTAGGGTAAAGGAAAGATTTTAGCTAATGGCTTTTACTATTGTATCTATTTTTTTGGTAGTAAGTAAAGAAAACCTTTGGATTGTCTTAGTTTCCACGATAGGCTAAATTCGACAACGGTATCTTTATTAAAAACACTAAAAACCCTTTACAAATCCTTTTGGAAAAGCGTTAAGATCAATCGTTAAAAGTTTTAATTCAATAAGTTGACAAACGGCTAAGCTGGTATTACTGCGTGTGCTACCACTTCAAAAACAACCGAGTCTTACGCCAAATAACCGATAACAATAAACAACCTTTAACTTTACATTCAATATCAAATCTTTTCCTTAAATACTAAGTTTTTCATTTAATTTACTCTTTTCACTTCCTACACGTTAATTCAATCGTTAAAATTGCTGCTCTAAGGGAAAACACAGAAAATCGCCAAATCGTGCCACAAAAGCTACATCTCGCGACTTCATGTTTACTTACTAAATTTCTTACTTCAGAGTATAGCTCTTGTGGATATTCCTCAAATCGAGCTATATTGTAAAAAACTTCTATCAACTTAGAGGAGTACTAGCCTAACATATATACTATTTAACTAATAAGCTTTACCTTTAAACAGTTTGAAATCCCTTTTTAGATAAAGTTTCACCTATTAAAAAATCAACTTGTTTTTTAAAAAAATTGAATGGTTTAAAAAGCGTTTTTATTACGATCGAATTCGCCGAAATTTCAATCGAGGATATAATGACTAATAAATTTAACCAGATTCCTTTAGATTAAGTCTTAGTTGATATCTTAACACTAAAGGTTTTTATTACGATTTTTGGAAAATAGGAGTCCAAGGGATTTAATTGTCTTCATTCGCTTCTAATTAAATACCATTTTGAAGTTTAGAGCGGCATAAAACTTAGTGGTAAAGAACGTTAAGTACTCTTAGCGCCTTTATACACGTTTTAGAGACCTTCTTTTCGATTTTCAATTAAGTTAAACTTTTTTATGCACCGATGATAAAAAGACCTGTTGATTTATTCGGAAACTTAATACCTTTACGTGATAACGCGCAATACGCTTTAGGTAGGGGTAAAAAGCATGAAATAACAATTGTTAGCACAGACAAAGGCATTGACGTTGGCGCTATACGGTTAATCAAGCAAAATCTTCAATTTCTTTAAACCTTTTCCCACAACTAAGTTCTTTTTACCCCTTAATCCTTCTCTCAACATCAGTAAGTCTCTCAAGGCAAAACTTTCTACGGAAGATACGCCTATATACGCGAACCCACCGTAGATTCTATCATAGGAATTTATCTTTCGGTTTAAAAAATTGACAGTTATCCCTCTTAACGCAACTTGAAGGCTTTAAGTCTTAAATTAATAGCAAGAAACACTACCAATAATTAGGATAACTATCATAATCTTTTTCCCAGACCTGTAAAGATAGTCAACATTAATTACAAATTTTTTACGGACTCTGCAAAGATTTGGAATTATATTGAGATGTATGATGGGAAGATTTACAACCTTTTCGACATAAAGATTATACCCTTTTAAAACATTTGAAATTGGATAAAGGTTCCTATTTTTTGGTTTTACTTATTATTTCTTAGGGTCTTTACCATTCACGCCAGATTTATTATCTAACCTTTCTAACACAAGTAAAAACCTTTCGCGAGATTTATAATGCTATAAAAAGCTACTTCAAGTACAACATCCACCTCGCACAATATCATATATATTAGGCTAACACGAGGTAGACAACGATAATGATTGAAAAGAAAGAGAAAGAAACACCAATAGATATTTTCTAACCATAAGAATTATCGTCGTGATAGTCGTAAAAGATGTTATATTTATTGTAAGTTCGGCTATTAGTCAACTGACTACCCTCTAGCTAAGTGTTATAAATAACAAGCGATACATCACTTCCAATTCCCCATTATCTTCAAGAAAGATTACTTTGATTACGTTGTAAACTACAAGGGTAAATAAAATGTTAACGGTAACGATACACCTAAGTAAGTTATGTAATATAAAAATGCTGTTTTTGGCGAGATTCAGTAACTTAACGACCTCGCCTTCCTATACTATTTAAGTGGTAAAATCCCCTACCTTTATCCTAACCAAACCTTTAACCCATCATATACATTTCACCTTCGAAATCGTTATGCGGATGACACGTTTCAATTTATTATGCCAAACATAGGAATAAGAAAGTACTTAAGAAAAGGCTATTCGTAATACGTAGCATTATGGAGGGAAAGTACCACTGCTATAGAGATCAATTGTTTAAATTTTGGTAAAGCCAAAGTTGTATTCGGCTGAAATAAATAACTATCGTTATTAGAAACAACGGTTGTTTATATTGTTGTTGGGTCAATTACGTTCCATATCCTTAAGTACCTTACCGATTTTTTCTTTTACTTGGTAGATATAAAGACTCTCGGCATCAACGACGACGTCAATATTAATAAGATGGTTAAAAACAGTTAAAGATTTCCAATCTCCTCCAAGTGAAGACATTTATAGTTCCATCTATGAAGCTTGAAGACAACGATGTTAAATCTAACATGTATAGAAATCTGTTAATTATACTGGAGTTTCAATTACCTAGACGTCGATAAGATATATAGAGTCCCCAAGTTCATAGGGTATAAAAACGTGAAATACTATACTTTTAAAACTATTAAAAAGTTCTGCTACTATTTTCAAACGCATACCTAAGCCCCCTAACGATTTAAATTTATATGGAAAATTGATAAGAACTTTGAATGCAATATCTTTGTTAACCTATTTTATTTGAAAAATAAATTTGTTTTTCGTATTCTTGATTTCGCAACTTTTTTTTATATAGTCAAGTTCTTAAAGTTATTTTCGGCGAAATATACGTATAAAACGTTTAGTATACTGTAGATTAACACTTATTCAAGCCCATTTAATGTCTTCATTTACAATACCAGTATCAACTTTAAGGTGAAAGAGTTTTCAACAGATATTGAAATAATAGAAATCGAGTGAAAACAAGTGTTTGTTCAAACCTACTAAAATATTATAAATATTGAAAGGTTATACGCGTTACTTCGTAGAGCGTACGATATCTTTATGTTAAATATTAAAAGCTTTACATATTGAAAGGTATGCCTTTAAATGATGGCAAAGAACCTGAATAATATTGTGGACCTTAACAGTTTAATACCAACGTTCTTGGTCTTTAAAACTTACCTATGCTTAACAACTAAATCCCCGCTATTAGCAAATACCTAAAGGAAAACTATAGCCGACAGCAAAGCACTAAAGGAACTACGGAAGGAATTGACACAACTTTTAGTTAATAATACCCTTAATACGAAGAACGGCCCTATGACAATCAATGTATTAACTCTGCCGCAACGAAGTAAAATCCTCATGTGACGGGGGATAGACAAATGGGATGGCCCATATAAGATCTTCAGTATCGTCAACACTAAAGTGGTTGTTAAAACTATTAACAGCCCCGTGACTTTTCGCATAACCCAGGTCAAGCCTTATATCAAATCGATTAACGATAGCGATAATAATGTGCAAGTTAAGCAAATAAGTTAACACAATCCTTCACCTCCAGTTATCGATACGCCAATGAAATGCTGCTGGTATAAACTACTACCAAAATAGCGGAACGTCAATGATAAGGAATATACATCGGGCCAAATTTATAATATTACATAAGTCAACAGGGGAAAAAAGGACGATAAAAACTTAGCTGTAAAACTCCAAGCATAAGGTATAATTAAAACCTTTGACAAATATTTTAAGAAAAGCGATAAGGTCAAAATTAACGGATTTGGTAGCATGAAGGATCTAGATGTATATCAAGTATGATTTACTCTAGAGAAATGGCTACCAGAGATTATAGGAAGAATATCTAGAGGATTAGGGGACTTGTAGGCCCTAGTAAGACTTAAATAACAAATAACGATACAAATCCCCCCCTTACCCAAATACATTCCGAATTCCTCATAATCTCCCTGTAACCAGACTTCTAATTCGAGGTATTATATAATTTGTGCCCGAAGAAAATTCAATCTCTAAAACCTAAATATCATGATTTTTAGGTTAAAAATTATATACAAGGTCAAAGGTTAGACTACGGGGCGGCCGTATAAAAAATAGCATCTACTCGCTTAAGTATACTATAATAAAGGTAAATATTAAATCTTTACGCAGTCACTAACAATTTAGAAGATAGCCAACGCTTAGTAGTTGCTTTGCAAAAAAGTTTACTAGTTAAGATTAAAGATAAGTTCACCTTTAATAACCATAATAAAACCCAAACGTACAAGTAATCACCGATCAATTTATAACGGATCTTATTATTAAAGCTACAACAATAACTACATATCAAATACTCTCTGCTAACGGCAATACAATATATCAATCTACTATACAAATTAGCTGAAATAGACGTCCATTAATTCCTCGCCTATGAATCGCACTTTAAGCCACGGTTAGGTATAAAGTCTTTAACCTATGACACTAACTTACTACCAACGCAAAAGAAAGACTTCGACTAAATGGATATTTAAACTAATAATAAACTTTTTATTGGAACTGATGGCTTTTTAACATCGAAATAATAAGCAATTAAGGATTGAAAGTTCTGAAATTACAAATCAGTCGCAACTTTAGCGAAAGGAAACCAAATTAACTTCAACAAATCGTTAATGAGTATACTTAATATTAATACTAACCTCAGTTTTCGAAGAAAAAAAACCAAGTAACTTGGCAACAATTGACAAAGTTGACGTGATCAAAGTCCAATAGTATTTAAATCAACGTGCTAATAACAACTACATTGCCACCATATACCAACAAAAAGCTTTCTACAACCTATCTATTACGTCACAAATATAAAACCCAACGAATAAAAACTTTAACCAACTAAATAAAAGCCTAGAGTGGATAATACGAAACCTGAATAGAAGAATTAATATAGTTCCAATCGACTTATTAAAAGCCAAGTTGATAATATTTACGGGCGGTTTCCTTTCAAATAATACAAATTCATTGTCACAAATTAACTTCCTAATAACTTTTGTTAATAAAAACAGGAAAAAAGAACAAGTTTAGCGTCACCGAAATCTTAATCTATGAAACATCTGTTAAATACAAGAGAATCATAAAAAACGTACTGGCTTAAGAGATTTACGGCATACAAACCGGCTACAATATCGACGAAACATTGTAAAAAAACACATAATGTTGTTACCAGACAACGAAAAAAAACCTCTATCCTAATAGTAATTTATACCGACTTAAAAAGACTTATTTAAATTCCTATTAAAGCTCAGAACCACCAATGAAAAACGCCTAATAATCGATGTAATAGCACTCCATAAAGCTTATAAAAGCAAAAAGATTATCAAAGAAATGAGGCCAGCGATAACAACTTTTTTAATTGGTAGGGTTAAATTAGAAGTAGTAATAGATCAATTAACTCACATGTGTTAAGTAAGAATAATAAGTAACTTAACGCACGTTACTTAAGATAACCAATAGCAATAGTAGCAGTAGTAGAACAGTTAACTCATGTAGGTTAACTAAAGTAATAGGCGGTTTAACCCATGTTAGTTAGAATATCTAATAGCAATAATAGGATAGTACACACAAGTTTTTGGTGAAAAACTTGTACACGGGAGTTGGTAAAGTCAAAACCTGGAATTGTAGGGAAAGAGAGATAATTGAAGTCAATTGAGCTGTGGAATTGGCAGGGGTTTGTCTAGTTAGCGAGGACGTAATTCAATAGTAAGAAGAAAGGATTAGTCCACTACACTAGCGTATATGCACAAAATAAAAAGCCGCCAATATTAAAATAGCAGTAATTATAATACAATAGATTAACTTTACTTACAGTAAAGTTCACTGTACTAACTGCAAGTTAGTTAATTATAGAGTGTCCGATTCAGACTAAGATATGTGCTAAGCAATTAGCCGTACAAATTACTGTGCAAACCAGCTAGTGGTCTACCAAACCTAGAATAATACATTCACCACTTGATCATTTTAATACTACTGTTATTTTGACCAATCGAATCGACAACGTTGCAACGTCTAAAGGTCTATCTAGGCAAAGCCTACCTGCAATTTAGCCTTTTACAAATTTGTCAGTTCAAGATTTTTAGCGGTTAATTTCAACGCATTTCTTTAAAAAGAATCCGTAAAAATTTCTTGGTGTTTTTAATAACGATACCGTTGCTACCTCTGGTCTGCCTTATGAATTGACACAACCTAAAGGTCTTTTTAACTTACTATTGTAGAGACTGATACAATAGTAAAATATCGTCACAAAAGTTTTTCCATTACCTTAGTCTGACTAAAAATATAACAACCGGAAAGTAGCCTCCACTTATACTTAGAAAATCTATAATTAACTTAATGAACACTGATTAGTGTTAGTAGAGATTTACGCGTCACAATGTTATCGATTCGATTGGTCAAAGTAAGAGTAGTATTATATGGTCAAGTAAAAGATGTATTGTTTTAGGTTTAGCAGAATGCTAGCGGATCTATACACAAATTTATATGGTCAATTACTTAGCTCGTACCCAAGTATGAAGTGGATATATACTGTACTTAATTTACAGTCAATACAGTAAACCCACAAAATAATACTTTCAACTTGCAGTCAGTATAGTCAACTTTACTATAGTTAAAGGTGACTTACTGCGCTAAAATTACTATTATTCGAATACCGTTTTTCATTTCACACTATTTTCATATTTTTGGTTAACCTTTTATTAATTTGAAGATATTAATTTAAGTTTTACAATCAAAGTAAAAAGGATAGCCGTTTAAAAAATTGAATTATAATTTATCGAACAATATGAATATATTCTAACAGAGTATGAATTAATTTATAGATAGTAGAAAGAGGTTTATCGAGGTACTGAATATATGTTAAGATTATAAAGAGATGTTTAGATTGTTGTTTAATGTGTTTTTAGAGTAGGGTATGCTATAGGTAGGTCTTTTTTAGTTGGCAAGTAATATTGAAATGAATTAATTGCGCGTTTTGATTTGTTATAACCTCATAACTTTTGTTAAGAATGTGGGTTACGGTAAATAATTGGTATAGTAAATGTAAAAGTCAAAATTAATAGTTATATTCAACTAATTAATAAGGATATTATAGTTTTATAGTTACTGAAATTTTAAAATTAGAGGTGTATTAGAAGTGAATTCAATGGGGAAAAAATCCTTTTATTATATTATCCGAATATAATAGGAATAGGAAAATTCATTATATGATTTGTAATTTTACCGTTTTTTATATATAAATAGTTTTATCGAGAAAAAACTTCGGTGGATATTAGAAGAAAACAAATAAAAAAAATCAGTTGGTAAAATTGTATTTCATGGCATTGAATTCGATTAGTACAAAAATAATGATGTAATAATATGCGAGAAAAAAAATGATATATTTGTTAGTATTATATCTGTACGTTAACGCAAGCATAAAATAGTACCGAAATAGTAAGATTGATTATATTGATAATAGATAGTTAGAGGGAAAAGAGGTATCCGAAGAGTGCATACCTCAAGTGAACGCTTATAAGCTCTTACCTGAAGCGTAGCACTCTACCATACACTCTATTATCGTCTCTCTTGGGGCGTGTCAAGTTATCATGCACTCTACGAGAGTGCCTTTTAAAGTATGATATGCTTTCATACACTTTTCGAAAGTTCCTTCTGTAATGTAACACGCTATTATGCACTCTGCAAACGTAGTATCCTACGCTTACTAACTATGGTAATATTTAATAGTATCTATATAAGCAATGTTTTCTTCTTTATTGAAAGATCCGTATTTATACTCCAATAATAATAGTTTAATATAAGTTGTAATCGAAAAAAAGTCTCTTATCCATAATTTAATATCAATAGTAGTATAAGCTTCAATAAATCGTTTTGAAAGGTTCATAATCTTTGTAAAGTTGAATTATAAAAGTATGTTTGTCGTAATTATCGATATCACGTGTTATAAAGTTAAAATAAAAAGGTTTATTACTATCGATTCAACCAAATATTATTTTCCTCTTTTTAATGACGTATCTTTACTTTTAAAGTAAATCTATAATTAGCTATTCAGCGTTCGTACGCCTGAATCACCCATTTCTAATTAATTATCTTGCATTTTCGTATAAATCAACTACTGAATTAATACCATATCTTCATTTTTTCAAATGAATAGCACATAAAACCCGTTTTCAAAAGCGCCGGTTAGAGCTATAACGGCGCTTCGATAAGGCCTCCATATCCGTAACTCGTTATCCTTCTAACATTAGCCCTGTTAATACCGGTAGTATATCTTTAATCTCCGACTTTACTTTTTCCTCTCCGTCTCCTATTATTACAACCGTTACCCCCCCTTTTTCTCCTCCCTTTTCCCTTTCTCTTTCATCTCCAACCCACTAGGGGTAGAATCGAAAGTATCCTAAATTTATAAACCTTATTTTCATGTCATGGGTGAAAACTCCTCTTTTACCCACAGCGCTACCCCGTTGCTACAAACATAATTTCACCGAGTTATAGGACAATATATAATAGTAATACCTTAAATTATAAAATATAAATATTTTCTAAACAAAGTCCAAATAGCGAAGAAAGCCTGTCGCTCAAAAGCGTAGTTCATAAGAGTATGTCATGAGGCTTTTCTAGCATGTAAAGCGTTTAAATAGTACACTCAGATTGGCGACCCCGGGCTACTAATAGATATGTTTCATGTAACGTACTTTACGTTCGTCGCTTCAGGTAAATCCATTAACAATTATCGCTAAAAAGGGGGTATCTCATTTTAATATTACTGTTATAAACGAAACAATAATAGTTACACCCCTATTTTGGTAATATTGGAGCTGTAAGTCGAAACCTTATTACGCGTTCGACGTCTTTATGGTAAGTTACTTATTCCCACAATTCGTAATTCAAGACTCAATTACTTATTCTCCACTTTTCCAATACATTATTCGGTGCTTGTTTTCTGAACATCTACTATCTAAAAAGTAAAATAAAACGTTTATTTTTTTAATGCATAAAATGAAATTCAAGCTGATATTTTGCTAAACACTAACTAGAGGCCAGCGGAGACAGCGATTACTTTTATTTTTTGGTAGGCGAGCTTACATTTGTATTTTATAGGTAAATTCGACGACGTTATCGTATGTTGTTGTAAAGAGAGCAAACCAATCTTTCGATCCCTATCTAAAGGCATATAACTCAAGGAGCGGAGGGCGCTTAACCCTTTTTATAACGATAACGATAATAGCGGCATCAACGGTAGAGGTGACGCTAATAGAAACGACGATGACAACGATAAGAGTGACAAGAGCGAGGACGATACCAATAATAATGTAATTCCCCCCTCTCTCTTCCCATTTGGCAACGAATGACCGCCAATCCTTCACGTTTTCCGGCCTAATTAGGCCCATATGCAAATAACTGCACAAAAATAAAAATGTATTTTAAAAACTCGTAATGTAAATACCAAATAGTAAATATAAAAGGTAATAATGTACTATTGAAATAGAAAAATTCTTATTTCGAGACTAAAAGAAATAATATAAGCGATAAATAATGAATCTACAGCGTGAAATACCAAGAAAAATGCGTGAAAAACTAGCAAAAAACCGAAAAAAAATATTATCTAGTAAGACTAGGTTGCAAAATCTATTTAGTAATACCGACGAAGGGAATAGTAGTTAAAACAAGCGCTTTTAAAACGCTATTCTGAATGTCCTATTATAAACGCGCTTCCAATACGCTATCTGGAATACCCTAATTTATCAAAAGAAAAACTTACAATATGCTATTAAAAACTCTATACCTCGAAACGAGAGCTTTCAATACGCTATCTGGAACACCGCTCTTTAATCTTTATCACTTTACTATCTGCATTGGCGACTCGTTTTCGCGATTTAAAATCTCTTATTTTTGAATTATCTTCATACTAAAATACTTGGATGTTATTATTAGTGGAAAATCAACGCAATAGAAAAAAAAAAGAATAATGTACAGGTATTAATTTATCAAGCTTATATAACTTTTTGTCGTCTTTTATACTTTTTCCGAAAATGCCGTTTTTTTTTTCTTGAGCGCTTTTGTATATATTCCCTCTGAAAACATCGTTCTCTTCATTTAGAGCGTTTTTATCACGGTTCAAAGGGTTGTTTTTCATACGTACCTTAAGAACGCTCTATTTCTTATCTAAAGTGCTCCTGTCTTTATACAGAGTGCTATCTCTCGTATATTCCTTTTCAAAGTGATTCTCCTCGTTTAGAGCGCTCTTATCCTAGTCTAAAAGGCTATCAACTCCAATTGGGAAGTAAATGCTTTCGTCGGTATTAAATCTTTTCTTTTTCAAACTTAAGAGGCAAATAACCCTTATAGCCTTTATCTGTTAAAGTCGAGTAAAAGATAACCTTTAAGTCGCTTTCTTCTCTTCCTAAATTCGAGTATATAATAACACTCATATTTTTACCTTTTATGAAAGATAAGTAAAAGATAAACTTTAACGACTTTCCAGTTTTTAAACCCAGATATAAAATAATAAATTTAACTTTTTTACTTTTTAAACCTGAGTAAAAGATAGTCTTCACAACTCTTCCTCATTTTAAATCAGAGTCAAAATGGAGAATAGTTTTTACAATATCTTCCCCTTTTAAACTCAAGTACCGGATAGCCCTTACAACCCTCCCGTTTTTTAAAGTCGAGTAAAGTATGACTGTTACAGCTATTACTCCTTTTAAACTCGAGCGTTGGTTAGCCTTTATAGCTCTTTTCCTTCCTTTGTAGGTTTTTTCTTTTGAGTATATAAATTGTTTTTAGATATCATTTTAAAAATACACGTTTAACAATTCTTTTTTATCCAATGTAACATTTCATCAAGTTATTCTGTAACAATTAGCGTTTTTATAATACGATTACTCTTACCACCCGGTGTATTAATACCTTTAAAATCGAAGTATACACCGCACGCCACATTTCTAACGTTTAATGCTTAAAATTCTCTCGAAAATCGTCGAATGAATCGAACCTAAAGCTTTCATATCCTAATATTAAAAATAAAGTTCGTAACGTACATATTTACACTCCAAAAATCAAGGTCTTTCACTGGTGCTTTGATTTTTTCATCCCATAGGTTTAGGTGAACAAATTTCAAAACTCTTCTTCAAAGCGTTATATATGAATACAAAATGTCCATGTATTTTCCTGTCTCAACCAAACTTATTATTCATCATTTTATAGCTGTCATAATTTCAAAAACTGTTTAAAACGCTTAGAGTATTGAAGTAAACGCTTCGAAAGTCGCTTGAGACGCTTTTCAGTTTTGTCGAAACGCTTGAAATACTGTTATAACTGCTTGTAAAATATACATATTCGGTTCCGATTTTTTAATAGAGTAATAACTGGGAATTGAGTGTGCTTAAAATAATGTAATTCAAGGGGTTTTGAAAGAGAACAGCAAATGAAAGTAGACGAAAGAAAAAGGTTTAAATAAAAGCACATAATACGCAAATAAAAAGCAAAGAAAACATAATAAAACGTTTCAAATATGGCATGACTATAAACTAGTTCAACATTTTAAATAAGTGGTTCAACGATTACTAGTACAAATAGAATGAAAATGAAACGTGACCATAAACTACTTAATGGTTTTAAACCAAATACTAATTATTTACAAGTACTATATTAACCAAAAGACGAATAAAATCAAACATTGTAAACAACAACTTAAACAAGCTGTATGCAACAAAGCAAACGGGGGGGGGGGGGTTAGGTAGGAAAAAGTTAGGTATTCGGAATGAGGAATTAGTATATAAGGGTTAATATAATGTTGGAGCACCATATATAACTTTAGGCGCTTTTACTATAGTGAGTTCTTTGAATATTGTGTGGGGAAGTTGAAAAATATGCCGGAGCGCTTCAAAAGATACTTTAGGCGCTTAATTATATTTAGTAAGCGATATGGAAGCTGCTTTAGGAGTTTAAAGTAAAGGTAGAAACGCTTCGAGAAACGTTTTAAGCGCTTTCTAAGTTTACTGAAACGCTATAAAAGTTGTTTCCAGATATGTTCCAGCGAAATATTCCTAAATTCAATGGCTTATGTGTTCAATACATGGTAAAACTCTTTTTAAAAAGTGCACTGATACGTCTAAAACGCTAACCGAGTTGACGGGTAGCTGAATGTGGCTTACAGTAGTGAAAAGTAACTAACCGAATTGATAATATTGTATTAAAGTTATTATTTCTAAAATTACTCCGGATTCTACAGTTTTCGACACTCCTATATATGTCTTGTAAATCTTTATGTTAATATACCAAAAAATTAAAACCGTTATAATATCTGTTTATAGGTATTCAATCAAGGTTTATCTTTTTTTTTCAAAGCTATATAAAATCGAGGGAGTCGACTACTGATTAATATATATAAGGTTTCTATATGTCAATGTAAATAAAATTAAATTAGAATAGTAAGATAAGTCATATTAATAATAAACAGTTAGAGGGAGAAGAGACATTTGGAAAGTATACACCTTAGGTGAGAGCTTATAAGCTTTCACCTGAAGCGTGATACTCTACTATACATTTCGCCATCATCTCTTCTAAAGCATAGCACATTATTATACACTCTACGAAAGTTCCTTCTAAAGAATGACACGCTATTATGCACTCTACAAGAGTGTCTTCTGCAGCGTAATACGCTATGATACTCACTGAAAATGCAGTACTCTACGCCTGCTAACTATGGAGATATCTAATAATATCCACCATATTTAACAAATATAGATTCATCATATATTGGTTGTCAATGAAATGTTTCTCCTCTTTGAACGAAAGATTGAATTAGATGATTCAATTAATATATAAAGTGTTATAATTCATATTATCATCGTTATCATTGTTAATAATCTCGGTATAATACGGGATTCAAACGTTGATTTTAAGTTAATATGATCAATTACGATATAAATTCTTTATATCGTATTTATTGTTAAATAGTTAATAGAGTTATTTTGTATTATAATCTAGTAAAAATTGAATCATACGGGATTTGAGGTACCTATCATTATCATTATAGTTTTAGGCAATATAATTATTGTAGTTATTGGAATGGTAGTAATTCAAATGCAGTTAGTTACTTAACTTACACTAAATTAACTTTAATGACTGCAAGTTCAGTGAATTGTTTTGTGGGCTAATGTAAAGTCAAATACAGTATGCGCACAATTAATACTAGGGTACGGGCCAATCAATTAGCTATATTGATTAGTGTGCAGATCAGTTAGCAGTCCATCAAACTTAGAACAATACATCTACTACTCAACTACATAATAGTATTGTTACTTCGACCGATTTGATTCAACAACGTTGTAAAGTCTAAAGGCCTCATCAGGCAGACCTATCAACGGCATTTTTATTTATAACTGAAAATATATTTTGTATTTTAGGATATGGTAAATAAGTAGATTCAAGTAAGGTTGTTAACGAAAATGGAATACGTGTTTTTATAGTAATTCAATGCTTCATAAAAAGTGTACTAATTGGGTTTTGAGTTTCAATAATTAAGGTTTATAAGCTTATTGAAAGAATTTCAACATTGTTGAGATCAAGATCAACATTGTAGTTTTTAAATCTGTTTATATAGAAATTTTGCATATAGATAACGTAGAATTTAATAATATATTTTATTGGAATCGTAACTCAATATAGAGTAGTCAAGTCTTGTGAAGTGGAGTGCCTAATTTAATTTGGGGCACGGGATAAGCAATTGGTCATACAAAGTAGTGTATAGACCAATAGCGGTTTGCTAAACATAGAATTATTAATCAATCAATTGACTACATAATACTACTATTACTTCGACCGATTCTAATTGATAACGTTATGACATGGAGGTACCTATAAACATTTATTAGTGTTTATTATATTAATTACAGATAAGCTAGGTATAAAAAGGAACTACTTTCCGGTTACGCTTTGTGAATTACCAAAATAAAGGAAATATTTTTGCGAAAGGTTTTTACAAACTGTTACTGTTTTTTATAGCAGTAAGTAAAGAAGGCTTTTGAATCGCGAAGGTTTTCACAGTAATTTGGAATTGACGATAGTATCGCTATCAACGAAAATACTTTAAAAAATGTTAAACCTTGTTTAAATACAAACATTGAAATTAACAATTAAAGGTCTCCAATCGTTAAAAAGTCGATGATAAAATTGCTAAGATCTTTACAGTGAGCAAATAGCAAAGTTATTATTACTACCATTACTATCGTAAACCTCTAATTCAAAGACTTCTACAATTATAAACACCGGCTTTAAGGATAAATAATTCCAAATCTTATCTTCTATACCAATCTTTCTTACCTCCCCCCCCCCCAGACACCCTATATTACAACATCGTTGATCAAATAAATTACTAAACACGTTATAATCGTTACAATGAACTCAACACCAAAAATTATTAAGTTACGTCAAACATCCACTTTATATCACTTTTAAATCGCGAATTTTTTTTTCCAAAAACTCTCAATCCCTTTTTCCAAATAGTTAAATATTAAATAAATTAACGTTATATTTTCAGCAAGACGTTAGGATAGTAATCAATATAGAACGTATAAAGAAAACTTTTTTTTTCGGATTACCTTTTGTCAAATACTTTAATGAAAACATTTGGGGAAAAATATTAACGAAACCTTAATTGAAGAGTTTTTAACTAAATATGTTAGGTATTACATCTTCGATTAGAATGCTGGCAAAGAGTTTGGCCGTATCGTTTACGCCTTTTTGAATTTTAGTATGTTTTTTTAATAATTGTATAAGTAAAATGTGAATTATGATTTAGAAGGATATTAAAATTGACCTGATAATAGAAGTTTATGGGAAAGAAATTTTAATTGAAAATAAGTTTTAAGAAGAACTAGTAGATACGTTTTTTAAATTAATATAATTAGAGGATTACGTTTAGGATCCTCAACTTTGAACCCTATAATAAAAAAGGATATTAATAACTACAAACGCTTTTACATATGTTTTAAGAGATTACCCCCTAATATGTAGTAAAATTAGACGCTAAAACATTTTGGAAATAAATTTCTACATCCTGAAGACAAATAAATTTGTTGATTTCTTTTAGTAGTTTAGTTCTTGCCCGTAATAATGTTGAATACGCATTTAGCGGAAGTAGAGGGCGTAAAGTAACGGTTGTTAACACAGTAAGGAGAATTAACGTCGGCTCTATTTAAATTTTAATTAAAGACGATCTTCTAAACCCTTAAGGTTTTTCCTAAGGTGAAACTTCGTGTGGTGCAACTACGTAAAACCTATTCAAATACGCCTCCATACGTAAGTCCACTACAGATCCTACTACAAAACTTTTCCCCTAAAGCTAAAAAACTACTAACTACCCCTATTACCGCGACTTTAAAGGTCCAAACCCAAATTTGATAACAAAAGAATTATCAATGATTAGGAAAACTATCGTAACTTACCTTCTAAGCTAATAAAAATGATTAACATTAAATATAGATTTCTTACTGACTTCGTTACGATTAAAAATGATATAAAGTACTATGATGGGAAACCCTATAATATATTCGACAGAAAAATAATGTCATTTCCTAATATTTGCAAGTAAATGGAAATTAAACCTTCAAATTTCCACTGAATTCTTTTAGGAATTTACATAGCTTATGATAAAGACTATTATCTAACCTTTTGAACTGAATTAGATACTTTTATTGAAATTGATAATGGAATGAAAATCCACTTAAAATAAAACATTCTTTTTGTAAAATACCATACTAATTGGGTCATGACGTGGTAGACGAAGATAATTATTAAGAAAAAAGAGAAGGAAATAGTAATGGCTGTCCTTAACCAAATATTTGATAAATGAATGTTGTGCTAGCAATCAATTAATAAAGAATACGTTGGCGAGGTTACACTTCATAAATAGATTCAGGCGGCTGTTATTAGCGTTAACGAGTTTGAATATACATTAAAACATTTAAATGTTATCTTTAAAGATTTTTTAAACTATTTATGGTCCTAGCTTGCGATTTTAATAAGTCGTACGCCAAATTTAATGAATATGTATCCCTAAACTGATGATTTCTATAATTATAAAGATGAAAACTTTTCGATTACGTATTACATACATCGTAAATATAAAAAAGATATACTTTCACGACTTTGCTTAAAGTTCTTTAACTGAAATCTACATTGGTAACAATAATATAGGTAATACTTAAGCGGATATATCATTCGCGATTGTGAATAACATCATTGTAATGGATATGAAAAGTGTTGGATTTGTAGAAAGTATAACTATTAGTTAAGTTGCCACTCCGTTGCTAAACGCTCAAAATAACAAATAATATATTACATATAACACCCTATGACTCTTAAAAAATGAACTACTCAAACTATATCATAAGTCATAAGAGAGAAAAGGTATTGAAAAATAAAGATAATATGTTGAAACTAGTTATATAACATAAAGATATTATTCATAAAACTATTTAATAAATAGTTAAAACCCTAATCTTTTCCATGAAAATCGAACCTCTAACCTCTTACATATATTTGATATTTATAATGCATATAAGAAGGGCATATTTCAAGAAATCTTTCACAATAATGAGGTAATAAAATACTGAATAGAAGGTTATCCGCAGTATATCATACTATATTAGAATGACACTGATACTAGAGAAATTGTTCGTTAAAATATTGGTAAATCTAAAGTTAATTTCGTTTTAGGTAATGAATTATCGTTGTTAGAATAGATGACCACACAAATAGTTGTTGGAAAAATTATCTTTTACATTGTTAAATCCTTTACTCTATTTCTCCTTGGTTTTGAAAATTTAAATATTCTCGATATCAACGTCAACATTAAAGTCAATGATCTGTTTGAGGGAAGTCGAGGTGTTCCTTTCGCCTACAAATAGAGATATTTCTGGTTCATCATTGAGGACTAGAGGTAATGGTATCAAATTTAACCTAGTTGTGAATATTTTAATTATACCGCCGCTTTGATTTTAAATCTATAGATAAACTTTATATAATATTTAAATTCGAAGGTTTAAATATGTGAAATACTTTTCGTTGAAGGCTATCGAAAGATTTTGCCATGATTGCGAAACCTATACTCAAATCCATACAAAATTCAAATTTACGTTTAAAAACGATAAAATTTCAAATATGAAATTTTGGCTAATATTTCTACTTGAATAACAAACCTGTTTTGTATATCATGGGTTCGATGAATTTTTTCCACCGTGTTAGTTTCTTTAAGTCGTTATTAACGAAGGATACTTGAAAGACGTTGAAAATACTATGGATTAACTCGTACCTAGGGCTACCAAAAGTTATCGTTTACGATGCGGGAATCAACTTCACCATGGTAGAATTCCAAGTTAATACGAAGATGATAGGAATTCGTTGTAAATAAATATCTGTTAATACCCACTAAAGTATCAGAAAGATTGAGAGAACATATACGTTACTTTGCAAAACGTATAAAATTCTCACGTTGGAAATTCGAAGCTTGATAAACCAAACGGTACGTTTTTAGATAACGGAAAAGAACTTAAACAATACTAAAGACTTTAACTAATTAATGCTAAAGTTGCTAGTCTTTAAATCATATTCTCGTTTAACTAGTAAATCTCTACTATTAGCAAATATATGAAAGATAGTTACGGCATACAGCAAAAGGTTAAAGAAATTACAACGGAAATATTTAAAACTCTAATTTAATGATATCCTTGACACTAAAAACGGTATTATATCAATAGACTTGCTAAATTTTCTTCTATGAAAAAAATTATTTATGTAACGAAATCTAGGAGAATTAAATAATCCATTTAATATTTTTAGTATCATTAATCACAAAGTAGTTATTGAAACTGTTTACGGGCTTATAACGTTCCTCACAACTTAACTAAAACTATATATAAGGACTAATACCGATATGAATCTTAGAAACAAGCATATAAACTAATATAACTTTTCCTCTCCCGTAATTAATAAGCCCAAAAGCGATGACGATGAAGCCAACTACTAAAAAGAAAGAAAGCTGATGACAAGGAATAAAAATCAGAGTGTACTTATATAATTACCTAGGTTATTAGAAAAGAGAAAAATAATGAAAATTTAGTCGTCAAACTTCGTATATAAGAAACCATTGAATTTTTCGGCAAATATTTGAAAAAAAAAAGATAAGGTTGAGATTAAATAACTTTTTATACAAATAATCGTACAATTTATATTTAAAAGATACTTGAACATTTACTAATCTAACATCACGATATTCATATCGAGAATTATTCATGAGGTTAAAAAAGACCACAAATCAATCGTATGGAAAAACACTTTAAATCGCTCAAATATATAGTGAAGAAATCAAAAATTCAATCCTTACATAATACATAACGATTTGAAAGATTAGCTAACGTTTGATGATTATATTAACAGAAAGTTGATTAATATATATTAATAGGAAGGAAACTTCTCATAGCAGTGATATTACTGAAGCGTACATGTAATTGAATATGAATCTACGAAATATTGTCTGGATAAAATTACCTCAAAGATTTATAATAAATACCGATTAAAATGGTTATAAAATATGTTAAACTACTATACAGACTGGCTGAATCAGGCCTGAATTAGTTTTTAAGCTCTTAATTGTATTTTGAATCAAATTTAGATATAAAATCGTCGGTATGGTCTCAAGCCTATAATATTCATGTGAACATAAGGTCTTTGAAGAGTAATCAAAATGATTGGTAGTTGTAGTATAAAAGTAAGATGTTCGAATAAAAAGAAGTATCCAGAGATGTACGTCATAGGTGAGAGCTTATAAGCCCTCCACCCAAAGCGTATCTCTTTGGAATACTCCTTCTAGACCGATCTACGTATTGCCGTCAGTTTGAAATAACCATTTTAGACCAACCCATGCATAATGCACTTTACGTCTTGCAAATTTGTAGCCTGTAACGTGACAAGTTACCGTACACCCTATAAGAGTGTACCCTGTAATAAAGTATACTTCTATTTAGCCTATATATACTATTTATAAGAGTATATAGTAATATTCATATAGGCAATCTTTTCTTTCTTCTTTATATATTCCGTATCTATAGCCTAGTAGTAACAGTGTTATTTTTAATATTAATTACAATAGTTTTAAATTAGTAGTTTCTCTAGTAATAGTATTGTTTCCGTATTAATCGCAAGAGGCCTAAATTAGTAGTTTCCGTAGTAATAGAGTGGTTTGCCGTATTAATTGTAAAATGTCCAAATTAGTAAGTTCGGCTAAAATTAATAAAGTTTGGCCAAGATGGTAATTGTAATTCGGGTCTAGTTCATATAGTTAAATAGAGGTGATATGGTTGATAATGTTGTTTTGTAATTGTTTTTAATAGGGGTGGTTACGTAGTAGTAATTATATAAGTATTATTACGTAGCAGTAATTACGTAATTACGTGTTAGGTAAGTATAAAAAGATATAACGTTATCGGTTTAAGTAAACTTCCCTTTTAACTTTGTTAAAGGCGCGTAATCTAAGTAGATATAAGTTCCATATTTTAATTTAATCCCTTTTCTCCTCAAGTAAACCAAGCTGATCCTCGTTTTACTTTTATTCTTTAAGGTTAAATAAACTGTTTTTATGAGTAGTTTACTTAACTATTACCTATTACTAACCTTTTTAAATAGATGCCGCGTAAAAATCAGATTGTGAAGCGTCGCCTGGCACAAGAACGTCGGCGCGTTGCCGCCGCCACAGCCGTTACAGCCGCCACCCCCAACACTACCACCACCAACAGCAATAGCTCGCCCTTAACGGGAATAATCTTTTTCATTACCGCTACGTCGCCCGCCCCCGCTACCCTGCTCATCGCCACGCCGTTTAATCCCACCGCCGCTACATCGAAGTGAACTGGCAGTTCGTACGCCCCCGTTTTTGTAATTTTAGGGCTGTAGGCCGAGTCTGTATTACGCGCCCGTTAGCTTTTCAATAATTTTAAACCAAATTTTAAAAATTACTTTCAACGAAAATATACTTTTATGGTGATCCAAAAAAAAAAAATCTTCGTAAATAACTAAAGCAAATCAATGCTAATTATTAGTAGGTGTTAACCGGCGGATTGGGGATACGACAGTCGTTATCGCCGCCTAAAAACAGGGCCCACTTATATATTACGTAAGCGAATTCGACGACGTTATCATATATTATCGCGAAAAGGGTAATTCTTCCCCTATATGTTTACTTAAGGGTATAACTAATAAAGTATAAGGTTATATCCTCGTTAACGATAATAACGTCGTTAACGGTAATAACGGTAACGTTAATACAAAAGGGGGGGGACGACGGGGAGGACGGTAAAAAAGTGACGGTGTCGCCTTTTCCTTTTAGTAGTGAATAAATGCTCTCGGAGCTACGCTGGCGTACCCGGCTATAATATAATACGTTATATAGTAATTTTATAGCTTTTTATAAAACAAATGTTTAAAATAACAAACGTAATTCATATCTTTATTATGTTATAGAAAAATAAAAAAGTAAAAATTCGTAAATTGGCGCGAATAGTCGTATCTAATAAAGGTAAAATCATCGGTCGAGGCAAATAATTAGTTTAAATGAAGGTAAATAGTAGATTAATACGAAAGGTATTAATAAGCTTATTCGGTTATGGTAAAAAGTAGTATAGCACAGTAGCTTATTAGGGTCGTAAAACCCTTTTAATAACTCTAATGAATAGCGTACTTGTAAATATAAAAGTTTTTAATACGTTGTTTGGTGTAACCTTTGTTATTATGTTTGTCGGGTTGGATTTTCTATTAATCTATCTGGTTTCCTCGATTTTTTGTCGTTTATACGACTCGCGTAGTGTTAAAATATCGATTATCAACCGTTTTTCATATGTAGTACCTAACTTAACCAGGCACTTATAAAGTAAAAAGTAATTAGTGTAAACGACAAGGGTAATAAGGTGTAAGATAAGGTTAGAAATAATTATCCGGACCGTTATCATTATAGTAATACTCGAATCGAAGCTTTTAACTATATTATAGGTTTCGGAAGCCAGGACGTTTCGTGTAACCTTTTTGTATTTAATAGAGATTTAATGGATAATGTTTCTTCAGAGCGTAAAGTCGTTTCGAGCCGGTGTTTCTTTGTTAAAGATTAGGATAAAGCTGATTTATAAATTATAGTCGTTATTATCATTTAAAAAGCCGTTAATAAAAAAAAATAGCTTTGTTATACCAATATTTAGTAATACGAATTGTAAGCCGCGCTTCGAATTATATATTTACTACGAAAGTCGTTTGTTAAACATCTTATACATATCATCTGTCGGGTCGGTTTGATATTATACGACGACTAAAAGGTTAAATGTTACCTTTAATTGTATTATAAAAACGATCTAAGCGTCGCATACACGTTAAAATTTGTATTTGTCGGCTTGTTTTACGTTATCCAAAATAATAAATACAACTTCATTTAACTATCCTTTTTACGTAAGATTTAGAGTATCATTTCGAAGGGTACTTGTAGTTCTATTAAAATAGATTATATTTTCCTTTAGTAAAACCTTTTTATGTTTAGCTTTTAAGCCAGCCTTTAAGAGTTTCCTCTCCTTAAATATAGAAAACGAGGAGTTATATAACGTTAACTTATTATCCATTTACATACCCGTCAATATAAAGCCTTTCGAATGGGCCGTTAATATTAATAAATATGTGTCAAAGATGAAATCAGTTATTTCGAGTAGTTTCTTATAATATCTTTGGTAGGTGTTATATTAGTAAACACCAGCTTCAACTAAGCCATAAAGTGGTTTTAAAATACGTAAAATCGTCCCAAATAGGTGATGTTACTTGAAATCTTTGGGTATGTCGGCATAAATCTGTCATTTTAGTCGTTCCTTGGACTAGGTATAGGCCTACGTTATGTCGCGAAGTTTAACATATAGGTTATATGGATTGCTAAGGAAGGCTGCGAGTGTAAAAATTAGATGATAGCTAGCCTGTTGTAATATAAGTAGTTAAGTTATAATATCTTTTTTTCCTTTATCCTTATAGCCTTTTAAAATTAGGAGGGTCTTTTTATATGGATTTTCGGCTTTGTTTTTAATTTCGTGGATAAGGCTGGTTGGGAAGATCCTATAAGCGTTGTAAATGGCTAGGTTAAAACGTTTAAAGCGAAATACGTTTTATTCGATAAAGACTAAGATTTCCGTTTAGTTAAATTGTACGAATAAGGTATTTAGGGTGGTAATAATTCCTTCGTAACGAAGCTTTAGGTTAAGTTCGTAATCTGCCATTTCATTTTATATGACAAAAGAGTTCGTAACATAGTTTTCGGGGCGTTTCTTTAGTCTTAAAATCGAAGGGGCGTCTTCGACGTCAAGGTTTTGGTGGGTTTGGTATAAATAGGCCGATTTTGTTTGACGTGGTCGATTTGAATTCACGTTTTGGGGGTAAGGCTAGAGTTAAGGTCGGTTTTAATTTATCGTTTTAGGTAATGTTTTGTAGGCGGTTTTACTCGTTTTACGCGTTCGAGTCGTTTTTTTCCCGTCTTTTTCTTCTATTCTCGTATTATTGTCGATTGAAACTTACTCGTTTCGTCTGGTACATTAACGAATATATTATAACCCTCGAATTTGTTAATTATTTAATGGTTAGTCCATCTATTCTTCATTTTTTAAATTAAAATTTCAAATTATAATAGTAAGTTTAATACGTCAGTCTTACGTAGGCCATTCCTCATATCCAGCGCCCTAAGTACATTATTCTTTACTCGCAGTAAGTGTAGAGCCATTATAACCTTGGTTACAATATTGGCCCTTTATATTGTGGATTGTAATGAGGCAGAGTTTATATAAATCTTCGGATAGGTATTAAAGACAAAAAGCGTAGGAATAAGCCTACTTGAGCCAAAAGTATTATTAATGGCGTTGACCATTATCTAAAGAATAGATTCCTTGGGACCAATACCCTTTAATTTTTGGACCAATACTATATACGTTTTTCAAGTGGTTTATGATATCGTTTACACCTTTCAATACCCTATAATGCTTTTACTGGGATTTATTAATTTTTGTTACTGGTTATTCGAGATTTTATACGCTATTCGATAAAATTAAAGGCTTTATCAGCGTCGTACGTAATTTAATTTAAAAGCCCAAGGTAAACGTTTAATTAGTAATTAACTAGACCATTTTAACAATTTAAAGTAAAAGCGTTTCGTGTAAATTAAGCGGCTTAAAATAATGTAGTCGTATTGACAACGTGAAGAACCGGTTGGCTATCTAGATATATAATATTAATAATTACTTCGTCATGATAATTGATATCGTTTTAAAAGCGGAATTTAAACCATCGTGAGGCTTATAAGTAAAGTTAATACTTATAATAAAACTTTTCGATAGCTTCGAATACGTTTTTCCTTATATCTATGTAACCAATGGCGTGGAATAGGCGTAAAAGTCGTTTAATAGTTGGGTATTTAAATCGTTAGTATAAAGTTCGTAATTTTAACTAAGCTAAATAAGTAACTTTAATTATACGAATTTTCGGGGAAAACTATAAGTAGTCGAAGTTAAACTTAAGCGGTACGAATATGTTATTTAAGGTGCGGATAAGTTAATTAGTTGTATTCCGGACTTTCATTCCAAGATTATTTATATTAATTAATATAAGTAAAAATAAGGTTTTAAAATTTATTACCTAAAACTTAATCGGTCCAAAACGCGTATTTATAACGATCGTTCCAAACGATATCGCCTTACCTTTATTAAATAAAACTTTTCGGTGTTTTCCTATTCGGTTTAGCCGAAACTTCGGAAATTTCATCGTAAATACGTTGAATTATCGCTTTCCGGGCATCGAAATCTCGGCTACGTTAATGTTAGGTATAATGGCCTGAAATCTGGTTTCGTATCTGTTGAAAAATATAAATTACGACGTTATATTAATGTTAAGCGTTTTGTTTACGTAATCCAGGTTTGTAATATATAAAAAGAAGTTATTTCATAGGCCGGTTAAGATATGTTAGGCGTTTATATCGTCGTAGGCTAATAAGTAGGTATCATTTTATTTCAGGTTACTTTTTACGAATATATCTTTATAAAGTTATACGTCGAATCTATTATCTATTTCTTCGTATTCGGCTACATATACTATAAAATTGGCTTTTATTCGATCCATAAAATTACATTCGATTCAAAATTATCTTTTAGTCCGAATTTGTTTGTAAACGGGGTGGTTTATAAATTAGCAGCCGATTTTACCGCATATAATATACCGCTTTTGTAAACCTATAAAATTTTGTATATCTTTTCGTAAGTATTATTTTAGTTTCGGTCCGTTTTTCTATTTCCGAACGATCGTTCCTATTTTTTACTGTTAGGGTTTCTTTTTTAGTACTTGTACTTTAAACGTTCGTTTTACCTAGGTTAAACCTCAAATCTCTGGTTTAAAATACGGTGAATTGTTTCGGCAAGGTCTGCTTTGGTAATTTTGGTTCGCCTTTATTATTGTTAATTACGAATACTAATACTAGGTTTGCTTATCGGCGTATAAAGGTTTCGAGCGATATTTTAAAGCTTATAAAAAAGCCTTTTAAGTTTTTTTCCTATTTAAAAGGTGTAAGGTTGAAATCCGGATTTTACAGTAATATTTTAATACTATTTAAATAAATAGTTTATCGTCTTTGTATTTCAGTCCGAAGGTTATTTAGTATTTTCGAAACTTTACTCATAAGTTGATAAGGATTTCTTAGGGGTTTTTATTGGCGTTTTACTATTGGCTTTTTACAAATTTCTACGTCGTACTAGTTTAATCATTATCATATAACTCGTAATTAATCTCGGTGTTATAGTAGGATTTAAGGCGGTTGTAATACTTTACGGATGTATCCACTTATATAAGGTGGTATATAAACCATTTCTTGGTTTACCCTGAAAGTATACCGGGTAAAATAACGTAGAATTATAATAATTTAATATCTAGTTTTTTATATATATTAAGTATAACACATATTTTGTTATCTAATATGTTGTACAGCTCGGCGTTTTAATAATTATCCCCATTTTATAGCTTGGCAAAGTTAGTTAATTTCGTAGGATCGTTTTTATCCGTGGGGAAGCGGTGTAGTGGAAGGTTGCAGTAGGGGTCATAGTTAAAAGGCATTAGTCCGTATGGCACGTATTGGCGTTTTGCGCTATTTTTCATTTTATGAGTTGGGTTGTTTTATATGTTCCAGTTGATTGTCGATTTTTTGGGCGGGTTATTTTCTCTTTTTCGGCCAAATTTGATATAGCCGGTCGGGTTATTCTCTACGTTTCGGCCGACTCCGTTATAGCTGGTCGGGTTATTTTCTACGTTTCGGCCGACTTCGTCATAGCCAGTCGGGTTGCTTTTTACGTTTGGGAAGTGATTTCGTAGTCGGTTTTACTTTACGATATAAGCTGGTATAGGGGTATATTATACTTGTATTGTAAATAAAAATAATAGGCGGTTTTTTTCTTCCTGTGGTTTCCGTTTTTAACTTGACGTATAAAATTATTCTATTTTACGTGTGGTCCCTCTTGTTTTGACAACAGTGTCTTTAATTCCGTAAATCAATACCTTTTTACAAAGTCTGTAAGGTATAAATCCTTATTTTCCTAATCTGGTACGTCGGTAGGTTATGCTATTTCGAATAGGGTTTTTATAAGGTGCCTATTTTTACCTTTTAAGGTATTAATTCTTTTGATTTTGAGTTAAACTCGTAAGGCTTTAGCAATGATAGGGTTTACCCTTTGCTACATTTTTAACATCCAAACTAAGAAATTGTTATGGAATTCGTCTAATAAGTCAAGTCCTTAGATTTATTCCTCCCAATTACGGTATATAGCGGTTGAAATGTATGTATTTACGATATAGGGTTTTATTTCCTTAACTGGTAAATTGATAGTATTATTACAAAGACCCAGGTCGATCTCCTGTATTATGTCCTTTTTAATTCCCATATATTTGACTATGATATTAAAAGAAACGTTAATTTCTTTTAGTGTTATTGGATTTAGATCTATAATTTCGATTATTTTAAGGCGTTAAGACTATGTATTGAAGTCTAGTTATCTTGTAATTTGTTTGGGTATATCTAAAGCTTAGGTTAGTTTGGCGAATGTAAAGCGAAAAAAGTAATTTAAATGATCGGAATAGTGTTTATTAACGCTTGTTAATACGAATAAGTTTGAAACGATACGTAAATAAAACGTAACCATAAACTAGTTAAACATTTCGGATTAATTTTGTTAACGTTGATAATACTATATTAGTTAAACGGCTAGAAAAACTTAAAACGTTATAGGTACTAAATTTAGGAAACATAGGGTGAACGTGGGTAAACTTAGGTCAAATAGTGCGGATATGGGAAATTAGGTAAGGTAAGGGAAATGTCGAGTTGTTATATGTTTCAGGATACGGTGGTTTATTCATATTGGCGTGCTGTGGCAAAACCTGATAGGGGGAGTTAGTTGGTTATTTGGTATGTAACCGATCTTAGTAGGGCGGTCGGGTTGTTTGTTTTTGTGTAATCGATCGTATCTTTTCTGAAGCAAGTGGTTCTTAAAAAAAATCAGATGGGTTTCAACGAAGGGTTTCGAAATTTGGTGGTTTTGGCTTACGTGGCCTAGTACGTGATAGGACGCTTTCCAAAAAGTATCCGGGTACATTGGAACGCTAAATAAGGGTTAATAGTGGCGTAACAGGGCTTTTAGCAAATAAAACGCCAAATAAGTATTAATAATATCGTGTAAAAATTTTCGTTTTTCAAGTTATTTAATCTTTATAAGTTTTTTATACGTTAGCGTATAATTCTTGTAAAAACGAAGTGTTGGAGTACAAATAGTTAGAACCGCTTCAATATCCCGTTATAAGTATTTAACGTATGTTTATCTTTTCTTTTTTAAGCTGTTCATAATCAATCAAGTTGGCTACTAATTAGTGTCAGTAAGGTTTTAAGACTATAATTTTTACGTAAATATAAGGTTTGAAAGAGTAATTAGAATTATTGGTAGTTGTAGTATATAAGTAAGATATTCGAATAAAAAAAGCATTTAGAGGTGTACGCCATAGGTGAAAGCTTATAAGTCCTCCATCCCGAGCTTATTATTTTGGAATACTCTTTTTAGACCGATCCACGTATTGCCGTCGGTCTGAAATAACCATTCTAGACCGACCCATGCATAATTCACTTTGCATCTTGCAAGAGTGTAGCCTGTAGCGTGACACGTTACCGTGCACCCTGCAGGAGTGCACCCTACAATACAGTGCACTGCTGCTTGGCCTATGTATACTATCTATGAGGGTATATAGTAATATCCACAGAAATCTTCAATTTACCACCAATATTCGTTCATTGCATATGTTAATAAATATTTCGGTACAGTAGTCATGAAAATTAACGATACCTTTTCTTTGAAATTTCTAGTTTCATAGAAACGGAATAGCGTACGATTAAAAACTCGAAGTTTTGAAACTCTAAGCTGATTATAACCTTAACTACGGGCATAAATTTAAACTTTAATATATAGTTGATCTATATACATAGTATTAATGAAGTTTAGCTCAATTTTTGTTAAAAGGACCAAGGTATTACCTATATTACATTTAATAAAACCAACGTGGTAAAAGCTTAAATGTACCTAAAATAATTTGCACAGGACAGTCCTATCGCAACCCTATACTAACCGAAAGCATCGTACGATGAATCTATTATGAAATAAGTTTAAAACTTAACTAATTAATATAATAATAGATTAAACAAGCGATTTGACTGTTAAAAGACAAATTTGAGTTCTGGGATCAACATAATTTTCATTGACCTATCAACTATTAAGTTCAAGCTTTTTATAGATACTTCTTTTGGTAATAATATTAATATGTTGTTACATATAGTATTGCTTGTAATTATCGTTAGTAAGAATAAATTATGTGACGATCAGTTTTTCATTATAATGAAGTAAACTAATTTGGATTTTTCAAAATGAAAAAAGGTTACATTAAACGCATTTACTTTCGATGTTTATGGTATAATAATCGGCTTTGATGTGTAAATAATTTTGTGGGATATATTTAACATCATCACTAGGTAATTAAGGATTCCAGTTAATCTGGTCATTAATTATATCGATTGAAAATGTTTATTCAAATATCTTTTGAAGCTAAGAACAACCAATAAACAAGTTCAATAATCGACGTAATGAATATCCATGAAGCCTACAAAATCAGGGAAATTAAAGAGTTCCGTGGAATTTATAATGAAGATAATTCGGTTAATGCTATACCGAATGTTACATCGAATAAAACTTTAAAAGGGTCCATGAATAGTAATAATCGAACTGTATAAATGAACAGCTACATTAAAATGCTAGTTATTAGGATATTACGTAACTGTCGACAGTTCGGATGACAAAGATACCTTAGTAAATTAGAAAACTATTAAAAAGCTAAAGTTATTGTTAAGGAAAACTTGATTAATTGTTACGGTTGGGTTGGAGATATAATTATATGTATTGAAAGATTAGAGTGAGAAGATCGGTTTAAAACTTATTGGTAGTATCGCAAGTGATGGGAAGTGAAACTGTTATACAAATGGTAGTGGAGTTTATATAGGGAAAGACTTATGTGGCTGAAAAGTTTTCTGACGAGACGCACTAATACCGGTATCAGTACTACAAAACAAAGAGCTATTAGTGTTGAAATTTCATTTGAGAGCAGTGTAGTTAAATCTTATGAAGTGGAGTACCTAATTTAATATGGAGCACGAGCAAAATAATTGGCTATACAAAGTAGTGTATAGACTAGCTAGCAGTCTGTCAAACTTAAAAAAATTCATCTACTAATTAACTACGCAATAATATTGTTACTTCGACAGATTAGAATCGAGAACGTTGCAATATTTAAAAGTTTATTAAAATGTTTTCCATTTTAAACTATGCGTTACATTTCATTGGGTACTAGTTTATATTAATAGTCGTTTTTTCAAAGTTTTATCGATAGGTCTTTATCGTTCTAACGTAGTAGATGCGAATCGTAGTCGAAGTAACTGGTGTATTTTATTGAAAGTATTAACGTGTTACTTCTAGTTTTGGTAGAACGTTAGCCTATTTACGCTATGATCTATATTAGTAACTTCTTTTCTCATGCTATATATTGAATTGAGCACTTGACTTGTAGTCAGTATGATCTACTTATAGTTACTACAGTTTACTTAACTGTGCTGCAATCAACTTCTATTCCAATACTGATAACTTTTTATTTTGTACGTACATACCAATAAAACCGATTATCAATTAAAGATAATCGCTGAATTCCCTCCCATCCCTGTTGGTATTGCCTCCGCTAATTCTAACCTGTTTTGTATTCAAATTTTACTTTAAATAAAATTCTCCACCCCATATTTCTAAGCATAGACCTCCTTCATTCCCACACGCAAATTTTATATCATTACCTCATACACTACTAATTTATACCCCTTCCTAATAAGACCAAATATACGTCTCTTACATACTACTACCCCAGAAGATTTCAATTTACCAAGGTACCCTTATACCCCTTTAATACGTGTTATACATACGAGTCAATTAATATATTCTTTAATATATATGATTAACTTATTGATATCGACAAACTTTTTCAAGGTGCCGTTAGATGTAGTCTTAATCATAACATCAGCGGGTGATTTTTACCGTTAATTCACCTTAATTCGTTAGTATTTCGCATTTTATATGCTTTTTTCATACTATGACGTTTATTGTTAAACGATTTTTATTACTTATTTCTAACATATAAAGGTATTTATAAAAATTTCGAAAATTTATACAAATGATTACAGGTATCAGATGTAATTTGAATTATTGAGAAGCAATATTTAATATGCTGTTGGTTACTATACCGATATCAAATTCTACCGTAATATTGTAAACCTTGTATATTTATATTTTTTGTATCATATGTTTACAATGAACGGATATTTAATATACAATGTTGTCAGTAATGTCGAAGTTCTAATTTAACTTCTCTTCATTAACGAATATGATGAAAAATTCCAATCCAAAAGATAAAGCCAGCGTTATTAGAAAAAAAAAAAAACGTTCGCAAAAATCATTAACTTCGATGTTGTTAAGCTCATTTTTATTATACGGATACCTTTATCCAAGTTATTCATTGTCTAATATATAAATGTATTGAGCTTATTGAAATTTTTATTCAATAAATTTTCAATCTATATTGCAACCTATAAATCATAAAATACCTCCGGTTAAGACAATACAGCAATATAATTTATTTCAAATTTATACTTAAATTACCGTTACAATACTGTACCGTTGATATTATTGATAGTTACTACCCTGGTAACTTACTCTTTTTAATATAGTAAAAGGTAGGTGATATAGTTATCTTTAATATTATATATACGAGTTAATGCCTCGTTGAAATGATATTATATACCATTAACCAACGTCCTAATAGAATTACGCTGTCAAAATCAAGATCCTTCATTATATGCTATTCTGTTATTACAAATCTTATGATCTCTGGTAAAAATATATTGTTAGTTTATATATCAACTGTATTACATTCCGTATCCTACGTTATTGATAGGTACAGATTAAACGTTAATATAATTATACCGGGATTTTTTTAATATATTAATCAGTATACTAAGAACCAATAAACACCTACTATAACTAAATCATAACAAAGACTTACACAATGCATAGTCGTGTTGGTGGGAAATTTGTCTCGAAAATCCTTTAACAATTCTAATACTATAATCTATTAATTATTTGTTATAGATCACATAGATACTTATGTAATAATGACACCGTTAATAATAAACTTACCGCTTATTCCAACAATCAAATTAGCAAAAATTAAGATAATCAAACGCCAATTAACCCTTAATATTATGAACATTGAATAAAAATCTAATCTTTGCGTTTTATTCTGTATTCTAAAACAATCAATCTTGAATTCTTATACAGCCGATCCGTAATTTTGCCTTCAATTTTGTAATTTATTCCTCGTATTAATATCTTTACATTTTGCCTCTTAAACTTTACCTACGAATCAATTGAAACTATGGCGCAGGTAAAAAAGCCATTAATTTCAATTCGATCACTTTCATCAAAAAGTTTTCTTAATGTATTAATGATACTTTTAACATATAGTTCAATGGTTAATTTTGTATAGAATTCTCTATCTGTGATATTTAGGCTATGGTGTATACCATCTTAGGTTTATAATCCTTATATTTATTTTTGTTTTCATTCTGTGTCTTTCCATTGGATAGTTGTTTATGCCGTTGTTGTTTTTTAAGCTAATTACCAAATTATTCGAAGGAACTTTAATAGTTAATCTGTTTGACTCGAGTATTTTTAATAATATTTAAAGTTTTTTATATAGTTCAACCTGCATTATACAAAAAGTAACAGAACTGTTAGTAATTTCAACCATTAAGTTTGGATTTATAATACTTCAGATCCTATAGTATTCATTTTATCTGACTGGTTTTTTTTTACGTAAGGATTTTACTTTTCAATGATGAAGATAGTATATCCGCTATCGATAGTTTATTACTAGTACTAAGGATATCGTTGATCTAGCGCCTTACGGATTCATTCCTTGGTTTCTTAAAAGCTTTGCTTTATATTATAGGTCTCTTTTATATATTTAGTAATAAAATTAATTTATTAGTTCAAAGTTAGTACGAGGTCAATACTAATAAAGTTGGTATATGACCGTTAATATTAACAATATAATTAAAGCCCCTTACAACCATTTATAATCTTGACTCTTAGCTTAGAAAATGTCTGATTTTCAGCATAAAAACATTGTAAGTTGTATTTAAAAACACAAATACCTTTTTAATCTTATCGATAACCGAATAGACTTTAATAGTAACATGTTTGCAATATATCTCCATCTATTTAAAGGTAACTTCTAGTTTTATTATAGTAAAGCTAGTAACAACATCATGAATTAGTACATATGAAGGTCTTTGGTACATGTTAATTCATAACTGATGCAATGCTTTCATGGTTCTTTTATCGTAATTGTTTTAAGAAACTTAGTGTTGTAGAATATCATTACAGAATTAATAAATTAAATTACAAACTCGCAATCTAAGTAAAACATGTTCATAAGAACTTCGAAGTGGAATTTTTAATTAATTTTCAATGTAAACTCAAATTTCAGGGGGGTTTAAGAATGCGTTCAATGATGATAACAAAGCTTTTCAATCCTTTACAGCAATAATAGGTCCAAATCTTTACAATCCTTTGGCTTACGGTATTTATATTGCTATTTGGTCGTGTGATAATTAAAAATTATAGTTAATAGAGTTTTGATTTCGTCAAATTTAATACCATTAGTTCTGGGTTTTCAAGGTGAAACTATAAGTGTCTCTATTTCAAACCAAATAGGAACCTCTAGCCGTTACTTTTAACCAGTTATTTAATTTGAACATCGAAATTGACGTCGATATGGTTTATATATTCCAAGTAAACGAAAAATATAATAAGGGACTCCAAGATATGCAGAACAACTGGTTTAATAATCATAATTATAGTTTTCAAATTAAATAAAAATAATTTTCCTTCAAGACCAAATCTAATTTTATTTTACTAATGTCCGTATAGTTAAGGTTCTTAGTTATATCAATATCTCTTTATAATATAATATACTACTAATAGCCTTCTGTTAGGTATTTCGTTGCCCCAGTATCCGATATAATTCCTTAAAATATTTGCACCGCGTAATTATTATAGATCATAAAAAGATATATAGATCCGGAAATATTTTTGTGATAACAATTATAAAGCTCTTCATGTTGGTAGGCCTTAGACGTTGTAATGTTGTCTATTCGATTGGTCGAAGTAACAGTAGTATTGCGTGGTTAGATGGTGGATGTATTGTTTTAGTTTTGGCAGACCGCTAGCCGGTTTGCACTGTAATTTATAGGGTCAATTGCTTGGCCCATGCCTTAGAGTGAAGTGCAGCGTATTGTACTCGACTTATACACAATACGGTAAGTCCGCACGATGCAATACACTCAACTTGTAGTATAGTTAACTTTACTGTAAGTAAAGTTGACCTATTTCATTACATGTAATACTATTTTAACACAGGCGGCTTTTTAGTTTATACGCATACGCTAGTATGGCTAACCAATCTTTTTCGGTTAGCGCTAAATAATAGTCTCATACCCTCTATCAATTCCGATTGACTTCCATATTGTATTTTACCCAATTGCATGAAAATTGACACTATTTGACTTTAATTGCTCCACCATTTCGAGGTTCGAGTTCATCAACTCCTACAAAAAAATCTTATACCATAAATATTTATAAGCCTTGACTTTAACTGTGCTACTTAAACAAATCACTATCATCAATCCCTTAGCAGTCTTTCAATTTGCCAGCATATCCCTATCTACCGTTCCATAGTTTTCCGGACAGCATATCCACGTAGCCCTCAATGAATATAGTTAGCTTATTGCTATTTACAAACCTTTTCTAGGCTCTATTTAACGATGCTTTTGTTATGGCGTCAGCAGAGTTATTTTTACCATTGATTTATCGAAACTTTTTGATCTCTTTTCCCTCGTAGGCTTTACGGAGTGCCATTACGTCGATTATCAGACGTTTTTCACTAGTGGTTCCGAGCTTTAAAAGGCATTCGAAAAGGCTTTTTGAATCGGTATAAATCACTACCAGAATAGGAGAAATCCGTAGCTGCCTAATAATATGGTCAAGGGTTTCCTATAGTACTGTACCTATATAAAAGCTCGTCATTATGTCATAAACCTCCGATACTAGAACGCTTCGTGCAATCCTTTTACATTTGACGGAGGTTTAGTAGATTAGGTTACCGATAATACTAAATTGATCTTCCCGTTTATCTTCGTTAACGAGGGTCATCAAAAATCTGATCTATAAAGATAAGTCGATGTTATTTACAAAAGATCCGTCCGTAAAGATTATTAGCTTAGCCTTTCAAATGTCGATTAACACTATATTAATTCTATGATCCAGGTTCCGTATCTGCTATTTTAATCTCTTATTTAGTCGATTAAAATCTTTATCCGTTGGTGTTTGTACTTGTGTCGCAATGAATAAATCGTAGGAGGTTTTTGGTTAGTATAGGCTAGAAATATAGCTACCCCATACACATTATTCCAAGTACCGTTAGGCTTTAGCCTCCTTAATTTTGTAGATTATAGTAAAAACAACGCCCTGGCCTTTTTAGCGAAAGCTTAAGACGGCATTGATACCAAGTATACGGATTAACGATTTATTAAAGTTAAGTTGATTATTTTCTGTCAACGTCGTTACCAACTTACAATTTCAAAACTTATTGTCCTCAATTATTTACTATTTTAATACCATAAACCTAACCGTTCCGATGAAAAGGGTATCGTCAATTTGCATACCCACCAAGCCAAAATCCGTCTCTTACTTTATTAACAAACACGAATCGTATATTGAAAAATTTATCGTTAAATGGGATTTAAAGTGCGACTAGTAGATTAAAAATTAATAAATGATTACCTTGACCAATCTATATAATAATTTAACACGCCGTATTACCGTTTTTAAAAGGTAGATTGTATGTAATTCTTATAGCAATTCCAACAATATAATCCTTCATAAATCCGTTACTAATTGTATATAGGTTTACGTAATATCGCGACTATTATGTATAAATTTACCTTTAATTTTGGCTAGTGAACTTATTATTGGGTTAACTACTAAATGTTAACTAATTCTTTAAATCGTTAGCTATTACGTAAAGATCCAGTCCTTACCTTTATCGCTATATTATTAAGCGATTAGTCGTAACTTTTCGTACGGCCGCCCCGTAGTTTTGCCCTTAACCTCGTAAATAATCCTCGACTTGAAGATCGTAACGTCCGGGTTTTAAAAGTTAAAATTAGTTTTCGACACAAATTATACCACACTTCGAGTTAATAGGCCATCGATTTCAACCTTAATACTTTCTTTAAAAAGTTTGCCGAAAGTTTCAATAATCCCTTATATTCTAAATTTTACTGCCAAGTTTTCGTTATCTTTTTCTTTTCTACTTATCCAAGAGGTATTATAAATATAGCCCGGTATATATTCCTTTTCTTTAACGTTTTTTTTTCGGGAGTTATCCGTATCAGTATCGTTTCATTAGCTTATTAAAAACGGATAAAGGAGGTTCGTATTGATTCCGTCATTTTATTTAAAAGGCTTAAAGATCTTCATTTTTAATTCTCCTAATATAAGACTTAACCTGGGTGGTTCGAAAGGATATAAAACCGTTAACAATTTTAATAATTATATTAAAGTGTGTAATACTTAATATCTTATATAGCTCTTTCTATTTACCTAGTTTCTACCACACGAAAACTTCACTTTACAACGGCAAAGCAAACACATCGATTGTTAAGGGACCGTTTTTGGTATTAAAGGCGTTATTGATCTAGCGACGTACCGATTTCCTTTGCAATTCCTTTAAAGTTTTACTATAAGCTGTAGTACGTTTTTAAATATTTTCCAAAGGCGAAGATTCACTCGTCAAGCGTAGGTACTCTTTAAAAACTAGGAACGTTAATACTAAGCCGTCAAGGCCTACGGTATTATTAAAGCCTTTCATTACCATCGATAAGCGTGTCTCTGGGTTTGTAAAACTTCTAATTTACATTATAAAAATATTATACGTTCGGCGAAGTAAGGCATATGCCCTTTCAACCTTCCTAATACTTTAATGGACTTTTAAAAGTATCTATTTACACTAAATACCTATTATCTTAACATCTTTTTAAAACTTCGCCGCCATAAAGTTAGTTCCAATATCGTGGACGACGACGTCAAGTGGATCCAGGTACGTGTCAATCTACAATATCCTTAACGTTTTCCACGTATTCTTTACCAAAAAGGACTTTAAGAACTTAGCTTTATACAAAAAAGTTATGGAATCAACGATATAAAGAATAGGTTTGTTATTCAAGTAAAATACATTAATAAAAATCTCGTAATTAAAATCATTATCTTCTTTTAATATAAACTTGGATATTTAGGGGGTTTAGTCATACTTCTAATAGTAGCAACAAAGTCTTTTAATAGCTTTTAGGGTAAAGTATTCTATATCGTTATGCCTTACAGACTTTAGGACTTTATACAGCCTATTAATAACTGGATAGTTAAAGCGCCGGTGTAGTTAACGTATCTCCGGCTCTATTAGGTTTAACACCATTACTTCCTGACCTTAAAGATAAAACCATAAATACTTCCACTTAAAAGCGAGTAAAAACCTTTAACCATTTTTAACCAACTCGTCTACGTTAACGTTAACGTTAACGCTAAAAGTCTTTATATCCTTCAAATAAATTAAAAAATGGGTAATGGACTTAAGGATATAAAACATAATTGCTATTATAACAGTTTAAATTACTTTTGTCCCTAGTAACAATAGTTGTTCGCCTAGGCCAAAGCTAACTTTAGCTTTGCTAGCATCGTAACGATTGATTTCAATAGCTATAATGCTTTCCCTTCGTAGTATTACATACTGCGAATAGTCTTTTAATAAATACTTTACCGCCTTAGTATCTAGTATAATACCTTAAAACGTGTAATCTGCGTAACAATCGCGAAAGTTAAAGTTATATAAGGGATTAAGGGTATAATTAGGGCTAAGTTAAAGGTTTTCACCACCCAAACGGAATAAAAAGGTATAATCTGCTAATCACTAGGCCGCCTTACCAAAAGTAATATCCTCGTGCTATTTAATTTGCTTAAAAGCGTTAACGACGTTATTTGGCTTATCGCCTTTAACGTTCACAACTTAATTTAAGTAATTTTGTTCCAAAGTAATAAGGTACTAATGTGAAGGAACTAAGGCCGAAGCTGTCGCTCAAGGTAGTTAGATTCTGTCTATAAACCTCGATGAAGAAGAAGGAGAATAAAGGTCACTGGTAGGGAGCGGCTATGGAGCTAAGACGGTGCAGCTCTTTCTCCAGTTATATGACGTGTAGTGGCGTGTCTTTAAGCGGTTTCCTCCCTACTCTGAAGCATCGCAGGAGCGTATAGAACTACCAGGGTTGGAACACTGGTAATACAAGCTAGGTACTAGCCTGTAATATTACCCTTAAAGACACCTCTATCGTTTCTTTCCCTGCTGTTTTTTTTTTTTGTATATAGTATTATTCTTATAGCTGTAAGTATAAATAAGTTAAGCGCGCCTTTTAAAATATTACGGTTTCATGTAAAAGGTACTAGGCTAATATTACGTTAAAAGTGTTTTAACGCCTCCCCTTCCTATTGATAAATAATCTCTAAAGTCTTAATTACGAAGATAAAACTTCTTCTTTCCTTTAACCTCTAACCTTTTCGTATAACGTTAATACCTATAATTATCAATATAACACTTATTTGTTTTGTAATTTTAATAATCCTTATAACTTCCCTTATAACGTCACGATAAATCTCTAATTAATTTCCGAAGTAAATAAAGTTATTAGAGACATAGGTTATATACTTTAAAGCTATTTGGTTTCTATTAATAAGTATAAATTTTCTTATGTTAAGGGCTATCGAAATATATCTTAACGGGACTCGCAAATTGACATATTTCGGATACGTTTATAAAGTAGTGTATAATCTTAGAAAATTCTACCAAAAGACTAAGGGTAAGTGGTTCTGATAGCTACGAAGGAGCTGCTAACAAATATCTAGATACTAAAGCCCAGTATCACTTTTATTTCGTTAGGGCCACAAGTCGTAATTCTGGTTATATGTATACGCCGTTAAACCTAAACCCTAATATAAATGAGGTTGTTAAGGAATTATCAGAAACGTGTCTAGCATTTAACTTTTAAAACCGAAGTAAATTTTCGTTTTATAAACCGCTCCTTAAGTGCTAACGAGCGGGTAAAAATCGTGTAAACTTAAATAATCGCCGTTAAAAAAGCTATAAGAGTCCCTCGCACTATATAACGTAAAGTTTACACCCGAGACCAAAGTGGTTTTATCCCTACCACTCCCGTAAGGTTTAGGGGCCTACGGGCCGTATAGTTAATAAACAAGAAACGTAATGTTTAGGTAAGTTCCTTATAGCTAGGTAAAAACGTGGAGGGTGTGATTAACAAACAGTTTATGAACGTTATTAAAAGCAATATAAAAGTTTGCTAAGGTCTCGGAGTGTATTAATGTTAAGCTAGGTCGTATAGATATTAAATTAAGCTAGTTTATTAAGATAAGGAAAAAATACTAGATAAGGATTCAAATTAGGATTTTAAGGATATATTTAAGTAGGTTCGGTTATAATCGTTTGTTTTTCATTTTTATTAATATAAATACATTTGTTTAATATCTGCTTACTAGTAGCTTATACCCCGCTCCGTTTGGCAAAATAAAGTGGAAAACTTATATTCGCTTATAAACTGGACGTAGAGACTTATCGTTATATTTAACGAATTTACATTGCGATTCGAAGGTATCGAGTATTACGGTATTGGAAAAGTTTAAAAGCGGTTTTTACGTTAAATGTATATGACCTACTTATTTAATTAAAACCTACTGTTTCGGTTAATTATAAAGTCGGATATGTTGGATTAAGTGTTTATTATAGGTCCGTAATATATTTTTAAGTTAGTATTTCGGTTTTACCTTACTGTATTCGTTTTTTATAATTATTGTTAATGGTCAAAAGTTTCGAATTTGTTCGTTTAGGAGTGGATTCGAAGTGGCTCGAACGAATTAATTTACATAAAATCGAAAATATTTTTACCCGGTATATTAAGTTCAATAACGTGGAAGTCTATTATACGCGTTACCTAATACTTATCGTCAAGTTAATTTAATTTTTCTGAAAAAAATCATTTAATTTATAGGTTTTTTTTTTATAAAAAAAACGTTGTCGCCGATTCGAATACGTTCTGAGGGGGAATGTCGCTCATTAGCGGTCTCTTTTATACACTATTACGTAGCTGATATTACAACTTATACGAATTCCGTAACTTTATGAATCCGTTAAATAAAGTCTTTAATACTTACGCGTAATATAATCATCGAACCGAAAAAACCGTTTTACCGGTTATATGAAATTAATATAATAATTATAAGTTATGAAAACCGGGTTAATACCGATGATTATCGTATCTTTATTATTTAGTACCAATTTCTAGTCGGGTAATAAACGGCTTTAATCGAATTACGTATAAACGACGAATAAACGTAAGTACATAACGACCTCCTAATTTACACGTTCGGTTACGCCGTTAGTTTCGAGGTGGAAAGCGATATTTAGGCGTTACTCCGTTCTAATTAGGTCGCAAAGTCGTTTTTAAAACCTACTGGTCGAATTCGAACTATAGTTCTTAACAAATATATGCGAAAAACCATAAAATCGCTAATAATAATTGAAAAACCGCTCTGTATAAGCCTCGGCATTTATAATAATTATGGCCTTGAAGTAAAGGCTTTATTTAAACTATTAATGATAATTATAAGGTAACATAGGTTAACCGTGCATTTTTAAGCTAAATTAACTATAAATTTAACGGAAAGTCTATTTTAAAGTCGTTTGGAAACTAAAAGGGGTTTGAAAAACCCTTTTCGACGATATCTCCAATAGGTTTTACAACCACAAACGTCGTAATTACAGCAAAAAAGGCGGACCACATAATATAAGCCTAACTGAAAATACGTCCTAGAAAAATAGCGGTAATAATATCGTGGCCTAGGTAGCCGATAAGGAGCGAATCGTAGGTAATTTGAATTAACGCGGTAATAAGCGGCTCGTAAATATGTACCCAAATACGATCGCAAAACCTCAAAACTTTATCTTCGTTGACTAAATATTTCGAAATTGAAACCTTTAACATATAGTCGTTGTCGGTACGGATATCCGTTAGGAAATGTCGGTTGCTTATACGTACCGCATGTACCAGGTATGGGTAGGTGTTGTCGCGTATAATAGCGGCGTTTTAATAACTTTGAAAAAAGACGGTAGTGAAAAATTTACGGCCTTTTGGAATTAATTCGCCGGCGATGATTAACTGGAAAACGTACGTACGCGGGAGCGACTTTAAAACAAACCATTCAGGTCATAATAACTAAATTTTTCGGCCCAGGTAACGTAGGTCCGAAAAGCCCTTAGAAATAAGCTAATTTCTTCGTAATGATATATCGGGTCGCGTATAATTTTTTACTTTATTATATACTAATCGAAAGCGGAATGACGAAGGGCGTTTAAACCAGTAAACTTTTCATTTAAAAAGCCGCCGTATCGTTATAAAATATTTTAAGTTTTTATAGTCCATTAGGATAGTTAACGAGTATATTGTACCTCGGAACTCCGTATTTTATGCTTTTAAATAGCTTATAATTCCGAGTATCTTTTTATCATAAATTTCGTAGTTATATTCAGCGAAAAACAGGCGACAGGAGTAATACGTTATTAAACGTAGGTTACCGTAGTCATCGCGCTAAAAAAAAGCAGCCTTTTAAAGCCCAGTTGAAATGGTCGGCTTCAAAAAGGATATCACGGTTAAAATTCTCTTAAACGAATACGGGTTTGGAACAAAAACTAGATTTAAATAGTTTTAAAACAGTTTTTTCTTTAAGCCTTAAAAGAAATAAAATGACTTAACAGATTAGCCGAAATAAAAATACGATAATCGTCTAATGATCGCAAAGGAAATAACGATAAAAATTTACGAATCTAAAAAAAAACCCGTACTTCTAAAACAGTCGTAAAAGCCATTTATTCCCGGATAATACGTAGCTTCTTTAGGTTTATACAAATACTAACGCCAATTTCGATAAGGAATTCTAGGTACTTCATCTTTTAAACTCCAAACTCGTATTTAAAAATATCTAAGTTAAGTCTCGTGGAGCTTAAGACGTTAAAGATTTACTTAACTTTAGCTATATAGTTATTAAGTGTATCGTTAAAGTAAACAAAAACATTGTAGAGATAAACTAAAAAAAAAACCCCATCGAAAAAAGGGCGTAACAAATTATTAATATATCGTTAAAAAGTATTAGGAGTATGAAAAAGGCCGAAAAATTAATAGGTTATTTAAAAAGTCCAAAACATATATAAAACACATTTTTTTATTTATTTTACTTTTTCATACGAAGCTTATAAAAAGTAGTTTTAATATTTTACTTAATAAATTATTCAATTTAAGAAATATTTACGATCGTTTTTTTTTACGAAAAAAAGTAGATAACAATTTGTCTTTATGATAATATTAAGCCGGCGATCATCGATACAAAATCGAGACCTTTTTTCAGGGTTTTTAACAAAAAATACTGAAACGCCTGTTAAAAAGTTACTTATTCGAATATAAACTTGATTAAGTAATTTAATTAATATTTTACTTAATATAAAAATCTCTTTACGCGATATACCGTATAAAAGGCTTTATGGTACTTTTCAAGGTTATCTTTGGTTATCGGTACGAAGGATAATTTCGTAATTCATTTCAAAACGGTAAAGAGGTAGCTTATCGCCTAGGCTATTATCGAATAAGGGCGCGAATTTCCTAAGATTAACGAAAAGTTTATCATAAACGAAGATAAGTAGTTTCGGAACAAGTGGTTTATTAATATTTTCTAAGGAAACAGCGACGAATTACGTAGTAACAACTCGATCTCCACAAGCCTATCATAAAATCTCGTAAAATATAACGACATTATTTTCTTTCCATGTTTTCTAAATAAGCGTAAACTCTTGCTTTTAAACGTATTAATTGCTGACTCATTTTAAAAGTAATATATACTTCTTCATGTCGTAAGAATTTTTTTTATTTTTTTTATTTAAGGTTTAATTGAAATAACGTCGTATTATAATAAAGGGACGATATACTTTTATATCTGGTTTCAGAATTTATCAAGGTTAATATTTAAAAAGGTTATAAAAGAAATAAATAGTAAGGGAAAACCGGGCGTATAAAACGTAACTTTACCAAGTTATCGTAGGAGAATAGGAAAACGCGGTAACTTTGAACGGTTGGTAAATTATTTACTTATAATGTTATAATATTTACAATCTATATTTACTAAAACGTAAATAAAACGAACAAGATTATAAATTAAATTTATTCTAAATCGAAAGCTATCTAAAAGTTAGCGCGAAGCCGTTAAGTCGAATTAAAATTTTATCAACTTTTATACACGATTACATTGAAAAATTACGCTTTTCCCTCCTCGAATTCAATAACATTTTCAGCCGAAGTAAAATAATTTTTCATAACGGCTTTAACGTTAAAGTCGCTCGGACGTTACGTCAAGTTCTATAGATATATACGGATCCCGTAACTTTTCGCGCCGTAGCGTAAGTATATCCCGAGGTCTTTACGATGGGAGAGTTCTGCGGGGTTAACTTAGGCGGCGCGCCGCTTAAAAGCAGCTTGGAAGGCGCTTACATCAGTTATAATAACATCGCTCTAACTATCTCAAGCGAGCGCATTACCACAATTATTTTTACTATGGGAGGCGCCTCCGGTAATAACAGTACCAATGTTGTCGTAACTAATACGGAAATTATAAAGGCGCCCATCGATAAGTTAAATGCGGACGACTCATTTATTATCATTCGCCGGTATATCGAGTGGAAATAACGTATTAGTAAGTATATTACTAATAATTCCTTTTAATATAACGAGCTTGACGGCGGATTTTCAGGTTATACTGCTAACTTTCGCAAATAAGGTTTTTAAAACGTTAAAAAATATATAAAATAGTTTATAAATCCCCTATTTTATATTCGTAAGCTAATTAATAACTGTTTTGGCTACGTTAGGGTTGTAGTAGTAGGCATAAATTATATTTTAAAAGACGTTGGGGTTATTAATACCGCTGTCGTCTTTGCGGACGTAATAACTTTTTATAACGGTTTTCGCGGGGTTTTTTAATTATTAAAAAAGACGTAAAAGTATTTTTTATACCGGTAAAATTCCGGTTTCGATGTAATTTACGTATTATTGTAGCTTTTTATACCAGAAATCGTAATTTAATCCCGCAAAACTTAACCAGTTAGTTAAAAGATTTACGTTTAGGTTATTAACGTTTGTTAAAAGAGGAGCTAATATCTTAGTCTAAGTTAAAAGAGTCGTCTTTATTTGAAAAGTTAGCGCGGTTTTGAGTAAGAAACGATATAATAATGACGTCGTTTGTAACGTAAACCTTTTAAGGGGGAAATTAACCCGAAAACGTAAACGTACTAATAACTTAAAATTTTCAGATTATATTCATTAAAGCGTTTAATGTATTAGTATTTCGTTATTTTCGGTGTAAAACGTATTTTTAAACGATTTAATTTCTTTCGATAAATTCTATACGTAAAACTTCGGTAAAATTTTCGCATTAATTTGTAAGGAAATTATATTAGGTCGTTAAAACGTTTTGAAGTTACTCTTTAATGCGCGTATTAATGAATTGCTTTAAAGCTTCAAGGTTTAAATTCGATAGGTCGAAGGATAAAATATAACCTTAAGTTATAACTATTAAAAAGTAGCTAAGAAACCTCTGAAAAGAAAATCAAAGTTTATATATAAAAGGACTAAAGCCGAAGCCATCGCTTAAGGTGGTCGGATTCTGTTTATAAACCTCGATAAAGAAAAAGGGAAAAAAAGGTCCCTATTAGGGAGAGGTTATAGGGCTAAGATAGTGTAACCCTTTCCCCAGTTATGTGACGTGTTGTGGCGTGTCTTTAAGCGGCTTCCTCCCTACTCTGGAGCATCGCAGGAGCGTGTAGAACTACTAGGGTTAGATCTCTGGTAATACTAGCCAAGTACTAGCCTGTAACAACTAAACGTAATACGTTAATTTTCTATTATTACGTTTGGTGGAAGGGTACCGAGTTAACCAATAACCAGCCTTATCACAAATCCAATATCTTTTACCGCTATCATGACGATAGTAATTGCGGTTAACAAGTTCGCCTAAATCTTATTATCGTTAACGTAGGTTCTATCTTTAGTTTGAGTCCAACGTTAATAGGCCTGACCTTGGGCGTTATAGGTGCCCGTACTTGCGGTCGACGTAATTAACTACCGCAAGGTTTTCCTTATCTATGTCAAGGAAGTTACTGGCTTAGGAATATATACCGAGCGAGTTTGGTATACGTGCCATTATAGTAGTAAGCGAGAAACGTGACTGGCTAAAAAAAGCCTTTATAGGTGGCATCTGGGCGTTATAAAGCGTATTCGAACTTATTAGCACCCGTAATAGTTGCCCGTACCTACTCGCGAAGTATAGCTTCGCCAATGTGTGCCCTTCTAATTACCTTCTAATATATTATCAGCTTATTAAGCATTTAATTAAAAACATCTATTAGTAATTTCTCCTTTTTCTGTTTTGCTATCATTATAATTTACCGCGTAATGGTCTAGTCTATATAGTATTACGTAAGGTGGACGTCGTATTAGAAGTGTCCTTTTATCCTATCGTAAATCTTGCGAAACGTATTAGCGCTCGTCAAAAAGGTTAAGTAATAATTTTTAGCGTAACCTATGAAGATTCCGAGAAACAATAAGTAAAAACCAAAAGGTAGAACCTCTATTTACTTAAAAATATTTAGGAAAGGCATCATCTTAATGTCGAAAAGATTATAAAGCTTCCCGTCATACTTTTCTGTGTTATCCCAAATCTTGGTAAAGTTCGTTATAAGTTTGTAATTAATGTTAATCATCTTAACAAGTCATAGAAAAAGGTCATAATAATTATCACAGCCTTAAATAGTATTTCCTAGTAGTTTAAGCCTTGGATCTTACGAAACACGGTTTTAAGGGTAATTGTTAGTCGCTTAACCCGATAGGTAAAACCCTATAATAGGGCATGTAGTAGGTTTGCACCTGTAGGTAAATCTAAAGGGAAAAGGTTCTTAAGAATCTTGGCAATTGAATTGTTAGGGAACGATAGATACTTAAAGGGTTTAAAAAACCTAACAATCTTATTTAATTAACTAATGTAAAGCGCTAACGTTGATGCCTTTAACCGCATTGGCGACCGCTGCTTCACGTGCTCTACCGCCGCTAAGAGCGTACTCTGTGCTATTACATAGTGATACTAAACTACCGAGCAAATCAATAGGTTCCTTATCGCTAACGCATAAAAAGGCTTAACTTAGCTAAGGGTAGATTAAAGGTTCCCTAAAACGTATATGTAGGCGTTAGGTTCCCTTAACATCTTTTTCTTTTCCTTAAATGCCTTAAGGATCAGGATTTTAAGGGCAGTCTTCCTATTAAACCAGTTTAGAAAAGGTTTCTGCCAATTCTACTGGCATTTTTTGGAGAATGTTAATACCACAGCGTGTAACCTCTTTCTTCAACTTGGCTTTAACCGCGCGTTGGATTATTTTTCATATATCAAGAGTCTAGTAGTTAAAGAACTCGCGAAAGTCTTGAAAAGTGCGAGCGCCGCGGCCAAACTCTTCCCTGGCGTTAGTTTCGAGGATGTACTTTCCAATGTAATTGTTCAGGTAAGTTTTATCAAAGGTCTCGTCAACGTCCATATTTTAGAGTTGTTCATCGTAAAACTTAGTGAACACAATTCCAAACGCTTCAATTATTTTTTTCTTGGTGGGGTTAGTAATAGCCATAAACTAAGCATTAGGGGCAGACATTTTGGCTTCTTAGCCTATTTAAGGCTTGATAAAGCGTTGGAAGCGAAATGCTTGATGATATCAGGCGTAAGGACTTAGTGTTTTAATATGAAGTCGTGTAGGAACTTGGTGATTCGACGTAAAGTTGCGTGACGTAGCTTTCTCGGCATAACCTAGTGTTTTCGCTTAAAGCAGCGAACTTAATGATTAAAGTGATGTGGGGAGTAAAAATAGTTAATTATAAGCAAAAGTTTATTATAAAGGGTAAAGTCGAAGGTTATTAGTAGTGGTAAAGGTCGAAGGTTGTTTATTGTGATTATTTGGCGCAAGAACTTAGTTGTTTTTGTAGTAGAAATACCCATAGTAATAATAACTTAACCTCTTTCCAACTTCCATACTTTGAGACTTCTGATAGTTAATCTCAACGTCTTTAAGAAGGATCAATAAAGATTTCTTAGTGTTTTCGATAACAATACCGTCGCTACTTTCAGATTGCCGTTGGAAGACTGACGTAACCCAAAAGTCTTGTCTATTTTCCTGCCGTTAAAAGACTGCCGTAGTACTAATAGAGGCCTTTCGCAAAAACCTTTCCTTTATCCCAGCAGTCGTTTAACTTAAAGCGTAATCGGAAAGTAGCTTCTTCTTCTACTTAGCTTATCTGTACTTAACCTAACAGGCAATTACTAATTAGTGTTGGTAGACCGTAGACGTTGCAACGTTATCGATTCGATTGATCGAAGTAACAGTGGTATTGCGTGGTTAGATGGTGAATGTATTGTTTTAGTTTTGGCAGACTGCTAGCCAGTCTACACTATAATTTGTAGGGTCAATTGCTTAGCTTGTGCCCTAGAGTGAAGTGCAGTGTATTGCACTCAACTTACACCCAATGCGGTAAGTCCACACAATGTAATACACTCAACTTACAGTACAGTCAACTTTACTATAAGTAAAGTTAACCTACTGTACTGCATGTAATACTATTCCAACACTTTACATATTACATAATATAGGAATATATGGTTGACTAATTATTCCAATACTTTATAACCAGTATTGGTATTTTTATATCGATTAATTATCTTAGTATTTCCTTTTTACTCTTTTTCTTCCGTATCTTTGAATTTTACAACGAAGTACATGTATTTCAAGTCGAAAGTAAAATAATATTGAATGTAATATATTAACCCTTTTAATCGATATTTCGTAGTAGTATATTATATTAACCAAAAAACCTTATGAGTCATATATTTAGCAATATTTAACATTATTTTCATAAGAAATTTTATGGGGCTGATTTAGGCTTCAATTAATGTATTTTTCTTCTTACCTGAGTTTCTATTTAAATTCCTTGTCTAAGTTTTTTTTTGCTGGCCGAATTGATTAGATTTTCCGTGCCTATGATTGATAAAATAAGTAAACTCAAAGAATTAACTATTATCCTAATTGATGAAGTTATGGGTTTAAAGATATATTCCAACCGAACTTGGTATTAGTACTATTGCAATCGTAAAAAATAAACGTAATTAGTTAAAAAATGGTTTTAAAGGTAGAGTTAGAATAATATAAGGCGTATTCAAACTCCTTGTAGTTTATAATAGCTTGGATAACTTATTCATCTTATATATATTCTATAACTTTTCCATTTTCCATAACTTATCAGTAAAATATTAGTTTGTTAGGAATTTATTAAAGAGATATACCTTTGTTTCCAGCTCTTTTTCATTATCTAATATGTATAACCACTTAATAATATTCCAGTTTTTATGGTATTGAGCACGGTTAATATTGAATTTTAAGTGTATTTAAATCTATCATAGGTCTTGTAAATTAATAAATAATTCGTTAAGTAAAGAAGATAACAATTTTCTATTTATCTGGTAATAATATTGAGAAATAAAAAGTAAAAACTTGGTAATTTAATTCTTATTCAATAGAAAATTTTAAAAATCGGTTATAATTCGATATATAAGAAATTATACATCTTATCATTATATTTCATTTCATTAATCTATACTTTTTCAAAATTTGTGATTATTGCACAATCCGTATTTATCATAGTAATATTTTAAGGGGAAAGAGTGTTGTACTAGTCGTACGGGCTCTTTAGGTCCTTGGATTAGGTGTTTTAGTGTTGGTGGGTAGGGTAGTTACGTTTGGCAAAGTTTAGAGAGAAAATATCAGTGGCTGTACTTACTATAAATTCGCTTATAAAGCCGCTTTTCTCCTGTTATTGAGTTTGGTGTTATTGGTGAACCTGCTGAAACCAAATGAATCAGGGGATGTATTAGGGGTGTTAAAGGATTTGTTATGAATTTCCTTGGGTTTTATAATCTTTTTCTTGATACGAAGGTGTTTTTTAGTAGTGTTTTTACTTAATTTACTAGTGGATTTAAAGTTTTTTTGCATTCAGAGTAATTAAGTCTTTGTTTTTACTCATAGCGATAGCATGTTCAAGTTTTTATGTAGGAGGGTTTAAAGAACTTATATAGGAAAAATTTTACGTAGATCTTTGTGGACATATGTATATGCATTAAGGAGCGTTGTCGTTAACAATATCTTTACCATTAGTTGTTAGGTCTTCCGTTGTTTTACTCATAATAACATATTATTAGAGTATATCATCTAGGTTTACTTATTTTTAAATCTTTTTAAGTACGAAAATATTACAGTTGCAGAGATTATTTTAGCCCAATTTTCGCTGTTTTTATAGTCTTTTTTCATATGGTAAAAAACTAATTTCCAAGTATTCAGTTGAGTTCTAATAATTGTATAAATTAGTATATATTCGTTGGGGGTTTAATTCAAGGATGAATTGGCCGATATGGTTGGTTAGGTGTTTCTCGGTGGTATTTTTAGTTGGCTTTTTTTACTATAGGTTTTTATTGTAGTGTTTGGTAAAGATCAGCGCGAGTCTTTTTAAAGCGTTTTCAACGTTATTATCGATTATTCTAATGTTTGTTTTCGCATTTAATTAATATGTTTATTGTTAAGGAGAAAGGTTAATATGAAAGGATATATTTTAGGTCATTTGTTCAAAGTTGTTATTTACCGTTCAAGGGGTTTTGAATTTCGCGGTTTGCTGTTTTCAGTAATAGTAGTAGAAATTTAGCCGTTTTCTAACTTTAAAGGTTATCACAAGTTGGTGATCGTTATTTAACAATTAATGTTAGGATTTTTGGCGTTCAATATCAATACTAGATTTCAAAAATGATTTAATAAGAATTTTTTAATAGTTTGACGATACTGTTGCTACTTTCCAGTATCTATAAACAATAGGCGTATTTGGAAGCTCTTTCTTTTACTACTCGTTAATAGTAGACGTAACGATAGTATGCTTTGAAAGAATCTTTCCTCTACCTGAAAGTTAATACAAGGTGTAACTAAAAAGTAGTTTCTTCTTTGATTTAGTTTATCTAGGTTTAACGTAACCAATACTCATCAGTATTAGTAGGCCTTTATTATTGCAACGTAGTCGATTTGAATCGTGGTCGAGGTAACTGGTGTGCTGCATTGAAAGTGGTAATGTGTTACTCTTAAGTTTAGTAGACCGCTAGCTAATTTGCGTACTAATCTGCATGAGCAACTGCTTAGCCTATTCCATACATTGAATTAATTACTTGACTAGAAACCACAGTTAACTTGTAGTCAGTATAATCAACTTACAGTTAGTATAGTTGGTTTGACTGTACTTCAATCGACTGCTATTACAATAAGTTAATTATTAGTTTGATGATTATATTAGAGGGTTGTATTAGAAATTTCATTACGTGAAGTTTCGATTAATTGTTCTAGAGTTTTATTGTTATTCAAGTTCATAGTATAACATTTGATATTATATGTAATCAAATTTGAATTTTTTATAAGTAAAATATTAGGGGATATATTGATAAACGTATTAACATATAATTTAATATATTGTTGTATTATAAAATTTTGATATTATTATACGGTCCTTTGGTTTTTTTGCAATTAAATATGGGAAGGGTGCGTCAAATGCTTTCAATATAATTTAGGTATATAGATTAGGCTTTATTATATAAAGATTAGAAATATAGTAAATATTTGAGGAAATTAATGCGGGAGTCACCAAAATTAAAAGTCGTTCGGGTATAGTATTCATCGTAGCTATAGTGTCGATTCAATAGTAGAAGTAATAGTTGTATAGCATTGATAAATTTGATCGATTGCAAGTTTTTACTTGCGGCAACCACTAATTGGTTACCGCTTAACTTATTATAAAATAACGTTGGTTCATACTCATTAGGTAAATGAAAACTTTACTAATAGCATGTATATAACTCACGTCAATTAAGCTTGCATTAGCTAATGCAATGGACAATTGCAATTAACAAGCAATGACAATAGTATTAAATTGTAGAAAGTATATCAAAATCGTAATTGATGTTTTAATTGTTGAATAATTATAATTATATATTCACGAAAGTAAATTAATATTTGGTTATATGTTTTTATTTCTATTGAGAATAGAAGGATGTTTGATAGTAAAGTCAGTGGATATAATCATATTGGTATAGTTTTTGTAGGTTTTAATTGAGCTAGTATCAAAGTAGTAGTTTAATGTTCTACAATTACGAGTGCAGCGATTGAAGTCCTCGACAGCGGATTTCAAAATTAATATAAACCTTTACACGATAGAGTCCGGTTTTATTAAGGTAAATAAAGCGATAAAATCGCGGGTTTTTGTATTGGAGGTTTTAAAAACTAGGTTGAATTGGAGTAATAGATGCGAATGTAATTACTAGACATTAATAAAAAATTGATAACAGTTTAAGGGGTTTAAATGGCGGAAATAATATTATCAGCAGTGGTTCGTTGTGTTAATCAAATATAATTAAAGTTAAAGATTATGAGGATAAAAATTCAAAGGATCAGAGGAATAAAAGAATTTAAATATGTTTAATAATGATAATTAATATGGTATGTGATTGATTATATAGTTTTTAGAGGCGAAAAAAAAAGTTGTTGCGGTTTTAGCGTTCGTAGGTTAAAAAGGTGAAATCAGTTGAATTTGATTGGAATTAAAGTAAGAAAATTTGAAAAAAAAAAGGTTACTAAAGTTAAAGATAAGTATTATAAGTCGTTTTTATAATAATTTTAACTATTATGTGTTGAAAACATTGAAGTTAAGGTAATTAAAAAATGTTTATAAAGACTAGAAAATTAAGAACTAGTGAGCGTAATAGAAACAACTATATTGACATAGCAATAGATCAACTAATAAGGTTAAAATCTATAACATTATATATAATTAATATCTTTTAATATTACTATTATTTTCAAACCATACGCATTTTAAAAAAAAACCTGAACTTAATTAAAACCCAGCAATAGTAATATTAACGAACAAAAATACAAAGTATATTGTAAACTAGCAAGTTAAAAATATGTTTATAGGTGTCTTACATCTTTTTGAAAATTGCTGTGAACAGCGTTAAAAGCAGCAATAAATTACTGTTATACTCAGCAGTTTATTGTTTGCTGCCAAGGCCAGCAATCTATTCACTAGTGTTCATTATTGCAATTTATGTTGGAAACAGCAAAGGGTTTGTGAGATCTATTGGTGTTTTACATATGCCGAAGTTGTAAAAAGTACTGGTATTGTGGTACATAATAAGCCCTGGTCAAATCGTCCCCACTGCTAAAAGTCTGTTATGCCAACCAAATTTGGGATTGCAATGCGTTCAGTGGCTAGTTGGTTGGTATAGAAGGGGAAGAAAACATGTGACATGTGTGAAATGTTGATTGTCAAGATATTTATATTGAAGTTAATGGTTGACTGGCTGGCTGGCTGACAAGTTAGCTTGCTCAAAGGGGGGGAAATATGCGATGTATACGAAATGCTCATTGTGAAAATAATTATGTTACTATTACCCAAAGTAGTTAGGCAGGTGTGCGGATAGATTCCACAGGTATATAACAGAGGTTTCATTATTTCGGCTTGTACTATCATAAGACGACTAAAAGTTTGTGGTTTACAAATAGTTGTAAACAGTTTGCAAATAGTTACAATCTTGGAAACTAGCCTACAAAATTTGTATTTATTCAACTAAGTGAGCATTTACCTATACCCTATTACCTATTAATAACTCTTTGTGTGTTGCTACAGGTTCTGGGTAATTGCTCGCCAAATTTCAAGGTTGTTCTACCAGTAGTTAAGAAAACATAAGGCTACGCTTAAGACCCACACCGAATTACGTCGTCTTTACACCTTCCCATAGCTAGCCCAATGCTAAATAAGAATTGAGTTTACCGGATTTTAGTGTCTTGCCACTGTCGTCGTTTGCTGTGGCTGATGAGACAGCTCCTGAGAAGGACTTGGCAATCGCCGGTCAAGTGCCTTATCCTGGATGATCCTTGACAGTGCTGCAAGCTTATGGATGGTCGTGATCAGGTGGGGGCCCTACTCACCCTCCTCCTGCATTTGAGGCCGTGATCCAAGTTTCAACTCCCAGGTGTCACATCTTGTGCGACTTGCGGGGATATCAGCGTCGTATTGGAACTGCGAGAAGATGTGGGCAAGAGTGGGGGACCCGGTGCTGGTTGGGTGGCGCGAATCAAGTTGAACAGGGCAGTTACTATGTATGCTGGAAGGTGACATTGGGGGAGTGGGATGTGGGATGTGGGATGCGACTTGGACTTCCTGGTCATTTGGCAGTGCCAGGGGATGCAGTGCACAGCAGACTTCAGGGGTGACAGTGGCACCAGGCAGCACCTCTGTTTCCAAAGATGTGTTTGCCGGTTGGCATGTGACTCCAAACAACAAGCCAAGGTCTTTACAGTCCAAGCTTCAGCATCGGTTAAGGCTTCCAGCAGTGCGCCTGCACCAGCGCCGTGACTGCATGCTGACGACAGGCCAGCTGCAAAGATGAAAATACAAACCTACTTCCCACCCCGGCTGAGCAACACGCTCCATGCTCATATGCATATGCACATCTGCAACACTGATACACTGCACCACGAGCCCCGGGGCCTAGCCTGAGACCGCTTCTGACCGCCAGTGACCCCTCAAAGGGCCCCTCCAAGTATCCTCCAAACTGCAGGCCACCATCGTGTTTCATGCGATAGCCGAAGGCAATGTCGTTGATCTACTTCACATATTTCACAGAAGTTTCCTATTTCAGGGTGCTCTTGCGGCAACTTCCGTGTCTGCTGTCAATGTCTCAGGGTCCATGGCCCACAGCTGCCAGCGTTCAACAAATCAATTTACCCAGTTATCTCTCGTCACTGTACTGGCTGGCTTCCACACCAAGGACCCACCCCGCAACACCGGGACCGCGGCCAGCATCCCATCCGGTAACAGTTCCACTGAGCAGTGCCGCGCCTACGGCCCGCTACGGAGTACAGACTACAGTGCTACGTTCCACCCCCGTCCAGCCTCCAAGCTTCATTGTTCGTTATTCTCATGCAATCGAGTCCGAACATTGGAACCACAGCATCGTCGTCTCAGCCTCTCCCATGTCCATCTTTAAAATTTCAAGATTCCACGGCAAGCCTGGAGCACCTTGGCACAGTCCACATAGCTTATTCCAGTAACAACCCCGCCTTCGCAATCGCTCCTCATCGCTCCCCATTGCTAACTAGAATCGGTCATGTCTGGCGACATGCTGCCACGCAAGCACATCAGAAGCTGTTGTTTTGAAATTATGCTGGCCTCAGTTTGTCCGGCACTTTCGCCGAGGCATGCCTAACAATAGCGCCACGGTTTTTGTGTCAGCAAGCCACCCATGCCGACCACGGCTTTCCATATGCATGCATACTTTCGCAATAGGTGGGCATCCCTACTAGTGGTAGTACCGCCTATTTCCACCACCATGCACCACAAACCCCACGCTACGGACCCTGTCTGCATATTTGCAAGGGCTCACTGTGCCTTGCCCACAGCTTTGCCAGATGGGCATACACCACCATCTGGGCACCGGCTTCAGGCACAAAAGCAGACATGTGGCTCTGCATTGGATGCTAATTGCTAGAACAGAGTCTGCCTGCGCACAGGGCGACGAGGACCAGCGCAAGTCAGGCCTATCCACTGCCCGCGGGCCCTCAGGAACAACCTGGACTGAGTTAACAACCTTTGTCGTGTTGCATTCAACCAGGGAGGGAAGTCAACGCAACAAGGAACAGGCCACTTGCTTTCAAACACTAGACCTTGCTGAGAATTCACTCACAAAGTATCAGAAGAATGGGGTTGCGAGTTCGAACTTTCGAAGGGCCCGAGAGTGGAGTTTCCGGGTAAACTAAAACGCTACTAAATAGGTGACCCTACTAAATGCACCCGGGCCAGGTTGCGTCGTCAACAGCGCAACGTGGGAGATTGGAATGCAAGAATCGAATTTCGGGCCATTCGAAGGATGCTGGAGATCTACTACTATGTAATAGTAGAGTGCAGCCCAGCCGCTACCTGTATGTAGAGCCAAGTAATCAGAAGCAAGGAAAGCAGGGTCCTGACTAGTGCGTTTTCACCTGGGACCGGTCTTTGTTGCTCGCCGCGGACAGTGGAAGAGAATCATGAAAGCAACCAAGGCCGACGTGTACGGAAGGGCCCACGTCCAGTGCTCCACCGTTGCCTTTCAAGCCGAGAGAACGGCCTGCAGGCACCGGGAAGAAGACGTCGAAGCGCTTGGATCGGAGCGGCATAGGGAAGTGCAAGAGGCTAGCGAAGTGGGGTGAGGGCTTCATCAGACGCCTCCACATGCACATCCACCGCCGTCCTGACTCCTCACAGCTCCGGAAGTGCAAGGTTGCATAGGTATGTAGGCTGCAGGGCTCCCAGCCATCAACAAGCATGCGGTGTCAATGTGTCTTTCGGTTCTGTAATAGGTAGCAACAGCCCGCAGCGTTACTTGGCAAGGTGAATCATGACGGGCTGTGGACATCTACTTGAACACTAAGTACTATGTATTTGTACAGATGGGCGCCGCCTTTTTCTTTTCATTTGACGTTGCATTTCTCCTGAATCGTGTGCATCCGCGCGTGCCTCGCACGAATTCACTACATAGTACCATTCTGGGCTGGCCACAGTCGTGCAAGTGGACAGGCAGGTGGACCCAGGCTTGTGCGACTTGGGTGACCGTTGTTCGGCTTGTGGGCCTCTAGTGCAAGCCCTGTTCGGGGCCAGTGGCGGCCAGCGGCCAGCAGCCAGCGGCCAGCAGCCAGCGGCCACAAGACGAACCACACACCTGCGCCAGTGCACACCCCCTCCCAGTGTCCGAATCCAGCCCTGCCGCCGCCCACCGCTAATGCTGCTAGCCCCAGCCGAACGTGGGGAAGAGCTTGCTCTGCTCTGTCACTGTGTCGATTCCATCCGCTACAAGTCCAACATCCCCCCCCCCGTTTCTGGCCGCTCACTTCCCGCATTTCTCGTTTTCCCACCACACCCCGAGCGTCCTCGGGCCCAGGTCCACCAAGTCATAGACGACTCGACTCGCCTTGCTTGTACGACATGGCTGCCATATCGATGTCGAGTCCTCGGGGCTCTTCCGATCCCACAACAACAGCGCATGATTGGCGATTCCCACGCAGGCCCGACAACGACGGCGAAGCCGACAGCGGCGCCGACACAATGCAGTTGGAGCAATCAGAGGGCAGCACTGTCAGCAGCTACCAGAGGACCGGTACCGCATCCCCGCCCAACAACAGCAGCATCAAGCATCACAACGCCGGTGCCAGTGACAGAACTGGGCGTAACAGCGCGAAGCAGCTTCGCTTCGATCTGTCAGATACCATCAATGTGGTACAGCGGCGTTTGCCCGAGGTGGAGGCCCTGCATGGTTTCAACGATGGGCTTGCGGGGATGAGCCCCAGCCCGGAGGACTTGGCCAAGGAGGACCCACTGGCGACACAGGTCTGGCGCTTCTTTGCGAAAGCAAAGCAGAACTTGCCCAACCAGGAGCGCATGGAGAATATTACCTGGCGCATGATGGCTGTCAGTCTGCGGAAGCAGGGCCTGAAGACACAGGCGTTCAACAGGTACGTACATCGTACATCGCACATGGTGCATCGCTATCGCTGGTCACGCAATGCGGAGCGATACCGCCGCCCACGGTCTAGGAGCGAAGGATGCTAACTATTCGGCACCATGCTCGCAGACTCGACATTGCTGCCGAGAACGCCCCCAGCGGCATTGCCCAGTTGCGCAGGAGCTCCCAGCAGAACACTGGCACGTCGGTGCCTATGAACATGGACGACTGCATGGTTGCCGAAAGTATCGCCTCAGGCCTCACCATCATCAGCCCCTCGCCTGAGATCTCCAAAGACGGCCAGGACGAATCTGCTCGAGCTCAGGCCATCGCGATTAAGCACCGCCAGGCCTCCCTCCCCCATTTTCTTCCCCAATCTGTACCCGTTCCCGCCCATGCTCCCTATGCGCAGCACGAGTTCGATTACATCACCAGGCACCATCGCAAGACAAGCATTGATGAGAGACGAGTAAGTCGGACCTACAAGCTGGCTATAGCAGGCAAAGCTGACACTCTGCAGAACCGCAAACGTCCGGCCAACTTCTCGCCCCATGTCTCTGGCGTTGGCGGCGATGCGGACCTGGACTTGCATGATTACACACTCGATGGCCATTCGTCTTCCAGCAGCCATCTACACCATCACGCTGGCATCCCCTTCCCGCTCGACACCTTCCAGATGGAAAGTGACCCCATTATTCACTCAGCTGGGCCCTTCCAACCGCACTTCCCATTCTCCCCGGGAACGTCACCAATAGCCCATCACGGACCTTTCTCCAACATCTACAACCACCATTCTTTGCATTCTGGGCTTCACAACGCAGATTATTGCTCGCCTGCCAGCTCGGCTTATCAGTCTGCTGCATCCACGCCCCACGCGTTGAACGAGTCCAGCGAGCTTTTCCACTTCGGCAACCTGGAAGTCCGCAGCCGACCCCACGCCTTCCGCCCCGCTCAGAACATGAGTGGCTCGATGCCTACCCAATTCGTGTATAACCCACCCAATGCCAATTCCATGTTCCCGACCACGACTGGTTCCGATGCTGGTTCAGCATTTGCCACGCCTGGAAATTTCGGCCACATTGATCCAAGTCAAGTCTTTCCAGACCACCCCGTTCAGTCTCCTGGTGCAAGTCTGCTGCCCGACAGCAACGGCATGTTCAGTTTTGGTCCCGACTCCGATGACAATGAAGAGGACGGTGGTGCCTTTGCCGATCGAAATATGAGCATGCCTCAGGATTTCTCGTCGACGGAATTCGATGCTGATGGCCTCCCGCCCCTCAACAGTGCCTTGCAATGGGATGCTTCTTTGCCCGGTCAATTCAGCACTCAAGCTGCTCGATATCCAGGGGGATTGCCTGCGGCCAAGCGGGTGATCATTGGTGGCACGACAACTGATTTTGTGGACCCCAATGGAGGCGAGTGGGATGGCGGCAGTCTGGGTCGCAGCCAGTCGTTCCGACAGAATGGAGACCGCCGTCAGAAAATCCCTCGAACCACGTCGACGCCAGTCAGCCGAGGTAACCCGTTTGACCGACTCGCTCAGGGCAGCACAGGCTCCCCGTCCGGCGAGAGCGCACATGCGTCTGGATACTCGTCAGTCAACCAGAGTCAGCCATCATCGCCGCCAGGATCAAAGCATGGTTCTACCACCAACCTTCAGTCCGCCGCCACCACCTCTGGCGATGGGTCGCCGCCCACTACTTGCACGAATTGTTTTACTCAGACGACGCCGCTGTGGCGTCGCAATCCCGAGGGTCAGCCACTATGTAATGCCTGCGGCCTGTTTCTCAAGCTTCATGGCGTTGTGAGGCCGTTGAGCTTGAAGACCGACGTCATCAAGAAGCGTAATCGTGGTTCTGGAAGCAGTGCGCCTGTCAGCGGGACGAGCACCCGTTCGGCCAAAAAGAATGCGAGTATCAGTGGCCTCCCATCCGGGGCAAGCACCCGCAAGAACTCGACTCTGAACGTCTCCTCTTCGGTCGGCACTGTGGTTCAGGCCACGACGCCTCCAGCCACAACAAGAGCGGGCAGTGTAAATGCGGCCGAGTCTCCAGCTAGTGGTGCTGCCTCGGGCGCAAACACCGCTGGCAGCAGTCCCATTGGCTTCCATGGTGGCGCAGGCTCCATCACTGGAGCAGTGTGCGGCAAGGGTGTGGTGCCAATCGCAGCGGCACCCCCCAAGGCCACGCCAGGCCCCGGCGCTGCCTCCTTGCCTCGCACCATTGCTATGTCTGCCAAGCGACAGCGCAGGCACAGCAAGAGTGCGGGCGGTGACGGGATGGACATAGACAGTCCGCAGGAATCAACGGGTTCGAACGAGGCCGCGCGTTCCCTTGGGTCCAGCAATGGGTTTGGTGGCACGCCGACTCCGTCCACTCTTGGCCTTGCCAACGGGTTTGGCATGACGACGAGGCCCATGGTCGGAGCCAACATGATGACTGGAATGCCCTCGGGCCAACAGACGATGCCGATGGCCCCTGGTGGCGCTGGAGCGGGCCCGCAGGAGTGGGAATGGTTGACGATGAGCCTCTGAATGGTTCAGAAGTCTTGTATTATCATCCATTGGCGTTGTCTTCGCAATTTCTTGCATTTACAGCGGCATTCATGAGGGGAGTTTGAGCGTGAGGCCGGTTCTGCTTGACGCTCTTCTTTTTGATGATACCACTCGCGCCACGGGGATTCCGCCCGACCAGATCCTGGTCGGGTCTTTAACGGGTCTCGTTTCCTCGAGAAACCTTGGAAGACTAGGGATTGGTCGATCACTACTTTTCTTCTTTTCCTGAGCCACCTGTGCTTTGTCGAGATGAGCGACCAAACAAGTCTGACCATGGCTCACCGCTGCTTGACTTTGCATTTGATGCGGCATCGTCTTTTCTTATTCGCAAGTCTACTCATACTTTGATGATGGGCAGAATGCCAGGACGATGCCAGGACGATGGATGGGTCCTGACTTATTTCAGGACGTCTTGTTTCTGTCGGTACGATGTTCACGCTTTGCGATGTCTTTATATACCCCCATCTGCCAATGCTCGAGGCGCGCTCGCTCAGGACTCTAAATGGTATCCTGATTCCCACCCATCTGCGTGCTGCTTTTCCTTACTACTGGATTTCCTGGGGCATGTAAGATAGCTGCGATATTGGATAACTTCGGGTGCACTTTTTTCCCCATGGGCGGGGCCTTGATGACGCGATAGTTTCCAGTGTTGTTGCCGAAGGACAGGTATGTTTGGTACTCCAGGGATGCCTCCGGGGCTTGAGGAACCTATACCCACCTGCTTGTGATGGGGTCATGTGGTGGTCACTTGGCGGGACTAGAGTCTACTTGCGGGACGCAGGTGCTCGTCAGGGCCGGTTGGTCGGGCATCCAGAACTAACAGTAATAACTCTCGCTACCTCGGCAAAGATTAATCGAGTTTGGCTACATGAGCGAGGGCTGTGGAGAAATGTGGAGGTTTCAGATAAGTTGGTTGCCTCCTGCTTTCAGCGAGATTTCTTAGAGCAGTGTAGGTGCAGGTGCAGGATGGAGATGGAATGCTGTTGTTGCTTTGATTTCATTTCACTTCATTCCATTCATAGAAGAGCCCTTATAGTATGTAGTAATGTACAGTAGAACGTGTCATGCTCACCCGCTCTTGATCTTCCAAGCGCCTTCAGGTCGTTGCCTCACGTTTCGGAACGCATGTTCTATGAAACCGTCCGACGAACCCAGCGTCCACTGTCCAAAGCCCACTGGGCTCAGAGGGCTCCACACAAAGCACCGAGTTTCACCGCCTGTCACGTCACCGCGGGGTCAGCTGACAAGTCTTGGATGACGACGGGGCAATCAAAGAAAGCAAAAGCTCACAGGCGAACCAGGTGTCTCGCAGCACGCCGCTGCTTTCCCAACGCAAACCGTCTTGAGGTGATGAATGCTCTGCGGCTTGGCGAGAGCTGTTGGTGCCGGAAGTCAGCATGTTGTTGTACGGGTATGCAATGTAGTGTAGTGTAATGTAGGTAGGTACTACGACAACAGGTAGGTAGGTAGTGGGGGACGGGGACGGGGTGGGTGGCGCGCGTAAAAAGGGGTCGGGTCGATCAGCACGCTTTTTGTTCTCCTCCCGCCGGCCACTTACGGTCCTTACAGCCCGAGCCTAGGTTCGATCGCACCTTGGAGCAGCACTGGGGGCTACTCTTGGCGCCGGCGCACACGGCAGCACCTGGCGCGGGCGCAGGCGCGGCTTCGGTGCTCTCGGCGACGGTGGGCTGGTCTGATGGGGGGACCACG
>JASMMZ010000005.1:17956827-18156734 GCA_038502455.1 Anisogramma anomala
TGTTGGCGTGTGTTTTTCGTTTTGGGGTGGCCGGTGAGAAGGAGACTATGTTCAGTGCAACGTGGCTTGAATGTTCGGAATGGCTGTGAAGTTGTGAATGGAAGTTGAGAATGGAAGTTGTGAATGGAATAGGAGGGATGGTTTGCCAGCAAGCAAGATGGATGTGCAACAGGACCACAGGTTAGTTATACGCTGTTGAGGTATTGATGGTGTTGACTTGTGTATGGTATGACCTCTGATTGGGGTTTGAAACCTTGATATAGTGGCCAATTCATTGACAAAGTCGAATGCCTTCGATTACATAGTACAGAGCTATCTAGGGTCCTACTATTGTATTCCGTACGGTATGGCAAGCATGTTTATCTGGAAATATAGTATTGAAGTTAAATCTGTAGGTGTATTTGATACGGTTACGAGTGCAACGGGTGGATCTGTAGATAAGACCGTGGGCTGGTGGCGCCACCTTGGAAATTGTCTGGTCTCCAGGCTATTTGCACATTCTCAAGGGTCCTCTTGGGCCTATACACGCCAGGCGACCGGGGTGTTTCCGCCAATCAAATTCACGTTTGTATTGTCTTTAGGCCAAATCTGGTAACATCGCATACTACACAGACAGCACTAAGCGGGCACAGACCAGGTACCTGACAAGGCGTCCTCTACTGCGGTATCTGGTATCGTTGCACTCTGATATACTTAGAAGACCACTGAACAGACCGACCGGCCTACTTTGCCGTTCTTCTAGATTGCTCAACCGAGTTCGAATTTGGGGGGGCCAGTTCGCGATTTGATATTACCAAATGCAAAGATAAACTGCAATAAAGACGTCGTCGCCGAGCCTCAGGGTTAACCCAACATTCTTAGGTTTCAACGACGCCTGTGCCATTCACATGATCATTTATGCGCCCATGTCCCGACGGCACGCATTTCATGACATTTAAAACATGCAAGTCGATCATTGTTAATGCAAGTTGGTCTGACTCAGCCCTTCCACAACAAAGCTTGGTTTCCAACAACCTTGAGTCTTGGTGTTGGAACAGCAGTTGATTGCAATACGGTCAAGTCAACTAACTGTATTGACTGCAAGTCCATTGCAGTGCGGTGCCCAATTCAGTGTGAGGCACGGGCCAAGCAGTTGCCTATACAAACTAGTGTGCAGACCGGCTAGCAGTTTGCCAAGCTTAGAACCACACACCACTTTAAATGCAATATAAGTTACTTTGACTAGAGATTCAAATCGACTATAATATAACGATAAAGGCTTACCCACACTGATTAATATTGATTAGGTTAAGCATAAATAAGTTGGGTAAAAAAAGAAGTTATTGTTTAGTTTCGTTTTGCAATAGTAATAGGGGAAAAGAATTTTTTTACAAAGTATCCTTATAAGTTATATGGTTGTTTATAGCAATAAATAAATAAATACTTTAGATTATATAGTTGTTTATGGTAGTTTAAAAGTGGTGACGTTTTACAGTAGTAATAGAGTAAAAGATTTTTTTTACAAAGTATCCTTATAAGTTATATGGTTGTTTATAGCAATAAATAAATAAATACTTTAGATTATATAGTTGTTTATGGTAGTTAAAAGTGGCGACGGTATCGCTAAATCATTGAAGAAGCCTATCATAATAGTTCTAAATTTTACAAGTAAAAATTAACCATTGAAAGTATCAAATTCTTTAAGTTAAAAGATAATTACTAGTTTATTAAAATACCTCAAGTTAGAAAACAATTTTATGGCTACTAAAACTATTGAGTTCAAAACCCCTTGAACAAAAAATAACAATATTAAATCTTTTGCTTTATTCATTTTACTATTTATCTTAAAATCGCTAATGAAGCATATAACTATCAAAATATACTTCAACAACGCGTAAATCGATATTATAACCAACCTTATTAGAAAAATAATCAAAAATATTAGATTTACTCTTATCAATTACTATAATAATAACTTATAACAAACCGAAACAAATGAAAATGTTACTGTGAAACATTTAATTGATTATATTTATTAGAATAGTAGTATTTGCAGTGCAGTAGATCAACTTTACTTATAGTAAAGTTGACTATGCTAACTGTTAGTTAAGTGTATTGTTTTGTATGGGCTTACTATATTAGGTATAAGTCGAGTATAATATGCCACACTTTACACTAGGGCACAAGCTAAGCAATTAGCTCTACAAATTACTGTGCAGACCAGCTAATGGTCTGCTAAACCTAGAATAATACATCTATTATCTGATTACGAAATACTACTGTTACTTCGAGCAATCGAATCAATGACGTTGCAATATCTAAAGCCCTATCAATACTGATCAGTGCTTATTAGGTTAAGCAAAAATTGACTAAATAAAAGAAAAGGCTACTTTCTAGTTGTTACGCTTTGCGTTATTGTTAGGGTAAAGGAAAGTTTTTTGCGATAGGCTTTTACTATTATGTCAGTTCTTACAGCAATACGTAAAAAAAACCTTTGGGCTACACCAGTCTTTACAGTAAATCAGAGGTAGCGACGATATCGCTATCGAAAACACCAAGAAATCTTCACCAAACATCCTTCTTAAAAAGCATTAAAATTTACCGTTTAAAGTCTCAAAAATCGATAATTTGGCAAACGGCTAAGTCAATATTACTACATGTGTTATTATTTTAAAAAACGACCAAATTCTACAGCTTACAACTTTTAACCTTTGCCTTTTACTAATAATAACAAACGACCTCCGATTTTACCCTCAATACTAAGTTTTTCCCTTTACTTCACTTTTTTACTACCTTTATATCAATTTAATCGTTAATTTTGCTGCTTTAAGCAAAAACACCGAGACTTACCAAGTCGCGTCAAGAAAGCTACGCCGCGCGATTTAACACCAAGTCGCCAGGTTTCTACGCGACTTCACACCAAAACACTAAGCCCTTACATTTAAAAATCACTAAGTCTCTCGCCTTATACGCTCTATAAAAGCCAGTACGCTAAGACAGCTAACTTTATTACTTACTTTAAAGTATTTGACGACTCTACTAGTAAAAAAATAATTAAAGCCTTCAAATATCTCTTTATAAAGTATTACAACCACGATCTTTAGGGACAGGATGTTAATGAAAACTTAACCGAAAAATACTTAACCAACTTCGGCAGCTATTATATTGTTAAATACAGCAATAATAACAACCTTAACTACGCCTTTTGTAAATTTCATAATCTCTTTAATAACTTGATTATCAACATATAGACCGTAACCCAAGAAGGGGTCAAATTAAGGCTTAAGTCAGAACTCAAGCAACAAGGGATCTATATATCATCGTAAGGTATTACAAAGGTAATATAGGAACTTTTCGTCCTATACTAATTTAATAAATGCCTTTAAGATCTACGCTCTAAAGGAAAGCATACTAAAAACCTTTAGCGCCTCCATATACGTTTTAGGAGACCTCTCCTTTAACCTTAGCTAAGTCAAGCATTTTTACGCGCTAACTAAAGGAATCTGTTAACCTGCTCGGCAGCCTAGCACCTCCACGCGAAAATGCGGAGTATGCCTTTAGCGGTGACAGGGCACATAAAGCAGCAGCTGCCTATACAGCTAAAGGTATTGATTTTGGCGCTTTATACCAGTCAATTAAGCAAAGTTGTTACGACTCTTAAAACCTTCAGGTTCCTCTTAACCCCTAACACTTCAATAAAAATCTTCAAGCCCCTTAAAGGACTTTCTACAACAGGTTTACCTACATATGAAAGCCTACTATAGGTTTGACTATAGGACTTTGCCCCTCAGGTCAGGCGATTAGCAATTATCTTTAACACTGTATTTCGGAGGCTTGAAGACTTAAATTACCAAAAAACACCAACGAAAACTAGGATAAATATCGCGATCTACCCCTAAAACCTGGTAAAAATAGTTAAAATTAACTATAAGCTCTTCACAGATTTCACTAATATTTGAAACGATACAAAAAAGTATAGTGGAAAGCCTTACAACCTCTTTAACAAAAAAATGATACTTCTTCTAAACATTTGTAAATAGATAGAGGTTCCCCTAATTATTTTTTACTCACTATTTTTTGGAATCCTTATAAAGCACGCTAAGGATTACTACCTAACCTTCTTAATCTGAGCAACTACCTTTTACAAAGTATATGATAGTATGAAAAACTACTTTGAATACAATGTTTACCTTATCCAATACTATATATATTGGATTATCATACGATATATTACGATAATAGCGAAAAAAAAAAGGGGGAAGTACTAATAAATATATTTAATCAAATATTTATCAAGTTAATGTTGTGCCAACAAATAATAGAAAAGACTTATATTATCGAAGCCATACTTCGCGAGTAGGTATAGGTAGCTATTACAGGAGTTAGCAAATTCGAATATGCCCTATAATAATCAGACTTCATTTGCGAAGACTTCTTTAACTAGTTACGTTTGTCTCTTGTAACTATAATAGCGCATATACCAAACTCGTTTAATATATACCCTTAAACTAGTAACTTCCCTACGGAAATAAAAAAAAACTTTACAATGGTTAATTACATCGACTATAAGTATGGTTATAAGCGCTTTTAACGACTAATGTTTGACTTATCAATTATAAACTAATGGTAGCACCTACTTTAGCGTTAATAAAGCCAAAATTTAAACGGATTTACTAACTGTAAATACTATTATTGTAATAGTGACGAAAGATATTAAATTTGTAGTAAGTTTAGCTATTAGTTTACTCGGCACCCCCTAACGAAGCGAAATCACAAAAAAATAATATACTATATCTAGTACCTTATCATCTTTAAATAAGATTATTTGGATTAAATTGCAGACTTCGAGGTCGATAAGCTAATTAATGGTAATAATACCCTTGAGCAGATTAAATAACATAAAAATACTATTTTTAAAACAGCTTAATAATTAGTCAAATTTTTCTTCTTATACCATTTAAGTAGTAAAAACTTTTGCCTTTTCCCTAATTAAACCTTTAACTCATTATATACTTTCAACCTTTATAATTGTTATCTAAACCACACGTTTTAAGGTATTACGTTAAATATAAAGAAAATTGTTTACTTAATAGGAGGCTATTTATAATATATAGCACTACAGAGAGAAAGTACTATAAATACTAGGATTTATTGTTACGATATTAAAAAAACTAAAATTAGCTTCGAATCAGGCGAATAATTATTGTTCTTAGGGATAATATTAATTTAAATCATTATAGAGTCGATTACGTTTTATATTCTTAAGTTCTCTACCTCTTTATTTTTTTTACTTAAGATATATAAAGACTCTTAACGTTAACGTTAGCTTTAACACCGACGAGTTAGTTAAAAAAGCCAGATGTTTTCCCTCGCCTTTAAGTAATAGCACTTATGATTTTATCTTTAAAGCCCTAAAGTAGTGTTATTAAACCTAACAAAGCCAGAAATACGTTGATTACATTAGGGCTTTAACTACCCAGTCATTAACAGGCTATATAAAGTCATAAAGTCCATAAAACACAAATATATAGCATGTTTTGGCCTAAAGAACATTGAATGGCTTTATTCTTACTATAAAACGTATATTTAAGCTTCCCAAATATTTAAATTTATATTAGAAAACTATAAAGACTTCAATTACAAGGTTTTTATCGATATATTTTCCTTGAAGAATAAGCTTATTCTTTACATCATTTACTCCAAAACTTTTTTTTACGAAGCCAAATTGTCAAAGTCCTTTATGGTAAAGGATATGTAGAAAATATTAAGGATATTATGGATTGATACTTACTTGGACCCACCTCATGTCGTCGTCTACAATACTGGTACCAACTTTATAGAGGTGAAGCTTTAGGAAAATGCCAAAATAATGGATATCCAGTATAAACAGGTGTCTGTAAGAGCCTATAAAAGTATGAGGAAAGTTAAAAGGGTATACAAACTATTTTGTAGAAATTATAATATCTTTATATTAAAAATTAGAAGCTTTACGAATCCAAAGATACGCCTATAAATAGCGATAAAGGAACTAAACGATATTGTAGACCCTGATGGCCTAGTTCCAACTTTACTGGTCTTTGAAAAGTATCCACGTCTAACAAGTGAATCTCTATTATTAGCAAGTACCTAAAAGTAAGTCATAGCCTATAGCAAAGCTTTAAAAGAATTATAGAAGGAATTGGTAGATCGTCAGGTTAATAATACTTTTAATACTAGGAACTTCCCTTTAATAATCGACTTAATTGCTTTAACGTTATAGAGTAAAGTTATTATGTAACAGGATTCGTCCAAATAGAAAGGCTTATATAAGATCTCAAGAATCGCTAACTTTAAAGTAGTTGTTAAAACTATTAACAGTTTAATATCGTTTTATACCTTATTGATTAAACTCTATATTATGGCTATTAATAATAAGGACCTTTTAGTTAAACGACCGAATTAACATAAATCTCCTTTACATATAATCGATAAGCTAATGGAATGCCGCTAGCACAGATAACCCCTGAAGAAAAGAAACGTTAAAGAGGAAAAACATATATCGGGTGGTATTTATAATAATGCTTGGGTAAGTAAAAAAAAAGAGAATAACGAGGACTTAATACTGAAACTTTAAATATAAGGTATTATTGAGAATTTCGGCAAGTCTTTTAAGGAAAGCAACAAAGCTAAGATTGATGGCCTATTAATTCAATAAATTACATAATTCGTGTCAAAAGCTGATTTTAACCTCTAAAACTCGAATATTACGATTTTAAGGTTGAGGATTATTTATGAAGTGAAAGGTAAAACTATGGGGCGGCCATATGAAAAGTCATGTTTAATCGCTTAAAAATATGTTGATAAAAGCAAAGACTGGTTGTTTACATAATCGCCAACGGTCAAAAAAATAACTAACACTTAATAGTTGTATTAATATAAGTTTACTAGTTAGTATTGAAGGTAAGTTTACATTTAATAGCTGAAATATAACGAAAACTTATAGATAATTAATAACGGATTCATAACAGATCGTATTGCTAATATTAATATAGGAACTATGGCTTATTTACCCTTTAATAATGATAATGCAATATATTAAGCATTTCTACAGGTTATCTAAAGTAAGTGTTGACTAATTCTTATCCTACCAGTTATATGTTGAATTACAATTAAATATAAAGTTTTTAATATATATCCTATTAGTATGCCTTAAATGTTGCAACGTTATCGATTCGATTGGTCGAAGTAATAGTAGTGTTGTATTGGTTAATTAGTGGATGTATTGTTCTAGGTTTGGCAAACCGCTAGCTGGTTTGCACTGTAATTGGTATGGCCAATTGCTTGGCCCGTGCCCTAGAGTGAAGTGTAACGTATTGCACTCAACTTACATCCAATCAGATAAGTCTCCACAAAGCACTACATTCAACTTACAGTACAGTCAACTTTACTGTAAGTAAAATTGACCTATTTCATTATATGTAGTACTATTCCAACACTGGCAGCTTGTTAGTTTATGTATATACGCTTATCTAGCTAACTAATATTTTTCGGTTACCACTAAATTACTTTTTCGTTAATTAACCAGAGCCTGTTAATTCCAGTTAACTCACATACTAAATTACACCCAATTACATGCAAATTAACCCTATTTAACTTCAATTGCTCCGTTGCCCTGAAGTCCGAGTTTATCGATTTCTACAAAAAAAATTCTTTACAAACCTTTACAGGCTTCCCCTTTAATTATATTACTTTAACAGATTACCATGATTAATCCTCTAGCAGTCTTTCAATTTGCTAGCATGCCCCTATCTATCTTTACGTAATGCGGTCCTTTTGGGTGGCTTATTAATGTAACCATCGATTCGTATAGTAATCATATTACTATCTACAAACCTTTTTAGAGCTTTATTTAATACAGCCTTCGTTATAACATCCGTAAAATTATCTTTACCATCGATTCATCGGAATTTCTCAATTTTCTTCCCTTAGTAAGCTTCGCGAAGTACCATTCCGTTAATTATCAGGCGTTTTTTTACTAGTGGTCCCGAATTTTTAAAGGAATTTGAAAAGACTTTTTAAGTTAGTACAAATTACCACTAGGATAAAAAGAATCTTTAACTGCCTTTTAATAATATTAAGGGTTTTACATAGTACTATTTGTACGTCAAAGCCCGCTATTATACCGTAAACCTTCGAAACTAATACGTTTCATATAATTCTCTTACACTTAACGGAGGTTTAGTAAATTAAGTTGCCGATAATTCTAAACTGGTTTTTCCATTTGTCTTTGTTAACGAAGATTATCAAGAAACCAATTTATAAGGATAGATCGGTATTATTTATAAAGTATACTTCTGTAAATATTATTAATTTAGCTTTTGAAGCATCGATTGGAATTATATTAATTCCTCGGTTTTAGTTCCGCATTTGTTACTTAAGCCTTTCATTTTACCGGTTAAAATCTTCATTCGTTAGCGTTTATACTTATACCATGATAAATAAATTGTAAAAGGCTTCCAATTAACATAAGATGACAATATAATTACCTCGAATATATTATTTCAGGTACCGTTAAGCCCTATCCTTGTTAATCGTATTAATTGTAGTAAAAACAATGCATTAACCTTTTTGGCGAAAGTTAAAGCCAGTATCAATACCAAATATACGGATAAAAAATCTATTAAAGTTAAATTATGTATTCTCCGTTGACAACATCACTGGTTTGTAATTTCAAAACATAAAGTCCTTAATTGCTTACTATTCTAATGTCACAAAATTAACCGTTCCTATGAAAAAGGTATCGTTAGTTTATATGCCTATTATATCAAAGTCCTTCTTTTATGTTAACAATAAATATATGTTATACGTTAAGTATTTTATCGTTAATCGTAATTAATTGAAAGTATAACTAATAAGTTTAAAACCAGTAAAAACATACTTTAATCAATCTGTATACTGGTTTAATATAACGTATTACTATACCTCAAGGGTATATAACACGGAATTTTTAAGGTAGTTTTAGCAATACGATCCGTTATAGATCCGTTGCTAATTACGTATAAGCTTACGTTATATTACAGCTATTAAATGTAAACTTACCTTTAATTTTAATTACTAAACTTGTTACCAAAACGATCACTAAACGTTATCTGATTTTCAACATCTTGAGCGATTACGTAAAAAATCTAATTTTTACATTTATTAATATATCCTTAAGCGATTAAACGTAATTTCTCGTACGGTCTCCCTATAATTTTATCCTTAATCTCCTAAATATTTTTTGACTTCAAGATTATAACGTTTAAATCTTAAAGGTTTAAATCGATTTTCGGCACGAATTATATAACCTTTCAAGTTCATAAGCTGTTAATCTCAAACTTATTACTTTCCTTAAAAGGTTTACCAAAAGTTTTAATAATCTATTACAATCGGAGTTTCAATTCCAAGTTTTTATTATCCTTTTTTTCTACTTACCTAAATAGTATTATAATATATCCCGATGTATATTCGTCCTCCTTAACTTTTTTTTTTCGGGGGTTGTCCGTGTTAATGGAGTTCCATCGGCTTATTGATAACGGGTAAAGGAGGTTAATATTAGTTTAATCGCTTAACTTAAAAGGCTTAAGAATCTTTATCCCTAATAATACTAATATAAAGCTTGATCTAAGTGGTTCAAAAAGGTATAAAGCCTTTTGTAATTTTAATAACTACTTTAAAGTTTATTATATTTAATATCTTATATAATCTTTTTCATTTGCCCAGCTCCCGCTGTACGATGACTTTACTTTTAACGGTAAAGGAAGTACGTCGATTATTAAAAGGCTGTTTCTAATATTAAAGGCGTCACTAATCTGGCAACGTGCTGATTCTCTTCGTAATTCTCTTAAAGCTTTGCCGTAAGCTATAACACATTTTTAATTACTTGCTAAGGGTGGAGATTCACTCGTTAGGCATAAGTACGCTCTAAAGATTAGGAGCGTTGACACTAAGCGGTTAAAGTCTATAATACCGTTCAGGTCTTTTACTACTATTTATAGTCGTGCCTCCGAATCTATAAAATTTACAATCTCTAATATAAGGATATTATATACTTGGTGAAATAGGGCGTATACCCTTTTAACATTCCTAATACTCTAATAGGCTTTTACAAATACCAATTTATACTAAATACCTATTATCTTAACATCTTTTTAAAATTCCATCGCAGTAAAGTTTATATTGTTATCGTAAACAACGATGTTGGATAAACTTAAGTACGTATTAATCTACAAGATTTTTAATGTTTTTCACATATCCTTTACTGAAAGGGACTTTGAGAATTTAACGCCGTAAAAAAGGTTACGAAATGAATGAAGTAGAAGATAGGCTTGTTATTCAAGTAAAATATATAGATGAAAATCTTATAGTTAAAATACTTATCTTTTTTTAATGTAAACTTAAATTTCCGGGTAACTTGAACATACGTTTAACAATGGTGACAAAGCCTTTTAATAGCTTTTAAAGTAAAGTATTCCATATCGGTATACCTTACGAATTTTAAAACTTCATATAGCCTATTATCAACTAAATAGTTAAAACGTTGATATAACTAATGTATCTTCGGCTCCATTAAGTATAACACCACTATTTCTGGACCTTAAAGATGAAATTATAAATGCCTCCACTTAAGATAGATTAAAACCCTCTAACCGGTTTCAACCAGTTTATTTACATTAACATCGACATTAATGCTAAGTTCTCATATCCTCCAAATAAAAAAGGAAAGGGGTAGGTAACTTAAAGATATAAAGTATAATTGCCACTATAATAATTTAAACTACTGTTATCCCTAGTAACGATAACTGTTCGCTTGAGATAACGTCAACTTTAGCCTTACTAGCATCTTAAGGATTAATCTTAATAAATATAGTAATTTTCCCCCGCAACGTCACATATTACGAAAAGCTGCCTATTAAGCGTTTTATTGCCCTTATATCTATTATAATACCTTAAAACGTATAATCTGTATGACGTGCGCAAAATTTAAAGGTATATAAAGTATTAGAAGTTTAGTTAGGGCAAAATTAATAGTCTTCACTACCTAAACAATATAGAAAGGCGTAGTCGGCTAGTTACTAAGCCATATTAGGAATAATATCTTCGCATCACTTAACCTACTTAGGGGCATTGGCAACATCATTTAGCTTATCGCCTTTAAAATTTACGATTTAATCTAATTAATTTTATTTTGAAGCAGTAAGGTATTAAGTATAATATATTACTTTTTTGTTATTACGTTTGGCAGAGGGGTGTCAAGTTAACTAATAGCCAACTTTGCTATAAATCCAACATCTCTTACTACTATCACAACGATAGTACTAACCATTAACAGGTTCGCCTAAAGCTTGGCCTTGTTAATGTTAACATAGTTGCTACTTTTAGCCTAAAGCCGAGATGGATAGGCTAAACTTAAAGTGTTATAGGCACACATACTTACGGTTGACGTAATTAACTACCGTAAAGTTTTTTTTATCTACGTTAATAAAGTTTCCAACTGAGGAGTATATATCAAGCGAATTTGGTATACGCGTTATTACTATAGTAAATGAAAAGCTTAACTAACTAAAAAGCCTTCAAAAATAGTATTTAAATATTATAAAATGTATTCAAACTTATTAACGCCCATAATTACTACGCATACCTACTTGCAAAATATAACTTCTTTTACATAATCTTTCCCCATTACTTTTTAATATAGTATTAACTTGTTAAGCATTTAGATAAGAATGTACATTGGTATTTACTCATCTTTTTTCTTTACTATTATTACAATCCACCTCGTAGAAACTTAGTTTATATAATGTTACATAAGGTGGACTTCGTATTCGAAATAACACTTTATTCTATCATAAATTTCTCGAAACGTAATGGCTTAAGTTAAGAAAGTTAGGAAATATTTTTGCGTACCTTATAAAAATTCCGGGAAATAATAAGTGAAAACCAAAAGGAAAAACCTTCATCCATTTATAAATATTCAAAAAGGGAATTATCTTAATATTTAAAAGTTTATAGGGTTTTTCGTTATACTTTTTGATATTATATCAAATTTTGGCGAATTTTGTAAGAAGTTTATAATTAATATTAACTATCTTAACAAGTCTTGAAAAAAAGTTGCAATAATTATCCTAGTCTTGAGTGGTATTTCCTGGCATTTGAAACTTTAAAGCTTTCGAAATACAGTATTAGGGGTAAATAGTAATCGTTTGGGCTAAGGGGTAAGATTCTACAGAAAGACTTATAATAGGCTCTCGCACGTAAACAAATTGAAAGGAAAAAGGTTTTTGAAAGACTTAACGATTAAATTACTAAAGGGGGATAAATATTGAAAGGTTTTAAAAGACTAAACAATATTCTTAAATTAACTGGTTTAATGTATTAATATTAATACCTTTAGCCTCGTTGGCGATCGCTACTTTACATATCTTATCTCCACTAAATACGTACTCTAAGTTATTATGTAGGGGTATTAAATTACCAAGTATGTTAATAGTTTCCTTATCGCCAGTACAGAAAAAGGCTTAACTTCGTTAAAAATAAAAATGGGGTCCCCTAAATCGTATATAAAGGCGTTAAGGGTCCTCAACGGCTTTACCCTTTTTTTGGGGAACCTTTTGAATATTCCTTAAATTAGGCCAGCTCGAAGAAAACTTTTGCTATCCCTTTTAAGGTCTTGTCTAATATGTAAATCTCATGCCTGTTAACCTCGGTCTTTATTTTTTTCTTAACGGTACATTAGATCTCCTTTTATATATCATGAGTTCAATAATTAAAAAACTTACGAAAGGTTTACAAAGCGCGAGCACCGCGGCCGAACTCTTTACCAACGTTAAATTCGAGAATATACCAGTTAACGTAATTGATTAGGTAAGTTTTATTAAAGGTTTTATTGACATTCGTAATTCTGAGTTATTTGTCGTAGTTATTAACGAAAACTAATCCGAAGTTTTTAATTACTTCTTTTTAAACGGGGTCGGTAATTAATAGCCTATAAGTGAAGACTTATAATAGCTATCCTGACGTTTTTGCTTATGTAGGGTTTGGCAGACGTATAGGGCAAGGAACTTGATAATTTTAGGCGTAGTGACGTGGTGTTTTCGATGTGAAATCACGTGGAGACTTGGTGACTTGGTGACATGGCGTGAGGTCATGCGATGTGTTTTTTAACTCGATTTAACGATTATTGATGTTTTCGCTCAAATCAGCGAATTTTACGATTAATTTAATGTAAATTGAGTAAAAATAGTGAAGTTTAGGCAGAGATTTGGTGTAAAATATAAGGTCGAAGATTGTTGTTAGTGGTAAAAAGGGAAGATTATTTATTGTACTTATTTTCCCTTAGGAATTAGTCGTTTTTGTAGTAATAACACCCGTAGTAGTATCAACTTAGCCCTTTACTAATTTACTAAACTTCAAAACTTTTAATAGTTAATTTTAACATCCTTAAAAAAGGTTAATAAAGATTTTTTGGTGTTTTCGATAACGATACCATCGCTTACTTCCAGATTGCCATTGAAAGACTGTCATAACCCAAAAGTTTTCTCTATTTTCCTACCGTTGGAAAACTGGTGTAGTACTAAAAGAGGCCTTTCGTAAAAATCTTTCTTTTATCCTAACGGTTGTTTAACTTATAGTGTAATAGAAAAAATAGCTTTTCCTTTTTACTTAGCTAATTTGTACGTAAGCTAATAAACAAACACAAATTAGTGTTGGTAGGCTTTAGATGTTGTAACTTTGTCGATTAGATTGGTCAAAATAATAAAAAGTATTGCATTGTTTAAGTAGTAGATATATTGTTTTAGGTTTGATAGACCGCTATCTGGTCTACACTGTAATTTGTATGGTCGATTGCTTAGCTCGTGCCCTAAAGTGAAGTGTAGCGTACTGCAATCGACTTACACCAAATTCGGTAAGTCTCTACAAAGCACTACACTTAACTTGAAGTAAAGAAAACTTTACTGTAAGTAAAGTTGACCTACTGCACTACATGTAATACTATTCCAATATAACACATATTGACTAGTAACGTAAGAAAATTATTCCGGATTAGTAGGTATATAAATTAATGATATATTCTTCATGGGAAGAACTAGTTTTGTAATATCAAAATAGTAAACGATCAAGAACTTGAAGTTTTGAAATTATAAACAATAACAACGTTGGTAAAAGGTAATTAACTTAAATTTAACACGTCGTCTATCCGTATACTTAATGTTTGTATTAGCCTTAGTTTTCGTCAAAAGGGCCAGAGTAATAATTTGGCTACAATTTATAATATTAAAGCGGCCAAAGTCCAACGGTACCTGGAATTATATACCTATGGTAGCTATATTTCTACCTTATGTTAACTTGAGGCCTCTTACAACCTCTTCATTGCAAAGTAGGTACAAAATATAATAAGTAACTACTTAAACCAGCTTAATAAAAGGATTAAGTAATGGATACAGAATTTAAACCAAGGAATTAATATGATTTTAATCGATTTGTTAAGGATAAGTTAATAATTTATACGGATAGCTCCTTCACAAATAACACCAACCTATTTTTATAGATTGTTTTTCTAATAACTTTCGTCAACGAAGATGAGCAGAAAGACTAGTTGAATATTATCAGTAGCCTAATTTATTAAACCTTTATCAAATGCAAAAGTATTACGTGAAACGTGCTAACTATAAAAGTTTACGCTATAATGATAGATTTTAATATAAGTATAGTACTATAGGAAAACTTTAACGTTATTACCAGTTAATTCAAAATTCCCTAAATCCCAGTAGTAATTTATACTAATTCAAGGAGCTTGTTCAAATTTCTTTTGAAACTCTCAATTACCAGCGAAAAACGCCTAATAATCGACGTAATGGCACTTCGCAAAGTCTAATAGGGGAGGGATATTAAAGAGTTCCGATAGATTGACGGTAAAGATAATGTTGCTAATGCTATAACAAAAGAATCGCTGAATAAGGCCTTTAAAAGGTTGGTAGATAGTAATAAGCTAATCATACGTATTAAGAGTTATATTAATAGGCTTTCAGGTAAGCCTAATTTATATAGCAACAATTAAAGATATGTTAGCAAATTAAAAGACTACCAGGAAATTGATGATACTAACTTATTTGATTAATACAGCTAAAGTGAAGGATTATATGGTACCGTAGCAGAAGAAATTTTTATAAAAATTAATAAAGTCGAAGCTTGGAGTCGTAAGGCACTTAACGGTAAATAGGGTTAATTTGTATGAAAATGTGTGCATTTAAATGCGAAGTTTAATTGAAATTGATAATGGTTTAGCCAGTTAATTAGGTCATAAGTTAGCGCTTACCAGAAAAGATTAGTTAACTATACTAACGTGTACGCATAAACTACAGAGCCACCGGTATTGGAATAGTAATATTTGTAGTATAATAGGTCAACTTTAATTATAATAAAGTTAATTATACTAATAGAAAGTTAAGTGTGTTGTTTTGTGTAAGCTTACTATATTGATTGTAAGTTGAGTATAGTATGCCACACTTCATACTAGAGTATGGGCCAAGTAATTAGCCATACAAATTACTGTGCAGATCGGCTAGTAGTCTACCAAACCTAGAACAATACATCTACGATCTGACCACGCAATACTACTATTACTTCGATGAATTGAATTGATAACATTGCAACGTCTAAAGCCTTACCAACAATCTTAGTTATTTTATCCTTATTTTGAATTTTATGTGATTTAATTAGAAATTTAATACATTCGACTATTTTTAGGAATAGTTAAAGAAAAGGAGTATAAATATATAGAAAAATAATTTTAAACATAGAGAATTATGATAAAATCAACTTTGACAGTAAATAAGTAAAATCAGGGGGTGGGTATTGTTAGTAATGACGCTTATTTTAATACGCATTCGTAAGGTTCTACTTAATATCCAATCTAAATAAGTTTTTTAAACATCATGATCCCGATTTCTTAATGCGCAACTATTTTTGGCAATAAAGGAGAGGCTTTTATTCAATAATGAATAATTAATACCCCTGAAAATTATTAATGAGTAAATTAGAAATCATAATATTTTAACGAAAATAGAAACTCTGGGTTTATTCATTACGTTTATTATAAATATAGCAAACCTGGAAAAAAATGGATAGTTCAAAATTTTGGTGTTGATAAGTCTTTATTATTATAATGTAGTTGATTTGAATTTTTAGTTGAAGTAACTAGTTTTGTTCATTGAAAGTTATTTTTTTCTTCTAAGTTTGGTCGACTATTAGCTAGTATACATACTAGTTTATATGGGTTGCTGTTTAACTTATGCCTCATACCGAATTGGATATAATATAATTGACTATTTTAAACCATTTTAATTAATCTATTCAAAATAGCAGTTAATATTATTCCAATATTAGCAACTTTTAATTTTGGGTGGGTGTGTTAGTGTAATCTAATTACTAATCAATTGTAATAACAAAAGTTTCTTTTATTTTGGCTAGCTATTTCATTTTTAATTCCAATCCGTTTTACACTCAAATAATATTCCAATTATAGGTTTACAACTGATAATCTTTGGTATCAACTTCCTTTATCATCATACGTAAATTCTCGCCACAAATATCAACATTACAAACTTATATGTAGTTAAATTTATAACTTTTACTAGTAATTTTAAATAGATGATTTTTTCGCATTACATTAATAATGTTTCTGTTGGAATAGAAATCAAATGCAGTAAAATTAAGTCAACTAAACTGTCAGTTTAATTGATTGTACTGACTACAAATTGGCCGCAGTTTATAGGACTGTACTGCAAGTATAGTATAGTAAGTACCCACTTTAAATTAGGGTGTTGACTAAAGAATTTGATCATACAAATTAGTGTGTAGACCGGCTAGCAGTTTACTAGACTAGAAACTTATAATTTCATCAACAACCAATTTCAATACAGTACTAGTTACTTTGACCATAGTGATTCTAATCGATTACGTAGTAATGTTAAAGGCCTACCATTAATAAAACCTTTACTGCATATATCAATTTTGTATTGAGTAATACGCCAAAACTTTATAGTCTTTTTTGGTAACGACCTACGTTTATATATCATTTAAATAATTATTAATAAGGAGGGAATAATTTAGTAATGAGATTATTTACTTTAGTTCTAGGCGTTCAATGCGAGATACGTTTCGAAAAAAAATTTAATAGTGTTGGTAGGCCTTAGACGTTGCAGTGTTGTCGATTCGATTGGTCTTCGAAGTAACAGTAGTATTGTATTGGTCAAGTGGTAGATATATTGTTCTAGGTTTGGCAAACCGCTAGCCGGTTTGCACAGTAATTTGTATGGCCAATTGCTTGGCACATGCCCTAGAGTGAAGTGTAGCGTACTTCATTCGACTTATACTCAATGCGATAAGTCTGCACAAATCAATACATTTACAGTAAGATTAACTTTACTATAAGTAAAGTTAATTTATTGCACTATATATAATACTATTCCAATACTGGCGGCTTTTTAGTTTGTACGCGTACGTTAGTGTGACTGACTAATTTTTTCGGTTTATTACTAAATTACTTCCTAGTTGATTGACCAGATCTCTATCAATTCAAGTTAACTTCTATATTAAATTACATCTAATTTCATTTAAATTAACCATATTTAACTTCAATTGATTCATTACCTCGAGGTCCGAATTTATCAACTTCCTATAAAAAATTCCTTCGCTATAAACCTTTATAGGCTTTCACTTAAATCATGCCACTCAAATAGATTACAGTTATTAATCTACCGGCAGTCTTTTAATTTTCCGAAACACTTTTATCTGCCGTCATATAATCCAAACCTTTCGAACGGTTTATTAACGTAGCTTTCGATTCATTTAGTTAGCTTATTGCTATCTATAAACTTTTTTGAGGCATTGTTCGATAATATCTTCGTTATAACGTTGGCGAGGTTATATTCTCTATCAATTTATCGTAAGTCCTCAATTTTCCTTATTTTATAGTCTTTAAGGAGTGTTATTACGTCGATTATCATGTATTTTTCGCTAGTTGTTCCGAGCTTCGAAAAGTATTCTAAGAGACTCCTCAAGTTGGTACAAATTAGCACCAGGATAAAAAAAAAATCTTTAACTGGTTGATAACAATATTAAAAGTTTCCCACATTGTCATACCTACGTCGAAGCCCGCTATTATACCGTAAACCTCTAAAGTTAACACGCTTCGTATAATCTTTTGACATTTAATAGAGGTCAAATAAATCAAATTGCCGATAATGCTAAATTAGGTTTCCTATTTATATTGATTAACCAGGGTTATTAAAAAGCCGATCTGTCAAAGTAAGTCAATATTATTCAAAAAAAAAATCCGTCCATAAATATTATTAACTTAGCTATTAAAAGGTCGATTATAATCATTTTAATTTCACTATGCAAGTTCCGAATCTAATAATCAAACCTTTCATTTAGCCGGTTAAAATCCCTATCTATTGGCGTTTATACTTATTCTGTAATAAATAGGTCGTTAAATGTTTTCGGTTAACATAAGGTGATAATATAACTACCTCAATTACACTATTGCAGGTACCGTGAAACGCTAGCCTCGTTAATTTTGTTGATTATAACTAAAACAACATACGAAATCTTTTAGCAAAAGCTAAGGCTGGAATTAACACGAAGTATACAGATTAACGATTAATTAAATTCCTATTAGATATTTTCCGTTAAATTCGTTACCAGCTTATTATTTCGAAACTCAAAGTCCTTAATCGTTTTTTATTCCAGTATCATGAAGCTAGCCATTTTGACGAAAAAGATATCATTAGTTTTTATATCTACTATACCAAAAACTTTTTTACGTTACTAATAAGTACAGGTCGTACGTTAATAATTTTATCGCTAACCATGATTTAAGGTACAACTAGTAAATGAAGAACTAATAAACGTTTACTTGGGTTAATTCGTACAGTAGCTTAAGAGAATGTATTATCATACCTAAAGGGTAAATAGCATAGAGTTCCTATAATAGCTCTAATAATATGATATGTTATAAATCCGTTATTAACTACATATAAGCTTGCGTTATATCATGGCTATTAAGTATAAACTTGCCTTTAATTATAGCTAGAAAACTTACTGTCAAAGCAATAACTATATGCTAATTGATTTTCTAAATCGTTAGAGATTATGTAAAGATTTAGTTTTCATCTTTATTACCGTATCCTTAAGCGATTGAACGTGATTTTTCATACGGTCACCCCATAATCTTACCTTTAACCTCGTAAATAATCCTTAACTTAAATATTGTAACGTTTGGATTTTGGAAGTAAAATCAGTTTTCGATATAAATTATATAACCCTTCAAGTTAGTGGGTAATTAATTTCGACTTTCTTACTTTCCTGAAAGGGTTTACCAAAGGTTTTGATAATTTTTTACGCTCGTAACTTTAATGATAAATCTTTGTTATCCTTTTTTTCCTGCTTACCCAAGTAATATTATAAATACTATCCGGTATATATTTCTTCTGTTTCACGTTTTCATTTTTCCAAGGTCTTCCGCGCTGGCGGTATTTTATCGGCTTAACGATAATAGGTAGAGGAGGTTCGTATTAACTTGGTCGTTTAAATTCAAAGGCTTAAGGGTTTTTATCTTTAATACCCTTAATATAAGGCTTAACCTAAATAATTCAGAATAGTATAAGGCTTTTAGCAATTTCGATAACTTCTTTAGAGTTTGTAATACTTAATATCCTATACGGACCCTTTTATTTACCTGGCTCCTGATATACGATGATTTCACTTTATAATAGCTAAGTAAACACATTGATTATTAAAGGGCTGTTCTTGGTATTAAAGTTGTTATTGATTTGGCGGTGTATTAATTCTTTTTGTTGGAACAGTATTGCAATAGTATTGCATACAATGCAGTAGGTCAACTTTACTGTAAGTAAAGTTGACCATACTGCAAGTGTATTGCTTTGTGGAAACTTATCACATTAGGTGTAAGTCGAGTGCAGTACGTTGCACTTCATTCTAGGGCATAGGCTAAGCACTTGGCCATACAAATTACAGTGCAAACCGGCTAGCAGTCTACCAAACCTAAAACAATCTATCCACCATCTGACTACTGCAATACTACTGTTACTTCAAAGAAAACCATTCGAATCGACAACGTTGCAACGTCTAAAGCCTACCAACACTAATCAGTGCTTATTAGGTTAAGCACAGATTAGCTAAGTAAAAGAAGAAAGCTACTTTCTGGTTACGCTTTGTTCTTTTTAGGTAAAGTAAAAGAAAAGTTTTTGCAAAGGGCTCCTATACGCTGTATAGTTGTTCACGGAAGCAAGTAGGGAAGACTTATAGGCTGTGCAGTTGTTCGCAGCAGTCTATAAGTAAGCGACGGTATCGCTACTCGAAAACACCAAGAAATCTTTATTGATCCTTCTTGAAGGCGGTGAGATTGACCGCTAAAAGTCTTAAAGATCACCAAGCCAGCAAGTTGATAAACGGCTAAGTTAATTGCTACTGCAAGTACTACTATTACAAATCGCAAGAAAAACGACTAAGTCTCTACGCCAAACAACAACCTCTACCACCAACAACAACCTCCGACCGCGCACTACCTATACCAAATCTCTGCCCATACTTCACTTTTTTTCACTCCTTCTCCTTCAATTCAATCGTAAAGATCGCTAATACAGAGGAATTATTAAGTCGCGCCAAGAAAGCCATGTTGCGAAACTCTACGCTAAAATACCAAGTTCATACGCCCTGAATTACCAAGGCTTTACACCTAAGATCCCCAAGTCTACCACTACCAAGCCTTACACCAGCTAGATTGCCACGATGGCCTCAAAGCATAATGAAATCGATGCCGTGACCAATTCTGTCAGAAAGGAGGCAATTATTGTCCTCGGCGCCATTTTTGAGAAACACTATAACGAAGATCTTTGGTTTACTAAAGCCACTGAAAACTCTACTCCGAAACACCTGATCAACGCAATCGGCCACTTAATTCTCGATATAAATACTACCGGTATCAGCTGTAGACTTATAGCTTTCGACAACTTTTAAGACTAGTTCCGCAACTGCAGTCTAAACATATGAAAATAGGTGGAAAAACAAGCAAAGATAAGAATAAAAACCGATTTATTCGCTCAAAGAGTTAAACTCCTTACAAAAAGAGTAAAGGAAGGTAATCTAGCCAACTTACTTTACAATTGTGTCACAAATAAAGACCACTGATAGAATTTGTTTAAGGGTAAGAAGACTGTTGGTAATAATAACCTTTAACGTTCACACATACGTTCGTAAAAACCTGTCTAGGTTTAAACAGTTGAACGTAAGTAATTAATCGATTTATACCTTTTAAGCTCTTAAATCCATCAGTCCATTAAATAGGAATCTCGCCGGACCCCTTAACACTAAGAGGAGTACTACCAAGTCTCCTGCGGCGGAAACCCTTAAGTCCACTTTCCCTAAGCTCCTTAATAAGTTTAGTTTTAATAGCCAAACTAAGGAAAGACCGGCTTTATACGCGAGCGTACTATCGGCACAACCACTAACTTTTTCCCTTTAAACTTAGCCAGAGGCAATTATCCTGTTTACTAAAATTAGTAATAGCCTTATTCTTTTCCTTAGCTAGGTGAGGATTACGATCAGTATATTATACTTTCTCTTCAACGCGTTTTTGTAAAAGATACGGACTATACGGCAATCACTACACTCGTTAAGATTTGGGGGGGGCAAGGATATAACGGCAAGTCGTATAACCTTTTCGACGTCAAGTTACACCTATTCTTTAATATCTATCGCCAAATGAAAGTTAAATTGCTAGGTTTCTACTTGTTGTTTTCTAATATCTTTACCGGCCAAGTTAAGGACTATTACCTTCGATATCTAACGAATTATACCTTTTTCTGCGAAATTTACGATGGTATATAAGGCTACTTCAAATAAAATATTGACTTTACCTAATATCATATGTATCAAAATATCATTAAATGATTTTATATATTAAATAATAAAAGAGGGTCGAAAAGTAAAATGAACCTTTTAAATTTAATATTCAATATGCAAATACTTTGTTAAGAAGTAATAGGGAATGTAAAATCTAGCGAAAGCACTTTATGTTAGTAAGTTTGAAAAGTAATTACGGGTTATAAAAAGTTCGAATACGTTTTTTAATGCCTTAATAATACTTGCGAAGGTTTATTTTTTTAGCTAATTACGTTTCTCGTTGGCAACCGTAATTATTCGAGTTTTCGGATCGACTAGTATATATCTATAAGCTCCAGAATTTGGTAACGAAAAAGATCCTTCTAATTCGTATTATATTAATCGACGGTATGGAAGACCCAGTAAATACAGTTAATAAAGGGTTTGGACCTTTATTTATGAAAGAGAGTATTTATCCTTTCTAAAATCTTTAAATCCGTTAAACAAGTTTATCTTAAATGCCAAAAGATATTAGATTTACGGTAAATAAGGTTATTGGTTAATACGTTACACTGCTACCAAACATAATGTAAAACAGGTGATATACTATACGTAGTACCTCTTTACTTTAAAATAAGACTATATAAAGCGTATTACATAATTCGAAGGAAATAAATTTAAAAAAGAGGAAAATTGTTATGACCCAAGCACGTTGGTGGGTCAGGAAACAGGCCAGCATGCAGCTGAGCTACCGGTGATCCTCAGTGAGCACCGGTGAGCCTCAGTGAGCACCGGTGAGCCTCAGTRAGTACCGGTGAGCCTCAGTGAGCACCGGTGAGCCTCAGTGAGTACCGGTGAGCCTCAGCACTGAAGATGGTATGAAGGCCATAGGATATAAGGACACRGCCATCACCACATAGATAGTATTTCCTTCATAGCTCTTCAGTTGTCAATCTAAGTWTTCAGTCTCAGTATATTHTGAATAGCCTCACGGCTTTTGATCATTACTTGCACGGTTGCGATATTGTTCACTCAGCACCTCTGCTACCTTCTTGATAACATAAACCCTCTGACATCTTTTATATACTCACGGGTATTTAGTGTGATCATTACAAAAATAAGCCGAAGGTTATTGAATAACACGAAAACACCAATACTAATACCGGTATTAGTCCGTAAACCACGTAATAACTAGCCAACTACGTATTTATGTACCGCCTTACAAGTAAAGACCCCTACCGCCGTTATAACGATAAAGACCCTGACCTTATATAACTTTTTACCATTTAAAACCGATATGTAAAACAGGTCTTTTCAGGGATTATGCCAGATATAAGGTTCATACAGTACTTAACAAAAGGCTATTCGTAATACATCGCATTATAAAGGGATACGGATACTATTATGAAACTTAACTAGGCGAATATTAATAAGGCTAAAGTTGGCTTTAACCCTGGGAAAGAGATATTTTTACTGGAATCGACGATGGTAAAAACTATAGTTAGCTTTATTATTTTCCTTATCTTGGAACCCACTACCTTTTTCCTCCTTTACTTTAAAAATATAAAAAACTTAGGTGTTAACGTTAATATTTAGATTAATAAGTTCATACATATTAAAGCCGGTAAAAGGTTTTTTCTTAGCTTTAGGTAAGAGCATTTTCAATTTAATCTTTAAGAACCAAAGGCTGTAATATTGAACTTAACGGAGTCAAAATTTCGTTAATTATATCGTAAGTTTAATTACCCAGTAATTAATAGGCTTTATAAAATTTTAAAGGTACTTAGTTATAAAGATGTACATTTACTAGTACTGAAAATAGTTAAACGCCTTGATTACTATTGTAAAATATACTTTTAACCCCCCTTAAAGTTTAAGTTTACGTTGAAAAATATTAAGACTTTAACTCGGAAATTTTCGCAAACGTATTTTATCTGGAAGGTAAGCCAGTATTACACTTCGTGGATTCTGTTACGGCTTTTTACGGCACCAAATTCCTCAAAACCATTACGGCGAAGGAAATATAGGAAGTACTACGTACTTTGTAAATTAATACATATTTTGGTTTAACAAACGTGTTAATTTACGATACTGGTACCAACTTTATTACGATGGAGTTTTAAATTAATGTAAAGTTAATAGGAATTTAGTATAAATAGATTTCTGTAAAAGTTTATTAAGGTATTAGTAAGGTTAAAAGGGTATACATATTCCTACGAAAGGCTTACGATATCTTTATATTAGAAATCGAAAACTTTACGAGTTAAAAGGTACGGTTTAAGGTTTTAACTATATTATTAGTTCTAACAGACTTATATTAACTTTATTAATATTTAAAGCTTACTTAAATATGATAGTCAAGTTGTTACTATCGTTAAACACCTAAAAACGTGTTATAATATATAGTAAAGTACTAAAGAAACTAAGGAAGGAATTAATACGCCGCCAGGTTAATGATACCCTTAACACCAAAAACGAACCTTTAATAACAGATATGCTTTTACTCCCCTTTTGAAGTAAAGTCTTTATATAGCGTAAACTATGTAAATAAAATAAGCCGTATAAAATCTTAAATATCATTGACTTAAACGCTGTGATTGAAACTGCTAACGGTCCTGTAACTTTCTAAATTACATAAGTTAAGCCTTATCAAAGTCCCCTTAAACCTAATAAAAATCCTAACGTTGACAACCTTCGAGTCGAACAGATTGATTAATATAAACTTCCCGAGTTGATTGTTAACAAGCTGATGAAACGCCGATGGCGTAAAAGACTACCTAAAAGGAGGATTTACATTGAAAAGAAGGAAAATGGAGACTATAAACCTGACATAGTATATATAACGGTATAAGTATCTTAAAAAGAAAAGTCTAACAGAAAACTTACCTTTAAACCACGTGTCGAAGGTATTATTAATACACTGGGTAAGCTTTTTAAAAAAAAGTTATTAAGTAAAAATTAACGGCTTTTTATTACGGAGAGTATTCCAGTTTGTATTGTTAATGTAATTTAAAAGCTAAAATATTACTATTTTCAAGTTGAGGATAGGTTATGAGGTTAAGGGTAATACCACGAACCGGCTATATAAAAAGTTACGTCTAATCGCCTAAAGATATGGTAATAAAGGTAAGGACTAAATGTTATCTTAATCGCCTATAATCCAGAAAATTTACTAACGTTCAATCGTTATTATTAATATTAGTTTAATTATTATCGTAAAGAGTTAGTTTATACTTAATAACTAGGGTATCACGTAAACGTATATGTAATCTGCCACCTATCTTCAACGAATAATATTATTAAAACTATTATGAAAATTAGAAAACAAATTTCTAGCTGGCACAATAATATATTATATTAAGTCTTTATACGGATTGTCCAAAGCTAACGTTTATTAGTTTTCGACGTATTCAATACACTTTAAAACGAATTAGGTATAAAAACTTTAATACTTAACTTATACCTGTCAATTACAAAGGGTAAAAACTTTAATATCGTAGGTTAAGTAAATTAACGATACTCTTTTTCTAGGCGATACTATATTTATAGCGGCGAAATAACGTATTATCGAAAAGTTGGGCTTTTAAAAGTGTAAACCAGTTAAAACGTTAGCTAAGGAAATATAACTTAACTTTAACGAATCGTTACTCTGTATATATGATATTAGAGCTAAAAGCGATACTTATATTAGTCTATATTAAAAGGGGAAAACCACGAGCTTAAAAATTATCAACAAAGCTAACAAAGCAAAGGTACAAAGATACTTGAAGTAGAGGGTGCGTACGGCTTATATTGTTACATTATATTAGCCGAAAACATTATACAACCTTTCCATTATGATATAGGTATAGAACCCGTAAAATAAAAACTTTAACAGGTTAAATAAACGGATTTAGTAACAAATAAATCACGTAAAAAGAGGGATTAATATAGTTTTTGTAAATCTAATAAAGGCGAAGCTAATAATATTTATGAACGGGTTATTTATTAATAATATTAACCTTACATTATAAATCAACTTCCTAATAATGCTCGTTAACGAGGATAAGTCTAAAAGGCAGTTTACGATTATTGGAAACCTTATATACTAGATATCTGTTAAGTGTAAACGTGTAATTCGAAGCGTATTAACCTTTAAAGTCTGCGGTATAATGGTAGACTTTAATATCGATATAGTAACAAGTGGATTATTAAGAATTATTATCAAATAGCTAAGTTTGCTACCGATATCTATAATAATATATATCGATTCCAGGAGCCTTTACGAATGCCTCTTAAAATTAGGTACGACTAATGAAAAACGCCTGATAATAGACGTAATGACATTAAGGGAGGTATACAAAGCCCGGGAAATCGATAAGTTTCGGTGAATCAATGGCAAAGATAACTCTGCCGATGCTATAACTAAAGCCACGCCCAATAGCGTCCTAGAAAGGTTTGTGGATAGTAATACCCTAACTATACGAATCGAGGAATACGTGGACCGCCCAGTACGTGACATAGAGGAATAGGGTTTCTCCGGCAAATTGGAAGACCGCCAGAACAATGGTGGCGATGACAGCAGTTTGAACTACTGGAAAAAGGTACGCAAGTGGTGGCGTACTTGATTTGCGCAGGTGTGTGGCGAAGGATTGGTTGCGATAGCAGCAGTTTGAACTACTGGCAAAAGGTACGCAAGTGGTAGCGTACTTGATTTGCGCAGGTCTATGGCGAAAGATCTGTGCACAGGATTTGAGGAACGAAGGCCTCGGAGGGGTGGAGCAAAAGGGCTACAAGGGGCCGTAATTGAGGCTGTTTCCAGTATAAATTAATCGGAATTGACAGGGGTCTAGATTGTTGTTGGCTTGTGGATTAAGGAGGGATTTCAAAGGTTGCCACCAATTGATGGCAAGTCATGCTAGCGTGCAGGCACAAAACAAAAAGCCGCTAGTGTTGGAATAGTATTGCAATGGCATTTCATATAATGCAGTAGGTCAACTTTACTATAAGTAAAGTTGACCGTACTGCAAGTATATTGCTTTATGCGGACTTACTGTATTAGGTATAAGTCGAGTGCAGTACGCTACACTTCACTTTAGGGCACGGGCCAAGCACTTGGCTATACAAATTACAGTACAAACCGGTTAGCAGTCTGCCAAACCTAGAACAATACATACACCATCTGACCACTGCAATACTACTGTTACTTTGAAGAAGACCATTCGAATCGACAACGTTGCAACGTCTAAGGCCTACCAACACTTTTCGTAATTCCCTTAAAGCTTTGCTATAAGCCGTAACACGTTTTTAAGTATTCGTCGAAGTCAGAGATTTACTTATTAAGCGTAGGTACGCTTTAAAGACTAGGAGTGTTAGCACTAAGCCGTTAGGTCTTATAGTACCGTTAAGGCTTTTTATTGCTATTTGTCAACGTACCTCCGAGTTTATAAAACTTCCAATTTTTAACGTAAGGATATTATATGTTTGGCGAAGTAAGGCGTTTATCCTTTTAATCTTCCCAATACTTTATTGGACTTTTATAGATACCCATTTAAATTAAATACCTATTATTTTTCCATTCTCTTAAAACTTTACCGCAGCGAAGTTTACACCACATTGTAAACGACGACGTTAAGTGGACTAAGGTACGTATTAATCTATAATATACTTAACGTTTCTCATGTATCCTTTGCCGAAAGAGACTTTAAAAACTTAGCTCCGTTAAAAAAGGTTACGGAATTAATGATATAAAGAATAAGTTTGTTGTTGAACTAAAATATATCGATGAAGATTTCGTAGTTGAAATCCTTATTATTTTCAAATGTAAACTCAAATCTCTAAAGGACTTAGGTATACATTTGATAGTAGTGGCAAATCCTTTTAATAGCTTTTATGGAAAATTATTTTATATCGTTATACCCTATAGATTTTAGAACTCTATATAACCTATTAACAGCTGGATAATTAAAACACTGGTATAATTAACGTATTTCGGGTTTCATTAGGTATAATACCATTATTTTAGGACTTTAAAGATGAAACTATAAATACCTCTACTTAAAGGCAAGTAAAAATCTTTAACTATTCTTAACCAGTTTATTTATATTAACATCGACGTTAATACCGAGAGTCTTTATGTCCTCAAAATAAAGAAGAAAAAAGGTAGGAGACTTAAGGATATAGAATGTAATTGCTTTTATAATAGTTTGAATTACCGTTATCTATAGTAATGACAATTGTTCTCCCGGGCCAAAGCCCACTTTAGCTTTATTAATATAGTAACAATTAATCTTAATAACTATAGTATTTTCCCTTTGTAGTATCATATACTGCGAATAGCCTCCTATTAAGTACCTTCTTACACTTATATCCGGCATAATACCTTAAAACGGGTGGTCCGCATAACGATTATAAAGATTAAAGGTGTATAAGGGGTTAAGGATTTGATCGGGGCAAAGGTAGGGGTCTTTACCACTTAAACAATATAAGAAGGTATAGTTGGCTAAGCATTAGGCCGTATCAAAAGTAGTATCTTTATGCCACTTGATTTTCTTGTGGGCATTAACGGCATTAATTAACTTGTCCCTTTTAAAGTCTGCGACTTGATTTAAGTAATTTTGTTTAGAAGTAGTGGGGTATTTAACGTGGTATACTGCTTTTCTATTATCATACTTGGTGAGGGGATACTGGGTTAACTAATAGTTAGACTTACCACATACACAGCTTTTCTTACCACTATTACGACAATAATATTTACGGTTAACAAGTTCAATTGAATACTATTAACGTTAATATAGTTATTACTTTTAGTTTAAGGCTAAGGTCAATAATCCAAACCTTAAACGTTATGAGTGCCTGTATTTACAGTCGATGTATTTAACCACTGTAAGGTTTTTTTATCCAAGTTAACAAAATTAACAATTTAGGTGTATATACCAAGCGAATTTGGTATACGCGGTATTAATATGGTAAGAGAGGAATGTAACTAGCTAAAAAAGTCTTTGCAGGTAGTATTTCAGAATTATAAACTGTATTTAAACTCGCTAACACCTGTAACTGCTACCCATACCTACTCGCGAAGTATAACTTCGCCAACATAGGCTTTCCCTATTATTTTATAACATAATAGTAATTTCTTAAATATGTAGTTAAGGACGTTTATTAATATTTCCTCCTTTTTTTTCTTTGCTATTATTGTAGTCCACCTCGTAGTAGTTTAGTCTGTATATTATTATGTAAGTTGAACGTCGTATTCGAAGTGGCTTTTCGTAACATTGTAAATTTCGTAAAACGTGGTTACTTAGGTTAGAAAGGTTAGGTAGTAGTCTTTGGCGTGCCCTGTAAGAATTCCGGAAAATAATAAATGAAAGCCTGAAAGGGAAACCTCCATCCACTTACAAATGTTTAAAAAAAGCATTATTTTAGTGTCAAAAAGATTATAAGGCTTTCAGTCATACTTCTCTATATTATTCCAAATCTTGGCTTAATCCGTTAAAAGTTTGTAGTTAATGTTAACTATTTTAATAGGTTTTATAAAAATGTCGCGATAGTTATCTCAGCTTTAAATAATATTTTTGGCAGTTTAAGCCTTAAAACTTCCGAGGTCTATTGTTAAAGGTAATTACCAATCGCTTAGCCCAAGAAATAAAGTTATGTGATAGGACTTGTGGTGAGCTTTCGTATGTAGGCAAATCTGAAGGGAAAAAGTTTTTAAGGGGCTTAACAATTAAATTGCTAAGGGACAATAGGTACTTCAATGTTTTGGAAGGCTTAACGGTCCTGTTTAGTTAATTGGTGTAAAATGCTAACTTTGATACCTTTAACCGCATTGGTGACCGCTACTTCATGTGCCCTATTACCGCTAATAGCGTACTTCGCGTTATTATATAAAGGTACTAAACTTCTGAATAAGTTAATAAATTTCTTATTGCTAACTTGTGAAAAGGTTTAACTTAGCTAATGGTAAGTTTAAGGTCCCTTAAATCGCGTATAAGGCTGATAAGATTCCTTAATAGCTTTTCTTTTAGGTTGTAGATTGTAAAGGTATTTTTAAAATTGAGCTAAATCGAAAAAGGTTTATTCCAAAGTCGTAAAGCCTTATATTTAAACGAAGATCTCTCGTTTCTTTAATTTGGATCTAATATTTAACTTAATCTCTTTTTCAACTGCTTTCTATATATTAATTATTTAGTTCTTCAAAATTTACAATATTTGTTGAAAGTACAGTTAGAATCATAGCTATTGTTATATTTTACGGTAAAGTATCCAATAAAGTTAGTAAAGTGTTTTTCCTTTAATTTCTCATTAATATCCATCGCCTAAAGATAGTCTTCATAAATCTTTATAAAAACAATTCTGAGGTCTTTAATTGTTTTTTTACTTTTGGGGTCGGTAATAGCTTTAAAGTAAGCGTTGGCAGTAAACATCTTGATGTTTTAGCTTATATAGGGCACATAGGATGCGTAAAGCGAGGGACATACTAATCTTAGGCGTGGAAAACTCAGTGGTTTGGGGTGAAGTTGCGTAGGAACTTGGCGATTTAGTGTGGAGTTGCATAACGTAACTTTCTTAGCGCAACTTGGTGTTTTCGCTTAGGACAGCGAACTTAGCGATTAAATTGACGTAGGGAGTAAAAAGGGTAAAGTAGGGCAAAGGTCTGGTGTAATAGGTAAGGTCGGAGGTTGTTTGTTATTAAAGATTATAGGTAAAGGTCGAAAGTTGTTTGTTGTTTTGGCTGTGAGACTTAATCGTTTTTTTTTTACAGTAGTAGTATTTGCAGTAGTAATAACTTAGCTGTTTTCCAACTTGTCGTTTAGAATTTTTAACAGTCAATCTCAACGTCTTTAAGAAGGATTAATAAAGATTTCTTGGTGTTTTTCAATAGCGATAGCATCGTTTACTTCCAGATTACTGTTGGGGACTAACGCAATCCAAAAGTCTTTTCTATTTTCTTGTCGTTGGGGACTGGCGTAGTACTAATAAAAGCTTTTCGCAAAAAAATTTCTTTTACTCTAACTACCGTAGCCGTAAAGCGTAACCGAAAAGTAGCCTTTTCTTTTACTTATTCAATTTGTACTGAAGTCAATAGTCAAATACTAATTAGTGTTAGTAAACCTTAAACGTTACAACGTTGTCAATTCAATTGGTCTTCAAAATAATAGCAGTATTTCATTAGTCAAGTAGTGGATGTATTGTTCTAGGTTTGGTAGACCGCTAGCCGGTCTGTATAGTAATTTGTATGGTCAATTGCTTGGTCCTTACCCTAGAGTGAAGTGCAGCGTACTGCACTCGACTTACACCCAATTCAATAAGTCTGCACAAAGCAATACACTTGCAGTACGGTTAACTTTACTGTAAGTAAAGTTGACCTACTGCACTGCATGTAATACTATTCTAATAGATAGCTTGATTTATGTTAGGTGTAAGGTTTAAAATGATATATATATAGCCTAACTTTTAATTGATTACACTAATAATATAAATCAATGCCGTGAACATATATGTAATCGCTCGTTGAAAAATTATTAATGATTATACAATAGTCCATTCATTTATTTTTGATATTTAAATGAAATTTACGATGGTTATAAAATATACGATAAATACAAAACATTAAGTTTATTTTCACTTACTGTTAGAAAAAACACTAATAGATTGTATGTAAAGAAATAATTCATTCGTTAGTATAGGAAAAATAGTTTCAGAAGAAAGAATTTGTCCTAAAGATAACTTGGTTAACAGCCGTAATAATATGTAAATTTATGTTATTAACGAAAAAAAATAAGGGTTACATGAATTAAGACAATGAAATACAAATATATAAATATAGTACAAGCTAATAAATAGTTATTATTATTAAGTGACAAATTTCATAATTGTAAACATTACGAACGTGATTGCTTATAAGAGAGGGAACGGCATTAACAGAGTTAACTATTAGTAGGCATTAGACGTTGCAACGTTATCGATTAGATTGGTCGAAGTAACAGTAGTCGTACATAGTCAAGTGGTGGATGTATTGTTCTAGGTTTGTTAGACCGCTAGCCGGTCTGCACTGTAATTTATATAGCCAATTGCTTAGCCCATACCCTAAAGTGAAGTGCAGCGTACTATACTCGACTTACAACCAATGCGGTAAGTCTGGATAAAGCAATACACTTGTAGTACAGTTAACTTTACTATAAGTAAAGTTGATTTACTGCACTGTACGTAATACTATTCCAACATTGGCAGATTTCTAGTTTATACGTATACGCTAGTATAGCTTACTAATCTTTTCCAGTTACCACTAAATTACGCCCTCGTTGACTAGTTAAACCCTTTTTAATTCCAATTAACTTTTATACTAAACTACATCCAATTAAATGTAAATTGAACTTATTTCAATTTAATTGCTCCGTTGCCTCGAGGACCAAATTTATTAACTTCTACAAAAAGTCCCCTCGTTATAAACCTTTATAAACCTTTAGTTTAATCATACTACTTAAATAGATCGCCGTTATTAATACCTTAGCAGTCTTTTAGTTTACCGACACACTACTATCTGCTGTCACGTGATCCGAGCCGTTCGAGCGGTTTATTAATGTAGCCCTTGATTTGTATAGTCAATTTATTACTATTCACAAACTTTTTTAAGGCTTTCTTTGGCGATACTTTCATTATAACGTTAATGGGGTCATCTTTGTTATCGATTTATAGGAACTCTTTAATTTACCTTTTTTACAGTCTTTACAGAATGTTATTACGTCGATTATTAGGCGTTTTTTGCTAGTGGTTCCGAGCTTCGAAAGGTATGTAATGAAACTTCTCGAGTTGGTACAAATTATTATTAGGATAAGAGGAATCTTTAATTACTTGGTAATAATATTAAGGGTTTCTCACAATGTTATACCTATATCGAAGCCCGCTATTATACCGTAAATCTTTAAAGTTAATATGCTTCATATAATTCTTTTATACTTAACGAAGATTTAGTAAATTAAATTACCGATAATACTAAACTAGTTTTCCTGCCTATATTTATTAACGACGGTTATTAGGAAGCGAATCTATAAAGATAAGTTGGTATTATTTGTCAAAGACCCGTCTGTAAAAGTTATTAGCTTAGCCTTTAAGAAATCTATTGAAACCATATTAATCCCACGGTCTAAATTCCGCGTCTACCACATAACCCTCTTTTTCAGCCGGTTAAAATCCTTATCCGTTGGTGTTTACGCTTATACCGCAATAGATAAACCGTAAAAAGCTTTCGATTGGCATAAGATAATAATATAACTACCTCAAACACGCTACTCCAGGTACTGTTAAGCCCTAGCCTCTTCAATTTTATCAATTATAATTAAAATAATACCTTAACTTTGCTAAAGAAAGTAAAAGCTGGTATTAATACTAAATATACGAATTAACGATCTATTAAAATCCAGTTAGGTGTTTTTCGTCAAAGTTGTTACTAACTTGTAATTTTAAAACCTGAAGTCTTTAATCGCTCGCTATTCTAATATAACAAAGCTAGCAGTTCTGACGAAAAAGGTATCGTTAATTTATTTACCAACTATGCCGAAATATTCTTTTACGTTACTAAAAAATATGGGTCGTACCTTAAGAATTTTATCGCTAACCGTAATTTAAAGTACGACAGGTAGGTTAAAAACTAATAAACGCTTATTTTAATTAATTCGTATAATGGCTTAATACAACGTATTACTATACCTAAAAGGTAAATGACATTGATTTCATGTAACAGATTTAACAATACGATCCACTGTAAATCCTTTACTAATTACGTATAGGTTTACGTTACATTATAGTTATTAAATATAAACTTACTTTTAGTTTTAATTAACAAACTTATTACTAATACAACTACTAAACGCTAACTAATTTTCCAAATAGTTAACTATTATATAAGGATTTAGTTTTTATCTTTATTACCATATCTTTAAGTAATTAAATATAATTTTTCATGCGGTCGCCTCGTAGTTTTAACTTTAACCTCGTAAATAATACTCGACTTAAAAATCGTAACGTTTAGGTCTTAAAGGTTAAAGTTGATCTTCGACACGAATGATACAACTTTTCGAGTTAGTAAACCGTTAATTTCGATTTTATTAATTTCTTTAAAAGGCCTACCAAAAATATTAATGATCCTTTATACTCGAAGCTTTAATATCAGGTTTTTGTTATTCTTATCTTTCCTGCTTACCCAAGCAATATTGTAGATGCGCTCCGATATATATTTCTCCCCTTCAACGTTTTTCTTCTTTGGAGGTCGCCCGCACCGACAGTGTTTCATTAGCTTATCGATAACAGATAAAAAAGTTTCGTATTAATTCGGTCGCTTAACTTAAAAGGCTTATAGGTTTTTATCTTAAATATCCCTTAAATAAAGCCTAACCTAAATAATTTGGAAAAATACAAAACCGATAACAGTTTTAACAATTATTTTAAAGTTTACAATACTTAATATTATATATAAACTCTTTTATTTACCTGGTTCTCGCTATACGAGGACTTTACTTTATTACGATAAAGTAAACACATCGATTGTTAAAGGGTGGTTTCTGGTATTAAGGGCGTTATTAACTTAGCGACGTGTTGATTCTCTTCGTAATTACCTCAAAGCTTTACTATAGGCCGTAATACGTTTTTTAAAGACTTGCTGAAAGCGGAGATTTACTCGTCAGATGTAAATACACTTCAAAGACTAGGAGTGTTGATACTAAACCGTTAAGGCTCATAGTATTGTTAAGGCTTTTCACTGTCATTTATAGGCGTGTTTCTGAATCTGTAAAGTTTTTAATCTCCAATATAAAGATATTATACGCTAAGAAAAGTAGGGTGTATACTATTTTAACCTTTTCAATGCTTTAATGGGCTTCTATAGGTATCTATTTACATTAAATACCCATTATCTTAGCATCTTCCTAAAATTCCGCCGCGGAAAAGTTTGTATCAGCATCGTAAACGATGATGTTAAGTAGACCCAAGTACGTATCAATCCATAATATCCTTAACGTTTCCCATGTATCCTTTACCAAAAAGGAAGTTAAAATCTTAACCTTGTAAAAAAGATTACGGAATTAACAACTTAAAAAATAAACTTATTATCTAAGTAAAATACATCAATAAAAATTTCGTAATGAAAATCTTTATGGTTTTTTAATATAAACTTAAATCTCCGGAAGGATTAGACATATGTTTAAGAGTAATAGCAAAGCCTTTTAATAACTTTTAGGTAAAAATATTCCATATAGTTATGCCCTGTACACTTTAATACTTTATATAGCCTATTAACAACTAGATAGTTAAAACCGTTTTTAATAAATTCGTTTACGTTGATATTAACATTAACGCTGAGAGTTTTTATATCCTTGAAGAAAAAAACTGGCGGGGCAAGGGACTTAAAGATATAAAATGTAATTGCTCCTACAACCGTTTAAATCACTGTTATTTCTAGTAACGATAATTGTTCGCCTAAGACAAAGCCAATTTTAGCTTTATCAACATTATAACGATTCATCTCAATAACTATAATATTTTCCCTCCGCAATATCATATACTACAAATAGCCTCCTATTAATTACCTTATTACTCCTATATCTAACATAATACTATAAAACGTATAGTCCGCATAACGATCGAGAAAATTAAAGGTGTGTAAAGGGTCAGGGGCTTGGTTAAGGCAAAGGTAAGGGTTTTTACTAGCTAAACGGTACAAGAAGGCGTAATCGGCTAATTACTAAGCCGTACCGGAAGTAGTATTTTCGTATTAATTAATTTACTTAAGGACATTAACAACGTTAATTAGCTTATTACCTTTAATGTTTATGATTTAATCCAAGTAATCCTGTTTCGAAGCAATAAGATATTGGATGTAATATACTAATTGACCATTATTACATTCGGTAGAGGGGTGCCGAATGAACTAACAGCTAAACTTACCACAAATCCAATATCTCTTACCATTATTACGATAATAATGCTTACGGTTAATAGGATTACCTAAATCTTATTAACGCCAACGTAACTACTACCTTTAATCCAAAGTTAATGGGCTAAACCTTAGGCATTATAGGCGCCCGTACTTACAGTCGACGTAATTAATCACTATAATATCTTCTTTATCCACGTTAATAAAGTTACCAACTTAATAGTACATAATAAATGAGTTTGGTATACGCGTTATTACTGTGGCAAGCGAAAAGCGTAACTGGCTGAAAAAGCTTTTGAAGGTAGCATCTAGACATTATAAAGCGTATTCAAACTCGCTAACGCCCGCAACTACTACCTATACCTGCTCGCAAAATATAATTTCGCCAACGTAGGCTTTCCATATTGCTTTTTAATACAGCATCAACTTGTCAAACATTTGATTAAGGATGTCCATTAGTATTTACTCCTCTTTCTTCTTCGCTATTATCGTAATTCACCTTGTAATATCTCAATATAAGTAATATTACGCAAGATAAATATCGTACTCGAAGTAACCTTTTATATCATTATAAATTTCGCGAAAAGTAGTTATTTAGGTTAGGAAGGTTACGTAATAGTCCTTAACATACATTATAAGGATTCCAGGAAAGAATAAGTAAAAACTAGAAAAGAAAACCTCTATCTACTTACAAATATTAAAAAAAAAATTATCTTAATATCAAAAAAGTTATAAGACTTTTTATTATATTTTTCTATATAATATCAAATCTTAACGAAGTTTATAAAAAGCTTGTAATTAATGTTAACCATTTTGACAAGTCTTAAAGAAAGATCGCGATAATTGTCCTAACTATAAGTGGTATTTTCTGGCGATTTAAGCCTTAAAACTTCCTAAATACAGTGTTAGGAGTAATTACCAGTCGCTTGACCCAAGGGGTAAAATCCTATAATAGGACCTATAGTGGGCTTCTGCACGTGGATAAATCTAAAGGGGAAATGTTTTTAGAGAGCTTAACAATTAAATTGCTAAAAGGCGATAAGTACTTAAAGGTTTTGAAAAACTTATCGATCCTACTCAATTAACTAGTGAAAAGCGTCAATATCAATACCTTTAACCGCGTGGATGGCCGTTACTTCATGTACCCTGCCACTGCTAAGGGCGTACTCCATATTGTTACATAAATATACTAAATTTCCGAATAAATTAACTGGTTTCTTATTACCAACGCGTAAAAAGGCTTAACTTGGTTAAGGATAAGTTGGTATTCCCCTGGATCACGTATAAGAGCATTAAGGTTTCTTTACAGCTTTTCCCTTAAACTGTAGACCTTAAAACCATTCTTTAAGCTATACCAAATCGAAAACTTCCTGTATTAGTCTTATAGTCTCCTAAGTTGGCAAGTAAACCCCTTGCCACTTAAGTTCCACTTCAATCTTTATTTTAACCCCTTTTTAAACCGATATCCACAAATTTATAATCAAGTCATTAAATAGATTACGAAAGTTATTAAAGGCATCATCGGAGTCATCGGTATTACAATACTTAACGATATAGTAACCAACGAAGTTTGTAAAGTATTTTTCGGTTAAATTTTCATCAATGTCCTGTCCCCAAAGGTCATGGTTATGAAATTTGGTAAAAAGTTATCCGAAGGCCTTAATTGATTTTTTATTGGCAAGGTCGGTAATAGCTTCAAAGTAAATGTTTACGGTAAATATTTTGAGGTTTTAGTTTTATAGAGCTTGGCAAACGTATAGGGCGAGGAACTTGATAATCTTAGACATAAAAACTTGGTATTTTGGCATAAATTCGCGTATAAACTTAGCGATTTTGGCGTAGAGTCGTGTAATATGACTTTCTCGGCGTAACTTAATTTTTCCGCTTTAGGTAGCGAACTCGACGATTAAAATGATATAAAGAGTAAAAAAAGTAAAGTAGGGCAAAGATTTAGTATAAAGGGTAAAATCGAAGGTTGTTTATTGTTAAAGATTATAAATAGAGAACAAAGGTTATTTGTTATAGACTGTAAGACTTAGTCGTTCTTCTTGTAATAAAAGTACCCGTAGTATTACTAACTTAGCCGTTTACCAACTTACCAAACTTTAAGGCGTCTAATAGTCAATCTTAACGTTTTCAAAAAAGATTAATAAATATTTTTTAGTGTTTTTAGTAACGATACCGTTGTTACCTCTGGTCTACCATAAAAACAGGCGTAGCCTAAAGGTCTTCCTCACGTACTACCGTAAAAACTGACATAATAGTAAAAGCTCTTCGCGATTTTTTCTCTTCTACCATAACGTTAACATAAAACGTAACAACTAGAAAGTAACTTCTTATTTTACTTAGCTAATATTTGTTTAACTTAATAAACAAGTAAGTACTAATTAGTATTGGTAGACCTTGAACGTTACAACGTTGTCGATTCGATTAGTCGAAGTAACAGTAGTATTATGTGGTCAAGTGGTAGATATATTGTTCTAGGTTTGGCAGACCGTTAGCCGGTCTGCACTGTAATTTGTATGGATAATTGCTTGGCCCATGCCCTAGAGTAAAGTGCAGCGTACTGAACTCGACTTACACCTAATGCGGTAAGTCTGCACAAAGCAATACACTTGCAGTACGGTCAACTCCACTGTAAGTAAAGTTAACCTATTGCACCGCGGGTAATACTATTCTAACATTAACATTAATACTATTTACGATGTACTAAAATATTTTATAGTTAATAATGACAACACAATTTTTGTAATATATTAAAGCATTTTACACCGTTTGTTAATGAGTTATTTACTGTTATGGAACACACTAGATTATTTTACTTTTGCGGAAGAAACGCTGATACGCTGGTAGTAATATTATAAGTTAATACTTAAACTAATTATTGTAAGGAATCAAGCCTTAACAATTACTATGCTTTTTACTATACTTTTGCGATACTTCCATATTGTTTTTTAGTATACTTATTATATAACCAACTACATTACCAGGTTACTCCTTATTATTCGTTATGTATTGACTTTATAATACATATCTCTTTTCTTTTTTCATTAACAGTTAAAAACAGTATTTAACTACTTTAAGCAACAAATCTAACCTAGTTTTTATATAAAAGTAGAAAATGATATCAAATGTAACCTTATCAAAGAATATTCAAACATTTAATTTTAGCGATTAACTTTCAATTTTTTTAATAGTTTTAACTTCATGAAACAGGAATAGTTCATATGAAAGATGTAAATTTAATTGTTTCTCATTTATTTTTTAACTTAAAGGATTTTAATATAAATTTAGCTTTTCACTAATTCCAAAGTTTTGGCAAATTAATAATTGGGTTTTAATTTTGAAATCTTTGAGACTTGTAAAATCCAATTCAATATAATATTTAGATTTTGAAATTAGTTTCATAAAGATTTCTTTATGATCTAACGATACTCTCGCGACTAATAAACTACTGTAAACAATGAATGCAATATACAAACTCTTCCTACTTTTTGCCGCAAACAACTAACACATGTTTGTAAAAGTACTTCATAAGAATCTTTCTTTTACCTTGCGCAATCGTAAAGCGTAACAACTAGAAAGTAACTTTTTCTTTTACCTAGCTTATTTGTGTTTAACTCAATAATTACTGATTAGTGGCTTTTACTATTACAATGTAGTTGATTCGATTCCCTGGTCGAAGTAACTGGTGTATCGCATTCAAAGTGACGATTTATTACTTCTAAGTTTGGCAGACCGCTAGCTGGTTTACATACTAATTTGTATGGGCAACTGCTTAGCTCGTGCTCCACATTGAAATGGGCACTGTACTGCAATTGACTTACAGTAAATACAGTCAACTTGTAGTCAATGCAGTTAACTTGCAGTCAGTACAGTCAACTTGACTGTCCTGCAATTGACTGCTATTCCAACAGTATGATTTTGGGTGCAAGACGGACGGGAATTAATGTAGTAATGCCTGTTGAGGATAAGAAAAACTTTCGCCGATACTATTAATTGATAAAGTAACATATTGGCACGCACGTATAAAACAAAAGTCGCCAATATTAGAACAGTAGTTAATTATAATGCGGTTACGTTAACTATATTGACCACAAATACATCACAGTGCGATGCCCAATTCAGTGTAGGGCACAGGCTAAGCAGTTACTCATACAAATTAGTGTGCAGACCGGCTAGCGGTCTGCCAAACTTAGAACAATACAACACTACCTGACCTTTGCAATACTACCTGTTATTTCGACCACGATTCGAATTGATAACGTTGCAACGATAAAGGCCTACCAACACGTGGGCTCTTTTATCTACCATATTTCTGAACGTGTTGCCAATTCAACTTGAGATATTGGGATGTTGAAAGTGGACAGGAAGAAGGTAGGTTCTCTTATGAACACACTGCACCGGGCCAGACCCAGAAGACCCAAGCCAAGCACACATTCTAAGTTACATTGCGAAACTCTAACATCGGGATCGATGCCGAACAACATCATCACAAATCCAAAATTCAATCTTACGGCTATCATACTTGCAAGCAAACGTCAGGTAGTAATGGAAGAGGTTTCGTGGAACGAATTACTTTCTGTGTACACGGTCGCAAGACTGTTGCACGGAATGTGTCCATCTGATTGTTATGGAAGTATGGAGTAGGATACAAGACAGAAGACAGGCCCGCTGTACTGTACTGTACTAATACAGGCGTCAATGCAGAATAGACCACACCCCACATACGCTCCACCTTCCTTGATAAGCGCGCGGCGAGAAGGATCCATTCATGGTCCTTATCGCTTTAATTTACCGCACGACACCACAACAAGTGTGTCATTAGTTCACCTTTATCAGCGATTGCGGAATGAATTACTTTGCTGTCACCGATTGCGATTGTGTGTTGATAACTTGTGTTGATAAGTTATATTGCTTTGGATTTGGATACATATATGTCAGTGCAATGTTTTCCTGCGCAGATGTGCAACACGCAGTGTGGCCACTACCGCTTTGAATATTTCTTCCGAGCGGAAAACGTTGCGCAAAAGTTGGGTTGATGCAGATTAGGCTTTAGCTCCAATGAAGTGTTTGTTAGTGGAGTGTTCGCGGAGGCATCCATTTGCTCCGGCTCCAGAACGAACATCCTCCAGCCTCGTGGATTGGTTCGGGTTCCAACTGTGGTGTGGGTAGAAAGCTTTCAGTCAAATGGCGCCATGAAAGCCAGGGCGAAGGCACGTGACCCCTGGAGTAACCACGCACTCGGGTCGGATTCATGTACCGTCCGTCCTTACTATAGTATCGGTTTGATTTGCTGCGCGACACTGCAGCCAGGCTGTAAATTCATGGTGTGATGTCACATGCGTATTTGGGGTTGTTGCGCCATCCCTTGTGTCCGCGGGGATCAGGGCCGGCGATGATACTACCAATGAATACGTACTAAGAGGTTGATGGCAGGAGACAAGCGATGATCCGAGGAACAAGGACGTAGTCAAGTAAATCATTGCATGTTTGAGAGTTGCTTGGATGCGTCCAGCTCAAGCTGCTGGGTTTACCGTGTGTGGATTACTCGAGATGAGAGGGTGTCGGGCTTACGTAATCACGCCGTCCAAATGATTCCAGACTCAACCGCAAGGCAACCGCACCTCAACTGGGCACACAATGTACCCCAGAATCTCAACACCGCTTCGCACACTACACATGCAACTCACACCCCGCCCTCGATGTGTTGAGCTCTAGCCGGTCTCCCAGACATGCCGCAACTACACAGACTGGCGCGCCTGGGAGGGCTGGGGCGTCGGCCCCAGTCGATCCTGAGGACACGCTACAAACGCCCGAGCACGACGCACGTTGCAGCAAGTGACGCTGCCGGATCAACGCTGATGCGTGCCCAATCCCGCTTCTTCGCCATAGCAGTTCAAGCAGACCAAGTAGACCAAGCAGACCAAGCACAGCAAGTGTCGCTTCACGACGCCAACGACGGCGACGGTGGCCCCGCCGGTGGCCCTGCCGGTGGAGCATCCGCATTAGACCGAAAGGTGAGCGTGCAGGCGCACGACACGGTCTTGTGGCGAACACTGCCGGGCATCCCATACAACCCACTCGACGCCCCGCTGCAGCCCATTGCAGGACCTGCAAAGCTCTGGGGGGACATGCTCCGAATTCACCACAAGAGAGCATACCTGAAATTCTTTATAGACGAAGCCATGAAAACGATCCCCATCTGGGAGACCCACAGCCCGACCAGGACGGCAATCACGGCGCATCGCAAGCTGACGACGGAGCTTTACATGTATCGTATGTGGTTCCAGTCCCTCTGCTGCTCACCACGCCGAGTGTGTGTCTTGTACTGACTCTCCACGACGCAGTGCAACAGCAGTACGGATCCTTCTGGACATGGCGGCTTGAATGCGGCAAAGCCACATGGGGCCACTCGTTGGTCAAGCAATGCAGAAGCTGGATCAATGCAAGTCAATGCCTGGAAAAATTGTGCGCCAAGGCCCTACGGACCATCCAGCAAGGCGACGAACTGTCGCAGGCTCGTTTCTTTCGAGCACACGGCGCCATCATTCGACGCACTGCCAGGGCTTGTAAGGCCTTGGATCGGGGCAAGGAGCTGGCTCACCAAGCCCGAACGCTGCTCTGGCAGTGGCACCTCCAAGCGCCCTCGAGTTCAAGGACAACGTCACCCGAGGTCCTGGTCACCTTGGCAACTCACGCCTTGATCGATGCCGAACGTGTGCTTCTCAGCGCAGAGAGTCAAGTGACGTCCATCCTAAACAAAGCCGTCTACCTAGCCGTAAGTCGCGGGCAAGTAGTGGTTCGTGAAATTGGGGAGATCCTGGCGTACCGTCATCTCCGCGATCACTCGACGCCGCTGGAGTCGAGAATTGAGTTGCTAGAGCAGCTGGCGACTAGGAAGTTGGGCTATGGGAATCGCCTTCTCAACGCGTCTTCGCTGCGCAGGCTACGGAGTAGGCCTTCCACTGACTAGGCGCTGTCTGCAGTCGGCGCCGTCTCGGGCCTGGGCTTGGTGAGAGCTCTTCCATACTCGCTCACAGTGAAAACTACCCATGCTAACCTAGTGAGTATCACAGCAGCTTCCTCCACATCTTCGACCTTACATCAACTTTCTTGGCATGGGTGCACGACCACCTTGTTAAGGAAGGTAGGGGGCCTACACTGTAAACCCTAATAGTGCCCACTTCCGAGAAAAAAAATCAAGTTCAGTCGTTCTCAACACCATCACTTCACATGCTTCCTATTCCACCACAACATCACTAATCGGCTCCATCACCACTTGAATCTTTTCCGGCGACCTCTTTTTGGCCATGAAGATCGTCGTCGGCCCGGCGCACCGCCCGCGCAGCGGTGCATCCAGAGAACAGCCCTCACAACCAACGATTCCTTCCGTCCCTCGTTACTTGTGCCAACGTGGCCTTTCGGACTTGGACTTACATTGCGATGCAACCAAAGTCTGATTCCTTTTGCGCTTTGAGGTCTTCAGAAAATACCTTTATTATAAGCGCTCGCATATGACGGCTGTTGGAATAGTAGTAATTGCAGTGCAGTAAGTCAACTTTACTTACAGTAAGTTGACTATTGTTTTGTGGGTCTACTGTATTGACTGCAAGTCAAGTACAGTATGCCGCCACTTCACACTAAGGCACGGGCCAAGCAATTGGCCATACAAATTACTGTGCAGATCGGCTAGCGGTCTGCCAAACCTAGAACAATACATCCACCACTTGACCATTGTAATACTACTGTTACTTCAACCAGAGCCTCGAATCGACAACGTTGCAACGTCTAAAGCCCTACTAACACTAATCAGTACTTATTAGGTTAAGCATAGATTCGCTAAGTAGAAAAAAAGGCTACTTTTCGGTTGTTACGCTTTAGATAAAACTAAGGTAAAGGGAAAACTTTTGCAAAAGGCTTTTACTACTGTATTAGTTCTTGCAGCAGTAAGTAAAGAAGACTTTTAGGCTATGTTAGTTTCTACGGCAAACCAGAGGTAACGATGGTATCGTGATTAAAAACACTAAAAAATCTTTATGAATCCTTTTTTTAAAAAAGCATTAAGATTAACCGCTCAAAGTTTTAAGGATCGCTAAGTTAGCAAACAGCTAAATTAGTGATAGTATGGGTGTTACTATTATAAAAATAACTAAATCTCACATTATACAAATTTTAACTTTCTACTTTCACTAATAGAAAATAACTTTCAACCTTACCCTTTATACTGAAATTTGCGTTTAATATCAAGTTTTACTTTACTTTTCTTTTTTTTCTTTTCCCTACACTACTTTAACTATGAAGATTACTACTTTAAGCGAAAACACTGAGAATCGTCAAATTGCGTTAAAAAAAACTATGTTGCGCAACTTTACGTTAAATAGTCAAGTCTTTACGACTTCTAATTACCAAATATTTTGATTACCAAGTTTTCTATAAGTTAAAACACTAAAATAGCACCTACCTAAGAACCATTAAAGGTAATTAAAGCTTTTGAATCCCTTATTTCCAAATATTACAATGAAAACCATTGGGAGCAACATATTGACAAAGATTTAACTAAAGGGCACTTGGTTAACAATATTAATTATTACATTATCAAGCAAAGCAGTAGCGAAACCCTTGATTGCAATGCCCTCGTTTTTGAAATATATTTAAAGTTTTTGACAACTGGATTATTTACATATGGAAAAGGATTCAAGAAGGTATTAAATCCCAATTAAAGGTAGAACTTAAACGAAAAAGAGTATACATACTAGATAAAAACTTCATGAATATTAGAATAGTACTACCTGCAGTGCAGTAGATTAACTTTACTTACAGTAAAGTTGACTATACTAACTACAAGCTGAGTATATTGTTTTATGTGTGCTTACTGTATTGGGTGTAAGTCAAGTACTATATGCTACACTTTACACTAGGGTATGAGTTAAGCAATTGGCTATATAACTTACTACATAGATCAGCTAACAGTCTGTCAATCGTAGAACAATATAACCACTATTTGACTACTTTATAATACAATTATTTCAACTAATCGAATCAACAACATTGTAACGTCTAAAACCCTACGAATACTAATCAGTGCTTATTAGGTTGAACACAAATTGGTTAAGTAGAAAAAGAAGCTACTTTCTAGTTGTTACGCTTTATGTTATCGTTAGGGTAAAGGAAAGATTTTTACGAAGGGATTTTACTATTGCGTTAGTTTTTATAACAGTACATAAAAAAAATCTTTAGGTTGCACCAGTTTTTACGATAGACTAGAGGTAGCGATGGTATCGCTATTGAAAATACCAAGAAATCTTTACGGATTCTTTTTAAAGAAACGTTAAGATTAACTACTAAAGGTCTTAAATCGATAAGTTAACAAATAGCTAAGTTAGTATTACTGCGGGTATTACTATTGTAAAATAACTAAGTCACACGGCTAAAATAATAAATAACATTTGACCTTTACTAATAATAATCAACAACCTTTAACATTACCTTTTAAACTAAATCTTTACCCTTACTTAATTTTTTTTCACTTCTCTACGCCAATTCAATCGCTAAAATCGCTATCCTAAGCAAAAATACCAAAAATCGAAAAGTCGTGCCAAAAAAGATACGTTACACGAATCTACTTTAAATTACTAAGTTTCCACGCTTTGGACTACCAAGTCCCTTATCTATCAAGTCCTACATTGCTTTAAACCTTAAGATAACACCTACCTAAAAGATTTAAAAGGGGATCGATATCTTGAGATCCCTTTTTACGAAGCTATACGATAAAGACCTATAGGGGTAAAATGTGAACGAAAATTTAACTGAAGAAGACCTTACCAACTTCGTTGGTTACTATATCATTAAATATAGTAATATTGACGACCTTAATCATGCTTTACACTACTTTTTCAACCTTTTTAACGATTGTACTATTAATATATAAACTTTAATTTAAAAAGGGATTAAGTTAAGGATTAATGTAGAACTTAAGTAACAAAGAATTCATATATTAGTATAGGATAATATAAAGCTAGTATAAGAAGTTTTCAACCTATCCTAGCATAAAGAATGCCTTTAAAAACTACGCCTTAAGGGAAAGTGTATTAAAAACTTTACCGCTTTTATACGCAATTTAGGGAACCTCCTCTTTATCTTAAGCTAAATTAAACATCTTTACGCGTTAGCGATAATGAACTTATTAATTTGTTCAGCAACTCAAATAATTTATATGACAGCACGTAGTATGCTTTTAACGGTGGCAGGGCGCGTAAAGTCACGGCTGCTTACGCGGTTAAAGGAATCAATGTTAGCGCTTTACACTAGTCAATTCAGTAAGATCTTTAGGTTTTTCAAAACCTTTAAGTTTTTGTTCTCCCCTGACACTTTAATCAAAATTGCCAAGCCCTTTAAAAACCTTTTTATGGTAGGTTTGCTTATATACGAAATCTTATTACAAGTCCTACTATAAGATTTCACTTCTCAAGCTAAACGACTAGTAATTAATTTCAATACTCTGCCTTGAAGGCTTTAAAACTAAAACTGACAGAAAACATGAATAAAAATTGGGATAACTATTACGACTTGCCTCCAAAACCTATTAAGATGGTTAATATTAATTATAAGCCTTTAATGGATTTTGCCAAGATTTTGAATAATATTAAAAAATATAACCAAAAGCTATATAACCTTTTTAATACGAAAATAATGCCTTTTTAGAATATTTATAAATAGATAAAAGTCTCCTTTTTAAAGTTTTTATTTATTATTTCTCTAAATCTTTATAAGGTATGCCAATGACTATTAATGTTGGAATAATACTACATGCAGTGAAGTAGGTAAACTTTACTTAAAGTAAATAAAGTTGACTGTATTGCAAGTTGAATGTATTGCTTTATGCGGACTTACCGCATTGAGTGTAAGTCGAGTGCAGTACACTGCACTTTACTCTAGGGTACGGGACAAGCAATCGGCTATACAAATTACTGTGTAGACCAACTAGCATTCTACCAAACCTAAAACAATACATCCATCATTTGACCACGTAATATTACTATTACTTCAATAAATCGAATCGACAACGTTATAACGTTTAAAGCCCTACTAATATTAATTAGTGCTTATTAATTTAAGTACAAATTAGTGAAGAAAAAGACGAAGTTACCTTCCAGTTGTTACGCTTTACTTTAACGTTAAGGTAGGGAAAAGAATTTTATGATGGGCCTTTACTATTATGCTTATTTTTACGGCAATAAGTAGAAAAGACTTTTAGGCTGCGCTTGTTTTTATAATAGCTTAAAGGTAGCGACGATATCTCTACAAAAAACACTAAGGAATCTTTATTAACTTTTTTTCAAAGACGTTAAGATGAACTATCAGAAGTTTCAAAGTTCAGTAAGTTAGCAAACAGCTAATTTAATACTATTACAGGCGTTACTATTACAGAAAAACGACTAAGTACCTATGCCAAATAACTATAACAAATAACCTTCGCCTTCTACTACCAATAACAACCTTAGACCTTACCCTCTACACTAAACCTTTACCTATTCTTTACTCTTTTTACCCCCCCTTTGGTAATTTAATCGTCAAGTTTGCTACTTTGAGCGAAAACAGTAAGAATTACCAAGTTATGCCGAGAAAGCCACGTTAGGTAACTCCACGCTAAGCTACTAAGTTTCTATACAATTTCACGTCAAAACACTAAGTCTCTACGCCCAAGATGATCAAGTTCCTCGCCTTAAGCATTCTATACGTCTTTTACAAGCCAAACCGTTAAGATAACTTTAAGTTAGGAATATATGGAGAAAGTTAAAGCCCTTGGATTAATTTTCCTTAAACACTACAATTATAACCTTCAAGGACAACATGTTAATAAGAAATTAATCGAAAAACCCTTAATCAACTTCGTTGGTTACTATATTATTAAGAAGTTTAATCCTGAAAGTTCTAATTACATCTTTAGAAACTTCGGTAATCTTTTAACGACTAAACCATTACTATGTAAACTTTACTTAAAAAGTAATTAAAACAAAGATTGAATTATAGTTTAATAGTCAAGGACTTTATATACCATTATAAGATAATATAAAGCTAATACAAAAATTATTCGACTTGACCTAACCATAAAAACGTCATTAAGACCTGTATTTAAGGGAAAAGAATATTAATGAACCTTATCACCCTTACATGCGATCCAAGAGACCTTCATTTTACCTCTAGTTAAGTTAGGCTTTTTTATACGCAAGCGATAAGCATGTCAACCTGCTTGGCAACCTAACACCTCCACATAACAACATAAAGTACATCCTTAACGGCGATAAGGCACGTAAAGCAACGGCCTCCAACGTAGTCAAAGGTATTAATATTAGCACTTTATACCTGTTAATTAAGCAAAATCGTTAGGCCTCCCAAAACCTTCAAGTACCTATCTCTCCTTAGCAATTTAGTTGACAAATCCCTTAAAACCCTTCCCTTTTTAAATTTGCCTACGTATAAAAGCCTACTATAAGTTCTACCATAGGATTTTGCTCCTCAAGCTAAGCGATTGGCAATTACCCTTAATATTGTATTTCGAAAATTCTAAGGCTTAAACTGCCAAGAAACACAATTTAAGGTTGTAATAACTATAGCGACTTTTTTCCAAAACTTATAAAAATAGTTAATATTAATTACAAATTCCTTAGGAATTTCATTAAGATCTATAATTGTATAGAAAAGTATAACAGAAAGCTCTACAACTTCTTCAATACTAAAATAATGCCCTTCCTAAACATCTATAAGTAAATAAAGGTTCCCACTTTTAATTTTCACTTATTATTTCCCAAAATCCTTATAAAGCACATCAAACAATATTACCTAATCTTTTTAACCGAAGTAACCACGTTTCGCGAAATTTACGATAATATAAAGAGCTACTTTGAATATGACATCTACTTTACGTAATATCATACAGATTGTATCATTATGAGGTGGATTACAATAATTGTAAAAAAAAAAAAAAGAAATACTAATAGACGTCCTTAACCAGATGCTTCATAAGTTAATATTATGTCAAAAAGTAATAAAGAAAGCCTATGTTAGCGAAACCACATTTCTCGAATAGGTACAGGTAATAGTCACGGGCGTTAACTAATTTCAATACGCACTATAACACTCAAATACCACCTATAAAGGCTTTTTTAGCCAGTTACAGTCCTCGTTTACCACAATAATAACACATACAACAAACTCACTTAGTATATACTCCTAAATTTATAATTTTATTAACTTACATGAAAAAAACTTTACGATAGTTAATTACATCGATCGTAAATATAGGCGTCTATAATGCCTAAGGTTTGTCCCATTAACCTTGGAATCAAACTAGAGGCAACAACTATATTGGCGCTGATAAGGCTAAGCTTTAGGTGAACCTGCTAACCGCTAAACCTATCGTTGTAATAGTAATAAGAAATATTAAATTTATGTTAAGTTTAGTTGCTAGTCAACTTAGCACCCCCTCGCTGAGCGTAACAATAGGAAAATAATATACTACAAATAATATTCCACTGCTTCGAAATAGGATTACCTGGATTTAATCGTGGAATTTAAAAGAAACAAGCCAATTAACGTTACCAATACCCCTAAGTAGATTGAATAACATGAAAATAATGCTTTTAGTACAGAATAATAATTAACCAACTATTCCTTCTTATATCGTTTGACTGGTAAAGATACTTATTTTTGCCCTAACTAAACCTTTAACCTTTTACATACCTTTAACCTTTGTAATCATTACGCGGACCACATTTTTTAAGGTATTATACTAGATACAAAGGAGTCAAAGTACTTAATAAGAGGTTATTCGAAATATATAAAGTTACGGAGGGAAAGCACTACAGTTATTAAGATTAATCGTTACGATACTAACAAATTCAAAGTTAGCTTTAACCTAGGCAAACAACTATCGCTACTAGGGATAACGATAATTCAAACTATTGTTGGAGTAATTAGGTTTCACATCCTCTAATCCCATACACCTTTTCTTTTTTACTTCAAAGATATAAAAACTCTCGACATCAACATCAATATTAACGTAAATAAACTGGTTAAAAACGGCTAAAGGTTTTCACTTACCTTTAAATAAGGGCACTTCTAATTCTATTTTTAATGCCCGGAAGTAGTAATATTATACCTAACGAAGTCGGAATACGTTAATTACACTGGCGTTTTAACCATCTAGCTGTGAATAAGTTATACAAAATCCTAATATTTATGAAGCATAATGATATGAAATACTTTGCCTCAAAATCCATTAAAAGACTTTTCTATAATGATTGAACGTATATACAACGCCCCCAAAAATTTGAATTTACGTTAAAAAACGGTAAGGATTTCAATTACAAGATTTCCGTTAATGTATTTTACTGAAATAAAAAACTTATTTTTTACATCGTTAATTTTATAACCTATTTTTACGGGGTCAGGTTTCCAAAATCCCTTTCTACAATAAATACATAGGAAACGTTAAGGATATTATCGATTAATACGTACCTGAATACACCTAACATCGTCGTTTATAATACCGATACCAACTTTATTACAGTGGAATTTCAAAAAGATACTAAAATAATAGGTATTCAGTATAAAAAAGTATCTGTAAAAGCCTACTAAAGTATTAAAAAGGTTAAAAGGTCATACTTCTTACTTCGCCGAACGTATAATATCCTTATACTAGAAATTAGAAGCTTTATAAATCCGGAGGCACGCCTATAAATAGCAATAAGAAGTCTAAACGATATTATTGTCTCTAACAGCTTAACACTAAAAATCCTAATATTTGAAGCGTATTTACGCCCGATAAGTGAATCTCCGCCCTCGACAAGTATTTAAAAACATTTTACGGCTAATAGTAAAGCTTTAAGGAAATTAAGAAGAGAATTGACATACCGTCAGATTAATAACGCCTTTAACACCAAAAACAGCTCTTTAACAATCGATATACTTATTTTATCGTTATAAAAAGAACTTATCGTATAGCGAAAGCTAGGCAAATGGAAAAGCTCGTATAAGATATTAAGTATCTCGAACTTTAAAGTTATTATTAAAACTGCTAATAGTCTTGTATTTTTTTTAAAAAAAATACTTAAGTTAAGTCCTATATTAGGGTTACTAACAATAAAAACCCTTAAGCTAAGCAACTGAGATAACATGAACCTCTTTTACCCGTTGTTAATAAGCCGATAAAACGACGCCAACACAGACAACCTTTACAAAAAAGAATGTTAAAGAGGGGAAATACATACCGAGCCATATTTATAATATTACTTAAGTAAACAAAAAAGGGATAACGAAGACTTGGTACTAAAGCTTCGAACGTAAGGGATGATTGAAACCTCGGGCAAACCCTTTAAAGAAAATAATTAGGTCGAAATTAATAGCCTATTAATTTAAAGTGTTGTACAATTCGTACCAAAAAAACGATTTTAACTTTTAAAACCTAAATATTACAATCTTTAATTCGAGGATTATTTACGAAGTTAAAAGTAAAACCACGGGGCGGACGTATGAAAAATCATGTGTAATTGCTTGAGGATATGGTAATGAAGGTAAAAACTGGATCCTTATATAGTCGTTAACGATATAAAAGATTAACTAACGTTTAGTAATCGCTTTAGCAGCAAGTTTACTGATTGAGATTAAAAGTAAGTTTACACTTAATAGTCATAGTATAACGTAAGCTTATACGCAGTTAATAACGGATCTATAGCGGATTATACTACTAAAATTGCTATAAAAACTCCATGCTATTTACTCTTTAGGTATGGTAATATGTTATATCAAACTATTATACGGATTAGCTAAAGCAGACATTTACTAGTTTTTAACCTACTAATAGAACTTTGAATTACGGTCAGCAATAAAGTTTTTAACACACGACCTATATTTATTATTAATGTAAAAAAGGACTTCGGTATAATGGGTATATAAATTAACGATACCTTTTTCATCGAAACGAATAGATTTATAGTATTAGAATAGCAAGCGATTACGGACTTTAAGTTTTGGAATTATAAGCCGATGATGAAGTTAATGAAAAATATATGATTTGATTTTAAAAATTATTAATCCATATACTTAGTATTAATACCGATCCTAACTTTATCCAAAATAGCTGAAACGCTATTTTGACTACAATTAACAAAATTAATGAGGCTAGGACTTAACGGTACCTAAAATCACGTATTTTAGGTGGTTATATTACTAACTTTTACCAACCGGAAGCTTTTTACGACCTATCTATTGCAGTATGAACATAAACGCTAAAGGATAAAAACTTTAATTAGCTAAACAAAAGGCTTAAGTAACAGATGCAGAAATTGAACCGCGGGATTAATATGATCCTAATCGACCTCTTAAAGGCCAAGTTAATAATCTTTACGAACGGATCCTTTATAAATAACACCGACTTATCTTTACAGATTGACTTTCAAATAATCCTTGTCAATAAATACAGACAGGAAAACCAATTTAATATTATCGGTAACTTGATCTACTAAACCTCCGTTAAGTGTAAAAGTATTACACGAAAGGTACTAACTTCAAAGGTTTACGATATAATAACGTGTTTTAAAGTAAGTGTAACATTGTAAAAAACCCTTAATATTATCACCAAACAATTAAAGATTCCTCCTATTCCGATGGTAATCTGTACTAACTAAATAAGCTTTTTCAAATGCCTTTCGAAACTCGGAACCATTAGTGAAAAGCGCTTGATAATTGATGTAATAGAACTCTGCGAAAACTACAAAAGGAGAGAAATAAAAGAGTTTCGATAAGTCAATGGCAAAGATAACTCTGTTAACGCTATAACAAAGACATTATCGAATAAGGAACTAAAAAGGTTTATAAACAACAATAAGCTAATTATACGAATCGAAAGCTACATTGATAGGCTAACCAAAAAACTCGAATTATATGATGACAGATAAAGGTAAGTTAGCAACCTAAAAAACTGCCAGGAGATTGATAATAGTGATCTGTTTAAGTAATATGGTTAAAGGAAAGGCCTGTAAAGGTCTATAGCAAAAGAACTTTTTGTAGAAGCTGATAAACTCAGACCTCGTAGAAACGGGGCAATTAAAGTCAAATAAGGTTAATTTATATACAATTGGGTGAAAATTAGTATGTGAGTTAACTAGAATTGACAAAGGTCTATCTAGTTGACGAAAAAATAATTCAGTGGTAAACGGGAAAGATTGGTCAGCTACACTAGCATACACGCATATAAAATAAAAAGCCGCAAGTATTGGAATAATACTATATACAATACAGTAGGTCAACTTTACTTATAGTACAGTTAATTGTACTGCAAGTTAAGTATATTACTTTGTGCGGACTTACTGCATTAAGTATAAGTCGAGTGCAATACACTGCATTCACTCTAAGGCATGTGCCAAATAATCGGCTATATAAATTACTGTGCAGACCAGCTAGCGGTCTGCCAAACCTAAAACAATACATCCATCATTTGACCACGCAATACTACTGTGACTTCAACCAATCGAATTGACAATGTTGCAACGTCTAAAGCCCTACTAACAATTACCTATTTTTTTTTAATTCGAGTGATCACTTTTCAAAAGATTTCTAATGATATAAAGTGTTATTTCTAATACGAAGTCAACATTACGTAATACCATAAAAATTGGCTACTACAAATTAAGCGACGATGATAATTAGGAAAAAAGATGAGGAAATACCAATAAATATATTTAACCAGATGATTAATAAATTGATGTTATGTTAGGAACTAATAGGAAAGACCTACATTGGTTGAGTTACACTTCGCGAGTAGGTACGGGTAGTATTTACAGGCGTCAACAAGTTTAAATACGCTTTATAACATCTAGATTCCATTTGCAAAAGCTTTTTTAGCTCGTTTCATTCTTGTCAAAATGTAATGATCACACTAAATACCCGTGAGTATATAGAAGATATCAGAGGGTTTATGTTATCAAGAAGGTAGTAGAGGTGCTAAGTGAATAATATCGCAACTGTGCAAGTAATAATCAAAAGCCGTAAGACTATTCAGATATGTAGACTGAATACTTAGATTGACAACTGAAGAGCTATGAAAGAAATACTATCTATGTGGTGATAACCGTATTCTTATATATCTGTGCCTTCATACCGTCTTCATTACTGGACCGCTGAAGTCGATGTCGCTTCCTTCGGTCCCAATGTTGTTGACTGAACTGCGAGCGGTCCTGTTGGTCCAAACCCTAACCCTGGGTGCCTACATAAGAGAGATCTCTGGCTTGATGTGTTGGACATCAGGCTTTTAATAGTATAGCGGGGCTTCTAATAGCGCAGCGGATCGTTGACCTATTCCATAACCTGCAGTTGGTTCTTGGGTTATAACAGTTATATATTAAAGACTTTATTATTAGCCAGAATTAAGAGTAAAACTAGTAGGTTAAGAACTAGTAGACGTCTGCTTTAGCTAATCTATATAGTGGTTTAATATAACGTATTATTGTATATAAAGGGTAAATGACATGTAGTTCCTATAGTAATTTTGGTAATATGATACGCTATAGATCCATTACTAATTATGTGTAGTTTTACATTATATTACAGCTATTAGATATAAATATACTTTTAGTTTTAGTTATTAAAATTTCTATTAAATCAACCAACAAATATTAGTAAATCTTTTAAATTGTTAACGATTATATAAGGTTATTGTCTTAACCTTTATTACTATATCCTTAAACGATTAGACGTGATTTTTCGTATGGCTGCCCTGTAGTTCTACCTTTAACCTCGTAAATAATCCTTGACTTAAAAATCGTAACGTTTGGATTTTAAAGTTTAAAATCGGTCTTTGGTATAAATTATACAACCCTTAAAGTTAGTAAGCCATTAATCTCAAACTTATTACTTTCCTTAAAAGGTTTACTAGAGGTCTTGATAATCCCTTACGTTTGAAGCTTTAGTGCTAAGTCTTTGTTATTCTTTTCTTTCCTATTTTCCCAAATATTATTGTAAATACGGCCCGGTATATATTTTTCCTTTTTAACGTTTTTTTCTCCGGAGGCTGTCCATACTGGCGGAGTTTCATCGGCTTATCGATAACAGTTGAAGGAAGTCCTTATTAACTCGGTTGCTTAGCTGAAGAGGCTTAAGGATCTTTATCTTTAATAGAACTAATATAAGGCTTAACCTAAGTAATTCGAAAAAATATAAGGTTGTTAATAGTTTTAATAACTACTTCGGAATTCGCGATACTCAATATTTTATACAGGCTTTTCTATTTTCTCGGCTACCATTAAATAAAGCCTTTATTTTATAACGTCAAAACAAGTACGTTCATTATTAAAAAACCGTTTATGGTATCAACGGTGTCCCTAATTTATCGGTGTGTTGATTCTTTTTACAGTTCCCTTAAAGCTTTTCTATAAGCCATAACGTATTTCTAAGTACTTGCTGAGAGCAGAAATTTACTCATCAAAAGTAAATACGCTCCAAAGACTAGTAACGTTGGTACTAAGCCGTCAGGGCTTATAATATCGTTAAAGCCTTCTACTTCCATTTGTAAACATGTTTCCGGATTCGTAAAGCTTTTAATTTCTAACGTAAGAATATTGTACGTTTGGCGAAGTAAAATGTATACTCTTTCAACTTTTCTAATGATCTAGTGGACTTTCACAGGTACCTATTTATATTGGATACCTATTATTTTGGCATTTTTTTTCAAAAATTTCACTGCGGTAAAGTTTGTATCGGTATCATGAATGACGATATTAGGTGGTCTCAGTTATGTGTCAATCTACAATATCTTTAACGTTTCCTACGTATCTTTTGCCGAAAAGAACTTTAGAAACTTAATACCGTAGAAAAAGGTTGCGGAATTAATAACGTAAAAAATAGGCTTATTTTCCAAATAAAATACATCGATAAAAATCTTGTAATTAAAATTCCTATCGTTTTTTAGTGTAAACTTAAATCTCCGAGGGGCTTAAACATACGTTTGACAGTAGTAACAAAGTTTTTTAATGGCTTTTAGGCAAAGTATTCGACATCATTATGACATATATGCTTTAGGACTTTGTATAGCTTATCTATAGCTAAATGGTTAAAACACCGGTATAGTTAATATATTTCCGGTTTCGTTAAGTTTAACATCATTACTTCTAGACCTTAAGGATAAAACTATAGATGTCCCTATTTAAGGATGAATAGAAACCTTTAGTCGTTCTTAACTAATTTGTTTATATTAACGTTAACGTTAACACCAAGTGTTTTCATATTCTTCATATAAAAAGGAGAAGTTATAAAAGAATTAAAGATATAAAATGTAAATACTTCCAAAACAGTTTCAATTACCGTTATCTCCAATGAAAATAGTTATTCGTCTAGGCTAAAATCAACTTTGGTCTTTTCAACATCGTAACAATCGATCTCAGTAGTTGTAATACTTTCCTTTCGTAGTACTACAGATTGCGAATATCCTCCTATTAAGTACTTTATTGCCCTTATTTTGATATGATACCTTAAAACGTGTATTTTAAGTAACAATCGCGAAGTTTAAAGGTGTATAAGGGATCCGGAGCTTAGTTAGGGAAAAGGTAAGGGTTTTTACCACCTAAACGGTACAAAAAGACGTGGTCGGCTAATTATTGGGCCGCTTTAGGAGTAGTATCTTTATACCACTTAATTTGATTAAGGGTATTACCATCAAATAACTCATTACCCTCGAAGTCTGCAACTTAATCCAAGTAATCTTATTTAGATGTGATAGGTTACTGTATATAATACATTACCTTTTTGTTATTTCACTCGGCAGAGAGGTATCAAATTAACTAATACCTAGTTTTATCACAAATACAACATCTTTTATCACTATTACGATAATAGTATTTACGGTTAATAGGTTCACCTAAATCTTATTAACGCCAGCGTAGCTACTGCTTTTAGTCTGGAGTCAAGGTCTTTAAGCCAAACCTTAGGCGTTGTAGGCGTCCGTACTTGCGGTTAACGTAATTAATTACGGTAAGGTCTTCTTTGTTTACGTTAAAGAAGTTGCTAGTTTAGGGATATATAATAGTCGAGCCGAAGACTCGAGTAGTTACGGTTGTTAACGAGGAACGTATATGGCTAAAAAACCCTTCGCAAGTAGCATTGTGACATTATAGTGCGTATTTAAACTCTTTATAGCCTATAATTACTTGCTGAATATATTGGAATAAGGTGCCTTCACTAACTCCTACATTCTCCATTACTTATTGGTAAAGTATCAGCCTATCAAGCATTTAATTCAAAAGGTCTATTTTGTTTTCCGACTTTTTTTGTAATCCAATATATAGGACTACTTCATAATATTCTAGTTGATGTGGTATTATACAAGATTAATATCATATTCGAAATAGCTTTTCATGCTATCGTAAATTTCGTAGAAAAAGGAATATTTTGTTAGGTATCGGAGATAGTAATCCTTAGTTTAGTTGGTAAGGATATTAGGAAATAACGAGTAAAAACCTGGCAATTTAACCCTTATTTGGCTGCAAATGTTAAAAAATTGGCGTAATCTAACGTCGAAAAGATTATACAGCTTACCATCATACTTTTTCTTTCCTCTTCAGATCTTAACAAACATTGTAATTTCCCTACATTCCGTATCTATTATAACAACGCGTCGAAGGGAAAAAGTGATATACTAGTTGTAAGGACCTTTTATCTCGCTTAACTAAGGAAAAGACTAAGGTTGTTAGTACTAGTAAGCCGGATAATTACCTCTAGTTGAGTTTAGATGGAAAAAGCTAGAAGTTGTGCCTACAGTAGGCTTGCGTATAAAGCCGGTCCTTCCTTGGTTTGGCTGCTAAAATTCGATGTGCTGAAAAGTTTAGGGGAAATAGACCTAAATGTTTCTGTCGCAGGGAACTTAACGATAATTATTTTAGTATTAAGGGGTCTTTCGATATTCCTATTCAATTAATTAGTGGATTTAAGGTTTTATAAAGTGTAAATCAACTGATTTTTCACGTCCATTTATTTGGGTTTAGGCAAGTCTTTTCAAACGTGTATATATATATTAAGGGTTATTATCGCTAGTAATCTCTTTAGCCCTAACTAAGGTTCATTAAAGATCTTTATCCGTGGTGCATTCGTAAATTAAGTTGGCTAAATTGCCTTTCTTCCCTTTCTTCGTAAGAAGTTCAACTTTTCGAACGAATAGTTCAACCTTTATTTTTATTTTTACTTATTTTTCCGCCTTTTTCCACATATTTAGACTCTAGTCGTAAAATTATTTTTAAAAGTTGTCGAGGGTTATAGGTCCACGGCTGATTCTAGTAATGTTTATATCGAGAATAAAGTGGTCGATTGCATTGGTTAAGTACTTCAAGATAGAGTTTTCAATAGCTTGGGTAAATCAGATCTTATCATCGTAGTGCTTCTTGAAAATGGCGTCGAAGTTCTTGATTACCTTCTTTCGTTCAGAATTGGTGATAATTTTAAAATGAACGCTTGCAGTAAATATCTTAACATTTTGGTTGGTGTAAGGCTTAAGGATACGTAGGGCGGAGGACTTGGTAATTTTGGGCGTATGGACTTGGTGTTTTGGCACAAAGTTGCGTATAAACTTGGTGACTTAGTGACTTGACGTGAGGTTGCGTGATGTGGCTTTCTTGGCGTGACTTGGTATTTTTTCTTAAAACAGAAAACTTGACAATTAAAGTGACGTAAGGAGTGAAAAGAGTGAAGTAAAACAAAAGTTTGATATGAAAAGTAAAGTCGAAAGTTAGGCAAAGGTTATTTGTTATTTGGCGTAAAGACTTAGTCGTTTTTCTGCAGTAGTAACACCCGTAGTTGTACTAATTTAGCCGTTTGCCAACTTGTTGTTTGAGACTTTTAGCGTTCAATTTCAACGTTTTTTAAAAAGGATTAATAAAGATTTCTTAATATTTTTCGAGTAACGATACTGTCGCTTACTTATCGACTGCCGCAAACAACTACATAGCTTATAAGTCTTTCCTACTTGCTGCCGTGAATAACTACTCAGCATATAGGCGCCTTTCGTAAAAACTTTTCCTTTACCTTGCCTAAACAAACAAAATGTAACCTGAAAACAGCTTCTTCTTTTATTTAGCTAATCTATACTTAACCTAATAAACACTAATTAGTATTAGTAAGCCTTAAACATTATAACATTGTCGATTCGATTGTTTTTCAAAGTAATAGTAGTATTGCATTAGTCAAATGGTGAATGTATTATTCTAGGTTTGGTAGACCGCTAGCTGGTCTGCATAGTAATTTGTATAGCTAATTGCTTGGCCCATTTCCTCGAGTAAAGTGCAGCGTACTACACTCGAATTACACCCAATACGATATGTCCGCACAAAGTAATATACTTGCAGTACGATCAACTCCACTGTAAATAAAGTTGACCTACTGTACTACATGTAATACTATTTCAATGGTTACGATATTAATAAGGCTAAAATTAACTGATAACTAGGTAAATAACTATTGATATTAGGGATAACGGTAGTTTAAACTATTGTAATAGAAATTATATTTTATATTCTTCAATTCCCTACCCCTTTGCTTATTCATTTAAAGGATATAAAGACCTTTGATGTTAACGTTGAAGTTAACGTAAACGGACAGGTTAAAAAAGGTTCAAGGTTTCCGTTCGCTTTTGAGTAGGGGTACCTATGGTTTTATCTTTAAAAGTTTGAAGTAGTAGTGTTAAACTTGAAGAAGTTGGAGAAACGTTAATTATATTGATCCTTAAACTACCTAGCCATTAACAGGTTATATAAAGTCCTAAAGTCTGTAAGGTAAAAAAATGTAGAATACTTTGCCTTCAAAACTATTAAAAATCTTTATTATTATTCCTAGGTTTATATTTAAACCTATTGAAAATTTAAATTGACATTGAAAGATGATAGAGACTTCAACTACAAACATTTTTTTAATTTATTTCATTTAAATAATAAGTCTATCTCTTACATTGTTTACTTAGTAAACTTTTTTTATAAAGTTAAATTATTAAAATTCTTTTCGAAAAAGGATACGTAGGAGATATTAAGGATATTATAGATGGACACGTACTTAGACTCACCTCAAGTTGTCGTTTACGATACCGGTATTACTTTTACGGTGGCGGAGTTTTAAAAAGATGTTAAAATAATGTGTATCCAGTGCAAATATATACCTATAAAGACCTATTGGAGTATTGTAAAGATTAAAAGGGTATACGCATTACTTCGTCGAACGTATAATATCTTTACGCTAGAAATTAAAAGCTTTATGAATCCAAAAACACATCTTTAAATGGAGGTAAATAGTTTGAAAAATATTGCAAGCCTCAACGGCACAGTCTTAATGCTTATGATCTTCAAAGCGTACACATGCCTAATGAGTAAATCTCCGCTATTAGTAAAATTATAAGAGTATATTGCGGCCTACGGCAAAGCTTTAATGGAATTATAAAGGGAATCGACACGTTATCAAATTCATAATGCTTTTAACACTAGGAATGGCTTTGTAACAATCGATGTACTTATTTTAATGTTATAAAGTAAAGTCGTTATATAGTAGGAGTCGAGTGAATAAAAAGGCCCATATAAAATCCTAGGTATTATAAACTTTAAAGTAGCTGTTAAAATTGCTAACAGCCCTATATTTTTTTCAAATTACTCAGATTAAGCTTTATATCAGAGCTATTAACAATGAAAATCCTTAAATTAAGCAACTGAATTAATTAGATCCTTCTGTACCTGTTATCAATAAGTTGATAGAATGCCACTGGTACAAACAATACTTAAAAAAAGGAAATGTTAAGAAGGAAGAATATATACTGAGCCGTATTTTCAATATTACTTAGGCAAATAGAAAAAAAGAATGATAAAAACTTGGTATTAAAAATCTGAGCATAAGGAATGATCGAAACCCTTGATGAACCTTTTTAAAAAAACTAAAAAGTCGACATTAATAGTTTGCTAACTTGAAGGGTTATATAATTTATACCGAAAACTGACTTTAACCTCTAAAACCCGAATATTACGATTTTTAAGTTGAATATTATCTACAAAGTGAAAAGTAAAAATACGAGATGGCCGTACGAAAAGTTACGTTTAATTGTTTAAAGATATGACGATAAATATAAAAATTAGATTTTTATGTAATAACTGACGATTTAAAATATTAGCTAACTTTTAGTCTTTGCTTTAGTAGTCAGTTCATTACCCAAAACTAAAGGAAAGTTTATGTTTAAAGACCTCAATATAACTTAAGTATTGGAATAATACTATATGCAGTGCAGTAGGTCAACTTTACTTATAGTAAAGTTAACTATACTAAACTGCAAGTTGAGTGTATTCCTTTGTATAGACTTACCGCATTAGGTGTAAGTCGAGTACAGTACGCTATACTTCACTCTGGGGTATGGGCTATACAATTGGCCATACAAATTAAAGTGTAGACCAGCTAGCAGTCTGCCAAACCTAAAACAATACATCTACCACTTGACCAATACAATACTACTGTTACTTCGACTACGATTCGAATCGTCAACGTTGCAACAATCTAAGGCCCTAACAACAGTGAGCTTATATGTAATTATTAACGGGCTTACAGCAGATTGTATTACTGGAGTTATTATAGAAACTATATATTACCTACCCATTTGGAATGATAATACGATATATTAAGTCATTTTATAGATTAATTAAAATAAATCTTTATGATCCTTTTACTTATCAGTAGTATTTCAAATTATGACTAGATATAAAGTCTTTAATACACTATCTATTTTTATTAATAACGTAAAAAGGATTTTAACATAGTGGATATACAAACTAATGATACCCTTTTCATTAGAATGGTTAGTTTTATGGTATTAAGATAGTACGCGATTAAAAACTTTAAGTTTTGAAATTGTAAGTTGGTAATAATGTTGGCAGGGTATAATTAATATAACTTTAAAGAATTGTTAATTCGTATATTTGGTATTAATGCTAGCTTTAATTTTCGCTAAAATGGCTGAAATATTAGTTTAACCATAATCGACAAAACTAATATAGCTAAAACTCAACGATACTTTAAGTAAGGCATCTATTGAAACAATATTAACTGCTATTTTTAGTAGGTCAATTGCAGTACAGTCAGTCAATTTTACTTACGGTAAAGTTGACTATACTGACTGCAAGTCAGTTGATTGTGGAGTGCCCGATTCGGTTTAGGGTATAAGCTAAGCAATTTGGCATACAAATTATAGTGTAGACCGGCTAGCGGTTTGCCAAACATAGAACAATACAATCCATCATCTGATTATGCAATACTACTGTTACTTCGACCAATTAAATCGACAATATTACAACGTCTAAAGACTACCAACAGTATCTGTGGCAGCTATATTATCATTTAATGTTAACTGAAGGTATCGTGCGACATATCTATCGCAATACAAATATAAGAGTCAACGGATACAAACTTTAACTGGTTAAATAAAAGGTGTAAGTAGTAAATATGGAATTTGGACCAAACGATTAACATGATTTTATATCGACTTATCGAAAACCAAATTAATAAAACTTACAAATAGATCATTTATAAAAAATATCAACCTGTCTTAATAAATCGACTTTTTAATAACTTTGGTTAACATAGATAAACAGGAAAATCAATTTAATATTATCGGTAATCTAATTTACTAAATCTTTATCAAGTGTAAAATAATTATACAAAACGTATTAATTTTAATGGTTTACAATACAATAGTAAACTTTAAGTTAAGTATAATACTATAAAAAACCCTCAACCTTATTACTACACAGCTGAATAAACCTCTTATTCTGATAGTAATTTATACCGATTCGAAAAACCTATTTGAATGCCTTTTAAAACTCGAAACTACTAACGAAGAACGCCTAATAATTAATGTAATAGCACTTTGTAAAGCTTACAAAAGAAAGGAAATTAAGGAGTTTCGATGGATTAATAGCAAAGATAATCCTGCTAATGCTATAATGAAAGCATCGCCGAATAAGACCTTAGAAACCTTCATATCATCAGAGTCTATTTGTTAAACCACTCAGTGAAATTGTCGAAGGCGTTAGATTCTTAGTCGTATCTTTTAGAATATAAGTCGGAAATAAAGCAACCGATATAGTTGGTTAGATACTTTGAAATAAAGTCTTTATTTACATCGGTAAACTAGAGGTCTTCGTTGTAATGCTTTTCGAAAACGGCGCCGAGGGCTATAATTGCCTCCTTTTTAGTAGGATTGGTAACGTCATCGATTTCAATACGTTCTAAAGCCATCGTAATGAAAATTGAAAAGTGTAATGAGAAAAAAGTAATATAAAATAGCAAACTATAAGTTTACTATTAAAGTTAGTATAAGTTCAAAATCGTAAAACTTAGTTGTTTTTACGATTTGAAATTTACAGTAACAATATCTGTAATAGTAGCTGTAATAGTATTAACTTAGTCATTTGTTAACTTGCTGACCTAGTAATATTAAAATCTTTTAAGCGGTTAATCTTAACGCCTTAAAAAAGGATCAATGAAGATTTCTTAGTGTTTTTAGTAAAAATACTATCGCTTACTTGTAGACTGCAGCAAATAGCTTTATAGCTTATAACTCTTTCCTACTTGCTGCCGCGAACAACTGCACAGCATATAGGGACCCTTCGTAAAAACCTTTCCTCTACTTTACTTCAACAAAGCGTAACAACCAGAAAGTAACTTTTTTTTTTACTTAGTCAATCTATACTTAACCTAATAAGTACTGATTAGTATTGGTAGGCCTTTATCGTTACAACTTAGTCAATTCGAATCACTGTAGTCGAAGTAACTGGTGCTACATTGATATTGGTTGATTAATGGATGTGTAAGTTCTAAGTTTGGCAGACCGCTAGCCGGTCTACACTCTAATTTGTATGGCCAAAGGCTTTGGCCTGTGCCCCACTTTGAAGTGGGCACCTACTACACTGCACTTGCAGTGCAGTCTATTCAAATCCCTCAAACTACAGTCAATTTGCAGTACGTACAATCAAGTTTACTGCAAGTAAAGTTGACTTGGCTGTACTGCATTTGACTGCTATTCCAACATCTATATTATAAGGAATAAGGTGGTTTGTTCAACAGGTTAAAGGGTATAACGTAAAAACGGGGAATTGAATAGGGTTGTTTGTAGGGCTTTAGACGTTGCAACGTTGTCGATTCGATTGGTCGAAGTAACAGTAGTATTGCGCGGTCAAGTGGTGGATGTATTGTTCTAGGTTTGGCAGACCGCTAGTCGGTCTGCGCAGTGATTTGTATGGCCAATGGCTTGGCCCGTGCCCTAGTCTGAAGTGGGCGCATACTGTACTTGACTTGCAGCCAACACAGTAGGCCCACAGAACAATACACTCAACTTGCAGTCAGTATAGTCAACTTTACTGTGAGTAAAGTTGACCTACTGCACTGCAATTACTCCCATTCCAACAAGGGTGGTGGTTGTGTATGGTGAGGACACTCAGGTAGTGAGCCTTCCCGCCGGCATAGGTAACTTAAGATTAGCGAGGGTCACACTATACTGGCCATATGGTGGGCACTGCCCGGTGATAGTGAATTATATATATAAAAAAAAAGGCCGGTTGTCCCCGCCTGCAGCTTGGATGGAGGTAAAAATAGCTGGACAAGATGGTCACGATGGTTTCGCCACGGTTCACCACCCCACCTGTTGCCCTGTCCTCAGGTAGGCAGATCCCTCCTCAACGAGCTTTTCTGCGAGAACTCGTGAGCATCCGGTGGAGGTTATACCTTGGCCACGTCTGGGCAAGCCAAACAGACTCTTGGAAGCCAATCTAGCAATAGTAAGCGCCATCCAAGGTAGGTTAACAATAGTAAGCGCTATCCAATGCATGTTAACAATAGTAAGCGCCACATCCAATGCAGGTAGGCTCAGGCCAAGCCCGCCAAGTTCAGTCGGAATCGAGATGAACAGGCTTCCCGCAGCCCTCAAAATCGGCTTGGCATGCGACCCCAACAGCGTTCGCCCATGGCGGTACTCTACGCACACAGCTGGAATGGATTAAATAACTCTTTCGCCCCGCCAACACGTGCCCGCATGAGAGATGTGAGGGGATTCTAGGCCCTCATAATTTTACTGGTGTGAGCCGGCCGTCCCGGACAGAATCGCAGAGCACCCAGAAAAGACCTGGCTGCTACTGTCCGCCGCCTGGCTCACACCTGCGCTCCTCGCGCGACTGTTCAGTTCACAGCCCCGTACCGTAGTACTTTCGTTTCCACATTCCATCCTGCCATGATGCCGAGCCTCGCCGTCGCCGCCGCCAGCCTGGCGTTCAGTCGCCTCGCCATCGGAGCTCCTCTGGATGCTCGCGAGCCAAACAGTGGTTATGCCGCCGTCAGCCCCGACGTTGGGCGGAGCACCGGTGTTGCTTTACAGGCGCCCATCACCAATGTCCAGCTCGGGCCCCGTCCATACTTCCTCGTCGACAACATGGACCCCGGCCCGTTGAAGGACAAGCTCGCCTCCTGCTCCGAGCTCGTGATGAAGCCCACCAATTACTCCATCGGCCACCGCGGCGGCGGCACCCTGCTCATGCCCGAGGAGACGCGCGAGTCCATGGTCGCCGGGCCGCGCATGGGCGCCGGCGTCGTCGAGTGCGACGTCGTCTTCACGCGCGACCGCCAGCTCGTCTGCCGCCACAGCCAGTGCGACCTGCACACGACGACCAACATCGTCGCGGTGCCCGAGCTCAACGCCCAGTGCACGCGGCCCTTCACGCCCGCGCGCGCCGACGGCACCGCCGCCGCCGCCCGGTGCTGCACCAGCGACATCACGCTGGCCGACTTCAAGCGCCTCTGCGGCAAGATGGACGGCTTCAACGCCAGCGCCGCCACGCCGGCCGACTTCCTCGCCGGCACGCCGCGCTGGCGCTCGGACCTGTACGCGGCCTGCGGCACGCTCATGACGCACGTCGAGTACATCGCGCTCGTCGACAGCATGGGCCTGCAGTTCACGCCCGAGCTCAAGGCGCCCGAGGTGCCCATGCCGTTCGGCGGCAGCGGCCGCGGCGCCGGCGCCGCGCCCGCGTACACGCAGGAGGCCTACGCGCAGCAGATGATCGACGAGTACAAGGCGGCCGGCGTCGACCTGCGGCGCGTGTGGCCGCAGAGCTTCCGGCTCGACGACGTGCGCTACTGGCTGGCGGCGGAGCCCGCGATGGCCGGGCAGCTGATCCTGCTCGACGACGGCGCCGGCGGCGCCGGCGGCAGCGGTGCCGGCGACCCGCCGGCGCTGTACGCGGCGGCCGCGGTGCGCCTGCGCACGTACGCGGCGGCGGGCGTGCGCATCGTGGCGCCGCCGATGCAGTTCCTCGTCGCCGGCGGCGGCGGCGGCGGCGGCGCGGCGATCGTGCCGAGCGCGTACGCGCGCGAGGCGCGGCGCCTGGGCCTGGGCCTGGTCGCGTGGAGCCTGGAGCGGTCGGGCCTGCTGGGCGACGGGGCGGCCGGGGGGTACTACTACGCGACGATCGCGAACGTGACCAACAACGACGGCGACGTGTTCGGCCTCCTGCACGCGCTGGCGGAGGACGTGGGCATCCTGGGCGTGTTCTCGGACTGGTCGGCGACGGTCACGTACTACGCGAACTGCTTTGGGCACTTCCCGACGTACGAGGACTGGGTGAAACGCTGAGGGGCACGGACGGAATGCAAGCAAAGTACGGTGGTGGCTGTCAACTGCGTCGGGCGCGGAGCTCGAGTGATTCAGTCATCTTATCCAGACGGGGTTGGCACTAGCGCAGCGTTCCAGCTTTCTTTGCAAGCTCGTGCGTGGTACATCGTTCTAGCTGCGCAGCTTGCCCCGGCCACCAGATGTCTAGGATGGAGCTGTCGATGGCGTGAGTGTTGGTACTGTATGGACGCATCGTCCGTGTTCCAGACGAACGCGGAGAAGGCTATCCTGGACGAACTCCAAGAGAATATACTGTAGACTAGACGACCATGTAAAAACCTACCATCCACTGCCGGCATCATTATGAGCACAAGATTTCCTGGCTCCTGGTCCGCACGACGATGTATCTGACAACTCAAGATGATAAATGCAAAGCAAGGTGCGAAGCCACGCCACGAAATAGCCACCGTTGACTACCTCGTGGCGTGGCTCATGGCCGCCCATAACCTCGCCACAACGCAACTGCCAACAGTCTTGAAAGGAGAATTCCACAAAAGGCATCGCCCATGGCCCTTCCGCGTGATGTTGTATCTAGGTAGTCGCTCAACCACTTTGGTCTGGGTTCAGCAAACCAGCGAGAATGTGGGCAGCTACCGGAGCAAAGCGAAAGGCGAACAGGGTCTTTCGTTTCGAGATCTGAGAAGGTGAAACGGGCCAGGTCTCGCAACGCCCAACGTGCCCAGTGCTATTGGGAAGAGGGATGGGAAGACGCCGTCGGAAAATCGCATCAAGCAGCAAAAGATTCGCGAATACATAGATATGTTGTGCTTTTCTGGGGACTGTGGACAAGTTGAGCCGGACGGTCAGTCCATGCATGCGCTGCCGGCATGAGACACCTGCCATCATGGAGCGGAAGTGAGAAATGAATTGTTCTTAGGGACAGCATATACAAACCTGGGCGTACCAGAGGTGCTAGAGTTGTGCTTCAACGTGATAGATGCCCTTGTTTATGGAGGTGTCATACCATTCCGCTGGACGACAGATGGTTGGGTTGGGAGGCATGGCTCAATAGACAACCTCGAAAGAGATGAATGGAGAATTCAGAGGGCAAGCATTTCTGAAACTGGCGGTCGAGAGAAGATGGGATCCAACTGAGAATATGAACTGTAAATAATGCCGCCATGGTGGTATCAAGGTGTGAGATAAGGATAAGGTTCAGTCACTGCTCAGGAGCTTCTCGACAGCCCACTTCACGGAAAAATTCCGGAGATCCGAATAATGCTGTCCAACACCAACGAACAGTACTGGCACTGCGGTGGCATGGACCAGGCTGACCAAAGTACCGACCATGTTGCCCACAGTATCGCACTTCGAGATGATGAAGCCATCGAGGGTGCGCGCGCCACCGAATGCGGCGTTGAAGTTGCGTGCTTGGGCAACCGAGTCCGTCCCGACGAGGGCCTCGCCGACCATCAAAATCTTGTCTGGCTGGGCAAATTTGGCGAACTTCTCCAGCGAAGACATGAGACGCTTGTCGTTGTGTCGCCGTCCAGCGGTGTCGATCAGCACGACATCGTAGCCCTCCTGTGCGGCGTGCGCCACCGCATCTCTGGCGACTGTGGCAGCATCCTTGCCATAGCCCTTCTGGTATAACTCGACCCGGCCGCCCTCGCGAGCCGTGAGCTCCTTTAGATTTCGCACGTGGACCGCGAGCTGTTCCACGGCCCCGGAACGAAATGTGTCGCCGGCGGCGATCAGCACCTTGTACTTGTTTTGCAACAAGAAGAAGCAGATTTTCGACAAATTCGTCGATTTACCCACACCGTTGACCCCCACGATCGAGACAACGTAAGGTCGTGCCTTGCGCATCGAGGTGGCTGAGGGAGCGGTCACCGAGTCGATTTCGCGGAGGAGGTCCAGGGAAGAGGTGGGCGTCAACATCTTGACCAAGGATGCCTCCATGGCCCTCTGTATCCGCTTGTGGATGCTTTCGAAGTTGCCGGTCGTCACCCCGACCAATTCCTTCTCAACACCCTGGCAAAGCCTGACTGCGGCCTCTCTGGCCACGTTTTTCTTCAGAAGGTGATGCTCCATTCCCTTCATGGCCTTGTCCAAGTCCTCCTTGGTCAAAGTCTTGCCGCCGACAACATTCCGGAACAGACCGCTGATAGCGCTCAGACCGGAGCCGACCAGACCTGCCGAAGATTCTGTCCTGGCCGTCGCCTTCTTGGCCTCTGCATTGGCCAAGATAGAGTGGACCTCATCGCCAAGATCCTTGAGCACGAACTTGCCTTTCGACGTCGAGCCCCAGGTGGACGAGTCGATTTCCTCTAGTGCCGGTGAGCGTCCCACCGCCACATCACCAGCGCCCGCGCCAGAGTAGTCCAGCTTGACCCTGTCGTCCTCTTCAACGGGCAGTCCGTCGTCGTCCCACTTGCGGCCTTTCTTTGCCGGCTTCGCCTTCGTCTTGCGCCCGGCCTCGTCCCCAGATGCCTGTGCCGAGTTTGTCTTGCTCGCCGCTTTGCGCGCACGTCTCGAGAGCTTCGTGGCGGGGCTATAGTCTCCTCCGGCGACTGGGAGATTGTTGGCCGGGGTCACGGGTCGAGAAGCCACAGGCGTGGAATCGACCGAGAGGGCATCTCTGGGCGATGGCGGGTCGTCGCCTTGCTTTCCCGAGACGGCATCCTTCTCGTTGGTTGCATGGGCTGGTTGAAGGTCGGCCGGGCTCTTTGCGTCAGGACCCTCGAGTTCATGGAGCTGTTGGTCGAAATACTTGTCGAAGCCTCGGCAGTCTACTTGGGTCGTGTTTGGTTTTGTGAGCTGGTCACCGTACAGCTGGATAAATAGGGTCTTGATATTGTCGACAAGCTTGTCGGTCCAAGATAGTTGGAGCAGTGATCGGTAGACAGCCTGTAGGTGGGGTTTACAAAGTCAGGTCACGGCCTTGGCATCTGCCGCCGGCAGGCTGGACGCCCTGCCAGACAGAGGACAGACCGAAAGCACAGGACTGTGTAGCATGGGGAAGCCCAGAGAACATACAACGAAGATGATGCCGAGCTCTTTCACCAAGGTCCACTTCAGGATATGGTGCTCAGTCTTGTAAGGCGCATTGCTGGCAGCAGAGTGGTTTGCCTTGAGAACACCAGAAGGACTCTTCTCCTCCACGAAAACGTCCGTTATGAAGCTGTTGACAACCGACGGCTTAACGGGTGCCCACTTGCGCGACCACACAACGACTCCGGAAGTAGTGATGATTTCGAATGTGTCCAGCATGGCGGCGTAGAAGGACGGGCGTCGGACCCGGTGTGAGACTACTTGTGTGGAAGCAGGAGTCCAAGGGTTGAAGTGTCGCTCAGGAGGCAGCTAGCAAGCTTTTGGCCAGGCAGATTGGACGCAGATGCGGGGTTGGAGGTGAAGAAGAGGTGAAGAAGAGACGAAGTCGCCGTTGGCTTGGCGGCTAGGCTGCAAACAACCCCTCAATCCCTGCCTGCAGAGCCGCAAGCCCGCATCGCTGTCAACTTCCCTTGCTTCCGCCAACACCAGCTTCCCCCAACCGCGCACCGATCTTTACGCCAGCGCAGACGAACACAAACACCAACCAGTGCTACAGCCTGCGACAAGCCGATTTCACGATATGCAGCGACCGCAGACGTACGGCCAGTCGCCGCCTCTGCACCATCCCGTGCCACAGCACGTCTCGACCGTGCCCCAGCTCCGATCACCCCCTCCGCCCTCCATGTCACAACCACAGTCGCAGGACTACGGCAACCCGTACCAGCCGCAGGGTGCTGGCCACAACGGCAACGCCTTCGGCCAGTACGGAAACTTCATGAACGATCCAACCGCGCAGATCGCCGCGCAGTTTGGGTCTACAGCTTTGAAGCAGGGACAACAATACTTGCAGAACAACGTAAGTTGCGGCACATCATTACTGTCCTGGGAGAGATGCGTGGTACAGCAAATCCGGCGTCGAGGAAGCAATGCTAAGCGCCTCCGAGGGGCACGATGGATGAGAAACAACAAGCTTCTCTGGTGGGCGCACCCGTGGGGAATGCGGCGTTGAGAAGACCGCCAAAACCGGGCGCGCAGATATGACCATGCAATCCTCTCACTAGATCGCCCCTCCACAGCAAAAAAAAAAAACCCAAGCCATCTCTGACGACCGAGGATACTGGCCACAGTGACCGCACCCAGCACTACAAGTTCCACTGGACGAGGCGTAGCAAGGTTTACGAAGGCATCGCTAACATCAGAATCACAGGTCAAGAGCTACCTCACCCTATTCGAGATCAAACACTACTTCAACGTCACCAACAGCTATGTGGTCAACAAACTCTTCCTCGTGCTCTTTCCATGGCGACACAAGCCCTGGTCGCGGAAGCAGAACCCCCTTCGCGAGGGCCACTACCTCCCTCCACGCCATGACATCAACAGCCCGGACATGTACATCCCCGTCATGTCCATCGTGACTTATATTCTCCTGTCGACGCTGATCGCCGGTTTCCGAGGCGAGTTCGAGCCCCAACTTCTCGTCTCCACAGCCTTGTCGGGCTTGACCGTGGTAATGCTCGAGATCCTCGGTCTCAAGCTGGGAACCTACATCCTCAGCATTTCCAACGATTCCCAGTGGCTGGACCTTGTTGCCTACTCGGGGTACAAGTTCGTTGGAATTATCATCACCATCGCGGTAGCCGAGATCTTCAACAAGGGCAAGGGCACTGGTGGCTGGATCGGTTGGAGCGTCTTCCTCTACACCTTCATGGCAAACTCCCTCTTTTTGATGCGCTCGCTCAAGTACGTCCTGTTGCCGGAAAACAACGCGGACCCCAGGGCGGGCGGCATGCAGACCGACACGCGGGCCAAGAAGAACCAGCGGACGCAGTTCTTGTTCTTCTACTCCTACCCTGTCCAGCTGTTTCTGATGTGGTTCCTGTCGAGGGCATAAGAAGGCTTCGACGAGCTTTGCCGGCAATCAGAGGTTTGGGCTATGGCAGTGCACAGGTCATAGAGCGGCGATATTGTTGGGCAACGAAAGCATTACTGAGATTATGCGTGTATGTATAACTAGGCGTTCGGCACCACTGCATTGCGTGAGACACGTTCCCCGCGACCAACATCTACTCCGAGCTCGCCTAAAGCGAGAGCCTCTGCGCCGGGACGAGCTCCCAGTTCTATTGTCTGGCCGAGACATGTAATACTGCAACGCCGATGAGGGCGAGCAGGATGGAGCCACGACTCAGACAGGACGGGAAGTGTACTTGGATGATGGGGTGGACCGCTCTGGTCCATCACTCCTTGGGCAGTGAGTGTCAAGGTGACGAGGAGCGGCGGCCGTTCGCGCAGCCTGGGACCAACACCCCCAGACGACTGTAGAAACTTGGTCTGACCTGCTTCTAGCCCTCGCCTCGGAAGAGTTCCGGAGTTCATTATTACGGCTGGAAGGAAGGAGGCTTCAACCGACGCCCGCCGTGATGCACATATCAGAATTGAATCCCCCTCTCATTGCTCATGTTTGGGCACTAGGTAAAAGAACTCGGCCCACTGTGATGGTGGCTCCATTCTCCATCCATGGACATGATACACTGCGTAGTGGACACCTACGCATTTCCATGGAGTACCACCAACGTTATGTGTACTCATGTCCATGCCAGGCGTCCTGCTGGGCCAAGCTCATGTACCGTATGTCACCCACCTTTGCACTCCCGTACCTTTGCACGCTTTTTGACACACAAACTGGGTGCTATATCATACCCACTTGTGGCACTTGTGGAATAGTAAAATCCCTAATAGCCCTTGCTTGCACACCCGATTGGTTACTCAGCAAGGTCGCCGTGTAGACTACTACAGTATCAGGTCTATCAGTTACACCCTAGTTATGTATTATGGTTCTTGGCCTATATACCCATTATACTGTTTTTGATGAAGATTACATATTTGAAAAACAATTCAAATGTAATGGTTTTTTAACTTAATGCTACATAATATAACACATTTTTTTTTAATATATGCTTATAATAATATTTAAACTATGTAAAAAGTAAATGAAACAGTTAGCGAAAATTGATGGTTAACATAATAAAACCCTTTTTAACGATATCTATTTAACGTTAAAAGAAATTCATGTTATCATTGGTTTTATAATTAATCGTATTACATAGTTTCTACAATAATCAACAGTTATACTATATTTCAAAAATCGAGGTGTATATCATTTTCTTAGCAGCAAATCAACTTTTAAACTGCTTTTCTATAATATTTTTGCAAAAAATCGTTGAATATTTTACTAGCAATTGGTTATATAATCCTGTTTTTACGATATTGATGATAATTAATATTATATTAGATTAATGTTTTAACTGTGAAGTTATAAAAATATATTATACGTGTATTACATTTATAACAGTCAAGGGAAAAAAACAGAAATTTATCTATATATTTTTTATTTTATTGTTGCATAATGGTTTTATATCTTTTGGATTAATAAAATTTGTAGTACAAGTAGGCTATATCAAACTATAGTATACCTCAGATTTATAAATAATATTACAAAGATTATCTTTCTAAAATACTCACGTAAAATTGGTTCAATATTTCAAAGATAATTTTTTAGTATTTTGGCAACCGAATTTCAAAACAGACATGGTTTTGATTAAAAGAGAGATTATAGAATCATTATACAAGTACTGGAACTTTAACTGAACCAATACATACAAATCAATTGAATCGACTACAAAATTAATAATTCAATTGCAGTACAGCCGTTTGCAAATACGGTTAATTCTACTGTGATTTCCAAAAGTTACAGTTCTAGCTGCCTAAGCCAAAACTAACTACTTCACTGATCGTCTAACAAATACGACCAAGTAAAAAGCAACTTTTTATAACTTATACCATCTATAAACTATCTGTTTGGTTACATAAGAGTTGATTTTTACAAGCGTCTAGAAGTATTACTATCTAGGCTACTGACTAATAGTTGCTCATTTTTTAAATATTATCGACCTTTGATTTGCACTTAATTTTACTATACTTTATTACTAGTAAAGAAGAATAGTATCATTTACCTACTTCATGTGTAAAATCCTACCAAAATTCGTTAATAATCAACTAGATTATAGATTGATAAGGTAAATGTTAGAAAATCTACTGGATTAATAAATATAGAACCAATTGAATATATAACAGTATTGTTGATAAGCATTTAGATGTTACAATATTATCAATTAAAATTGTGGTCGAAGTAACAGTAGTATTGTATGGTCAAGTGGTAGATGTATTGTTCTAGGTTTAGCAAACCGCTAGCTGGTCTACATACCAATTTGTATAGCCAACGGCTTAGCCTGTATCCTATTTTGAATTGGGTACTTCATAGTCAACTGACTTTCAATTAATACAATCAACTTAGCTATACTGCAATTAACTTGACTGCATTATACTTGAATGCAATTTTAATACCAACGGCTTTTTGTTTTATGGTAGTAATGTTGGTAGCAATGCGTTTTATTAGAAAACTTTTCGGCCACGCAAGTTTTTTCCTATGTCAACTCCACTATAATTTGTATGGTAGTTGTACTCTTTGTCATTTACAATCCCGAAAAAAAGTACTATACTTACATCCATACTTTAATCCCTTAATATAAATATAATTACATACTATAACTTAACTGTATTAGTTAATTAAATCCGTTTTAATAATAATCTTAGCTTCGAAACCCTGGTAGTCTTCCAATTTGCTAGGGTACTCCTGTTTTTCTCCTTGTCTTTCGTCACTTAATATTTTAATAGGTGGAATTTTAACGTAACTATTCGTAGGGCTTTAGACGTTGCAACGTTGTTGATTCGATTGATCAAAGTAACAATAGTATTGCATAGTTAGGTAGTAGATATATTGTTCTATGATTGGAAGACCGTTAGCCGGTTTGTACTGTAATTTATACAGCTAATTGGTTAGCCTACGCCCTAGTGTAAAGTATGGTATATTGTACTCGACTAATACCCAATACAGTAAGCCCACATAAAACAATACACTTAACTTGTAGTTAGTATAATTAACTTCACTATAAATAAATTTGACCTACTGTATTGTAAATACTACTATTTTAATATTCGCGGATTTTTAGTTTGTATGCATACGTTAGTGTGATTAACTAATCTTTTCCGGTAAGCGCTGAATTGTGACCTTGTCAACTGGTTAAAACCTTGTTAATTTTAATTGACCTTCTTATTTAAATACATCTATTTGAATGTAAATTGAACCTAATTGCCGTTAGTTGCCCTATAGCTTCGAGGTTCGACTTTATCGATTCCTACAAAGAGTTTTTCTATTATAAACCTTTATAAACCTCTACTTTAATCGTACTAATGAAACAAGTTAATATCGTTAATTCTCTAGCTTTTTTTTTTCCAGTTTGCTAATATATTCCTAACCGCTATTACGTACTTTGGGTTTACCAGGAGGCCTATCAATATGACCTTTGATACGTATAATTAGCCTATTATCATTTATAAACTTCTCCAAGGCTTTGTTCGGCGATACCTTCGTCATATTATTAGTAGGATTTTTTTCTTCCGTTAATCTATCGAAAATCCTCAATTTCTCTCCTTTCGTAAGCTTTACGAAGTGTTTTTACGTTGATTACTAGGACTTTTTCACTAGTGGTTTCGAATTCCAAAAGGTATTCGAATAAGCTTATTGAGTCGGTACAAATTACTACCGGGATAGGAGGAATCTTTAGTTGCCTAATAATAAGGTTAATAGTTTCCTATGATATTATGACTACTTTAAAGTCTGTTATTATATAGTAAACTATCCGAAGTTAGTACGCCTTTTATAATCCTTTTACAATTAATGAAGGTTTAGTAAATTAGGTTACCGATGATATTAAACTAGTCTTTTCGCCTATCTTTATTAACGAAGGTTATTAGGAAGTTGATTTGTAAAAGAAAAATGATGTTATTTACAAAAAATCTATACGTAAAAAATATTAATTTAACTCTCGTTAATTAGATTAAAATTATATTAATCCGTTGGTCTAGATTTCGTATTTTCTATTTAATCCTCCTTTTCAGTATGTTAAAGTCATTACTCATTAGTTTTTCTACCTAGGTCATGATGAAAAGGTCATAAGAGGCTTTAAGTAATCATAAAGTAGTAATATAGCTATTACGGGCACATCAGTTAAGGTACCACTAGGCTTTAGCTACGTTAGTCTTATCGATTATATTTAAATTAATGAACTAACCATTTTGTTGAAACCTAAAATTAATATTAACACTAATCATAAGGATTGACGATCTGGTAAAGTTCAATTGATTACCCTTCACCAACGTTATTACCAGCTTGTAATTCCAAAACTTGAAATATTCAATCGCCTGCTATTTTAATATTACAAAGTTAGCCATTCCTATAAACAGGTTATCGTTAATTTATATATCCACTAGGCCGAAATCCTTTTCTCATATTACTAACAAATACGGATCGTATATTGAAAATTTTATACCTAACCGTCATTTAAAGTGCGACAAGTAAGTTAAAAACCAATAAAGAACTATTTTATCTAGTTTATATAGTAATTCAATACATTATATTACTGTCTCTAAAAGGTAGGTAACATGTAGTTTTTGTAGTAACTTTCGCAATATAATCCGCTGTAAATTCGTTATTCATTACGTATAAGTTTACGTTATATTACGGCTATTAAGCCTGAACTTTCCTTAAATCCTTGTTAATAAGCTTATTAATAAAGCGACCACCAAGCGCTAGATAATTTTTTAAATCGTTAGCGACTACATAAGCATATTGTCTTCACCTTTATCATTGTATCTTTCAACGAGTAGACGTAACTTTTCGTACGGTCGCCCCGTGATTTTTTCTTTAACCTCGTAAGTAATCCTTGACTTGAAAATTGTAATACTCGGAGTTTAAATATTAAAATTAGCTTTCAACATAAATTATATAACCCTTTAAGTGAGTAGGCCGTTAATTTTTACCTTATCGCTTTTATTTAAAGGTTTACCCAATGTTTTAATAATCCCTTAGATTTGAAGCTTTTGTACCAAATCTTCGTTATCATTTTTATTACTTACCTAAACAGTACTATAGATACAGTCCAGTATATATTCCTTTTCTTTAGCGTTCCTTTTCTTCGGAGGCCGTCCGCGCCGCAGAGTTTTATTGACTTATTAATAATAGATAGAGAAGGTTCGTATTAACTTGATTTCTTGGAATAAAGGTTTTTATCGTTAATAGCCTTAATTTAAGGCTTAACCTAAGTGAATAGAAAAAAAAAAAGACTGGTAATAGTTTTAATAAATACTTTAGAGTTTATGGTATTTAAAATCTTGTAAGTGTCCTTCTATTTGCCTGGCTCTCGCTACATGAGGACTTTACTTTATAACGGCAAAGTAAATTTGTCGATTATTATAAGGGCGTTCCTAGTGTTAAGGGTATTATTAACCTAGCGGCGTGCTGATTACATTCATAGTTCTGTTAAAGCTTTAACATAAGTTACAATACATTTTTAAGTACTTATTAATAGCGGAAATCCACTCGTTAGGCGTGAGTATGCTCTAAAAACTAATAACGTTAGTATTAGGCCATCAAGGCCTATAATATCGTTTAGTCTCTTTACCTCTATTTAAAAGCTTGTATCCGGATCCGTAAAGCTTTTAATTTCTAGCGTAAAAATGTTATACGCTCGGTGAAATAAGGCGAATGATTTTTTTACCTTCCCAATACTTTAGTAAGTCTTTACAAGTATTTTTTTGAACTGAATACCTATTATTTTCATATATTTTTAAGATTTCGTTGTCGTAAAGTTGGTGGCGGTATCGTAAACAAGGACGTCAGATGGACTTAGGTATGTGTTAATCTATAGCATCCTTAGTATTTCTTATATATCCTTTATCCAAGGAAACTTTAGGATTTTAGCTTCGTGAAAAAAGGTTGCGGAATCAACGACGTGAAAAACAGGCTTATTATTTAAGTAAAATACATTAATAAAAACCTCATAATGAAAATTCTTATTGTCTTTTAATATAAATTTAAATTTCTTGGGGGGGGGGAGTAAGATATGCGTTTAGTAGTTATAACAAAGCTTTTTAATAGGTTTTAAAGAAAAGTATTTTACGTTTTTATCCCTTGAGAATTTAAAACTTTATGTGGCCTATTAACTGTTGGATAGTTAAAGCATCGATATAGTTGATGTATCTCCGGTTTCGTTAGGTTTAATACTATTATTTCAGGCATTCAAAGATGAAACTATAGATGCCCCTATTTCAAAGTAAAGGGAAACCTTTGAACGTTTTTAACTGGCTCGTTTATATTAATGTCGACGTTGACGCCAAGGGTTTTCATATTTTCTAAATACAAAAGGACAAGGACAAGAGACTTAAGGATGTGGAACATAATTTCTCTTATAATAGTTTAAACTACTGTTATTCATAATAACGATAATTGTTCGTTTGGTTTAACGATAACTTTAGCTTTATTAATATCGTAATGATTAATATTAATAGCTATAGTGTTTTCTCTCCACAGTACTACATATTACAAATAACATTCTATTAAGTACCTTACTGCCTTTGTGTTTAGTATAATACCTTAAAACATGTGGTCCGTATAGCGATCACGAAGATTAAAGGTATATAATGGATTCGTGATTTAGTTAGGGTAAAGGTAAGGGTTTTTACCACTTAAGCGGTATAAAAAAGGCGTGATAAGATAGTTATTAGGCTGCATTAGAAGTAGTATCTTTATGTTACTTGATTTATTTAGGAATATTATCGATGTTAATTAGATCGTCGCTTTCGAAGTCTCTGATTTGATATAAGTAATTTTATTAAGAAGTGGTAGGGTATTCGATATAATATATCAACTTTTTATTATTTCATTCGGCGGAGGGGTATCGAGTTAACTAATAGCCCGACTTGTTATAAATTCAATATCTATTACTATTATTACAACGATAGTACCTACGGTTCACAGGTTCGTTTGAATCTTAGACCTCTTAGTGTGAGTATAGCTATTGCCTCCAATCTGTGGTTGATAAGCTAAATTTCAGGCGTTGAGGATACCCTAAGCTGTATTCACGGTCGACGTAATTAATCATCGTAAGGTCTTTTTAATTTACGCTAGGGAAGTTGCCGGCTTCAAGGTATATATTACGCGAGTTTGGTGTGCGTGTTATTTCAGTAGTAAGCGAAAAACGTAATTAGCCAAAAAAGCCTTTATAGGTGGTATCTAAGCGTTGTAAGGCTTATTTAAACTCGATAACGCCCGCAACTATTCCTAGTACCTGTTCGCAGTGTGTAGCTTCGCCAATATATGCCTTTACTATTACTTTTTGACATAATATGAACTTATTAATTATTTGATTGAGCATATTTATTGGTATTTCCTTCTGTTTCTTCTTAATTATTATTATTGTTTACTTTGTAGTGGCCTAATTTGTGAGGTATTACGTAAGGTGAACGTCGTATTCGAAGTAGACCTTTATACCGTTATAAATATTTCGAAATGTAGTTGTTCAAGTTAGAAAAGTTAGGTAGTAATCTCTAGTGTATCCTATAATAATTCCGGGAAATAATAAGTCAAAATCAGAAGGAGGAACCTTTATTTACTTACAAATATTTAAAAATATTATTATCTTCGTATCGAAAAGATTATATGGCTTTCTGTTATACTTCTTCATATTATTTTAAATCTTAGTAAAGTTCTTGAAAATTTTGTAATTAATATTAACAATTTTGATGGGTCTTAAGGGTAGGTTGCGATAGTTATCCTAGTCTTTATTGGTATTTTTTTAGAAGTTTGAATATTAGGGCCTCCGAGGCATGGTATTAAGGTTAACTACCAGTCGTTTGGTCTGAAGGGTAAAGTTCTGTAGTAGGATCTGTAATAGGTTTTCGCGTGTAGGTAAACTTGCGATGAAAAGTTTTTTAAAGAGTTTATCAATTTAAGTACTACAGGGCGAAAATTACTAAAAGGTTTTAAAGGGCTTAACGATTTTACTTAATTAATTAGTGTAAAACGCCGAAGTTAATTTCTTTGGCCGTGTGGACGGCTGTTTCTTTACGTGTCTTTCCGCCGCTAAAAGCGTACTCTGCGCTCCCACACGGAGGTGTTAAGTTTACGAGCAAGTTAACGAGTTCCTCATCGTCGGCGCGTAAAAAATCTTAACTTAGCTAAGGATAAAGGGGAGGTCCCCTGAATCGTGTGTAAGGGAATTAAGGTTTCTTAAAATCCTTTTACTTAAAACGTGGGTCTTAAAAGCCTTTTTCAAATTGGTTTAATTCGAAAAGGTTTTTTGCCAGCTTGGTAAAGCTCTTTTCTAGTATATAAATCCCTAGTTGCTTAAGTTCCGCCTTTAATTTTAACTTGATACTCGTTTGGAATTTTTTACATATGTTAATAGTTAAGTCATCAAAAACGTAGAGAAAGTTTCGGAAAGCGAGGTCGCCGCGATTAAGTTTTTTTTATCGCCGTTTTATTTAATAATGTAATATCTAGTAAAGTTAACTAGATTTCATTTTGTTAAATTTTCATCGATATCTTAACTTTAAAGATTTTTATTGTATTGCTTAGAGAAAATATATCCGAGAACTTTTATTGCCTTCAATAGGTTTTGGAAAGGCGTTATCTTAAGATTTCGGGTGGCGTAAGACTTATAGGGCGCGTAGAGCGAGGTAATTAGTGCTTTAATGTGAATTTACGTGAGAACTTAGCGACTTGGAGTTAGGTCGAATGACGTGGTTTTTTTGGAACAACTCGACGAATCTTGATGTTTTCGTTTAGGGAAGTGAACTTGGCTATTCAATTAGCATAGAGGAAGTGAAAAAAGTAAAGTAAGGGTAGAAGTATAGTGTAAAGGATAGGGTCCAATGTCGTTTATTATTGGTAAAGAGCGAAGTTTATTTGTTGTTTTAGCCATAGAACTTAGTCGTTTTTCTTACGGTAATAGCACCTGTAGTAGTGTTAACTTAGCCGTTTACTAACTTGCCGAACTTTGAGACTTTTAACAGTTAATCTTAAAGTCTTTATGAAGGATTTTTGGTAAATATTTCTTAATTTTTTTAATAACGATACTATTGTTACCTCTAAGTTGCTGTAAAAACTACCGTAACATAAAAGTTTTTTTTTTAAACTACTATTGTAAAAACCGCTGCAGTTTATAAAGGCTTTTCGTAAGAATCTTTTCTTTACCTTAGCCGTTGTTTAATATAGAGCGTAACTAGAAAGTAGCCTTTTCCTTTACTTAGTCAATCTATGTTTAACCTAATAAGCACTAATTAGTATTGATAGCGCTTTAAACCTTATAACGTTATCAATTAGATTAGTCTAAGTAATAGTAGTATTACGTTGTCAGATAGTAAATACATTGTTTTAGGTTTGGCAGACCGCTAGCCGTTTTATACTGTAATTTTTATAGGCAATTGCTTGACCCATGCCCTAGTGTGAAGTGTGGCATACTGTACTCGACTTATACCTAATACAGTAAGCCCACATAAATCAATACACTCAACTTGCAGTCAGTATAGTCAAATTTACTGTAAGTAAAGTTGATCTACTGCAGTGCAAATACTATTATTACAACAGTAACCCTCAATCCGTATAATTAGTCTATTGTTGTTCACAAATATTGTCAAAGCCTTATTTGGTGTTGACTTCGTTGTAACGTTAATAAGATTGTTTTTATTATTAATCTATCGAAATTCTTCTGTTTACCTGCCTTTTAAAGCTTTGTAGAAGTCTATCATGTTAATCATTGAGCGTTTTTAGTCGATTATTCCCAGTTTTAAAAGGTATTCAAATAGTTTTTTCTAGTCTATACATATGATAACTGGAATAAACGAGATTTTGAACTACTCAGTAACGATATTGAATGGTTTATACATAGTTATTTATATATAAAACCAAGTTATTATACTTTATACATTGAAAAAAAAATACGTTTTACATGACCCTTTACATTTGATAGAGGTTTAATAAATTGAGATGCTTGTAATAACGAGCTGCTCGTTCTGTAATTTATCCTTATTAATGATTGTTATAAGTAATTCGATTTGTAACGATATGTTAGTGTTACTGGTAATGAAATCGTCTATGAAAAACATTAATTTGGCCTATGATAGGTTCATAGAGACCATATTGATTTTTCGATCTTAATTCTTTGTTTGCCTGTTTAACTTTTAAAAATGATTTAGTCGATTATAGTAATTATTGGTGAGAGCTTAAGTTCTTGCTGTAAATAATAAATTATATGAAACCTTCGGTTGACACATTATCGTAATATAACTGATATATATAAGTTACTCGAAATACCTTTTATGGATATTACTATATACCCTTATAGATAGTATACATAGGCCTAGTGGCAGTACACTGTATTGTAGGGTGCACTCCTACAGAGTGCACGGTAACGTGTCACGCTGCAGGCTGCACTCTTGCAAAATGCAAAGTGCATCATGTATGGATCGGTCTAGAATATCTATACCAGACCGAACGGCAATGCATGGATCGGTTTGGAATAACTATACCAGACCGAACGGCAATACGTGGAGCGGTCTAAAGTGGTACGATCTTAGCGAGGGCTTATAAGCCCTCACTTGTAGCGTGTACCTCTGGATGCTTTTTCTTTGTATTATTTTTACTTTTATACTATAATACCAATCTAATGCTTACTTTTTCAAATACCTTGGTTTTGCGTAAACCTAAAGTTTTCAAACCTTACTGATACTAATTAATAACCGAATTGGTCGGCTACAAATAGCTTAGAGGAAAAAAGATAGATATAAGTTAAATATTTATAATAGGATATTGTAACGGTCCTAACTATTTATGGTTTAACATTTAGTTTTTACAAGAATTACATACCAACGTGTATAAAGACTATAAAAACCGAGTAACTTTAAAAAGGAAAACTTTAATAGGATATTATTAACCCTTATTTAACGTTTTATTTGTTAAAAGCCTCGTTATATAACTATTAACCTTTTTTTTGGCGCTTTGATGTACCCAGGCACTTTTTGGATAGCGTTCTATTACGTACCAGGCCATGTAAACACCAAGTTTCGAAACCTTTTATAAAAACCTATCCGATTTTCGACAATTTACACCGCTAACCTTAGTAAAAGCGGTGACGTATAAAGTAACCAAACCGATTACTTTACTAAATTCGGTTACGAATTAAGTAATTAAACCGATTCCCTTACGAACTTCGGTTACGACACGCCGATCCAGACCGACCACCAAATACTATACATTACACCTTCCCACTACCTACATTTGTATTACCCAACCTATTTTCTCCACGTTCGCCCTATGTATTTTAAGCTTATTTACGATTCGCCTTACATATTTTAAGTTTAATACCTATACTGTTTTAAGCTTTTTTAGTCACTTAGTTCATATAACGTCATTCAACATTAATAAAACTAATTTTAAACGTTCAACTATCCTGTAATTCCGTTTTTTACGTATTATTTGAATATTTATTCGTACTAGTAAACGCTAGTAAACCCTATTTTAAACCCTTTAATTATTTCATTTACTTTACGTTTACCGTTTTTAGGCACCTAAATCTAGTTACGGCCCGAAATTATCAACTTAAACCGTTCCAACGGACCAAGTATGTATAGTAACCACTTTCCCCAATTACCCCGAAATACCTACAATTATAGCCTTAAAACTAATAAAATTAAAGGAAACCATAGTTACTTTTCGACCTTCTGGTCGAACATATGAGAATTAGAAAGGCTATAATGTACGAGATCGACCTAGGCTTTTGGGATAACACCATCAATTCGCCAGTTAAGGAACTAGAACCTTACATTACAAATGCATATATTTTTTCCTTAATATTCCGTTATTAAGTGGAGAAAATCCAAATACTTAACTTACTAAATGATTTCTACGATAATTTTTCCAGTTGGAAATTGGATATATGGCAAATAGTAAATCCTACCATTGCTAAAACCTTATAGATCCAACTACAAGTCAAAGGTATGAAAATACCAGAGGATAGGAATGACCGTTTTATAAAAGCCCTATTTGAAACAACACAAATTATTGACGTACCAGATTGGGATAATAAAGATTTGTGCTTGATGGAATTTGTAAAGAGGTATTACTTTACGAAGTAAAAGAGACTGTTGTTAAAACAATGGGGACGAGGTATAAGAAGATCTAGTTTTATACCTATATCCTAAGATAAAATCAGAAAGAAAAAAGACCAACTATAATCCTAATCTACCATACAAGTACAATATACCCTTACACTAGCACTTATTATAAAATAAAACCAAATACCAAATCACTTTCCGAATATTGGAAATAACCCGTTCGGCTATAGCGGGATCGGCTGAAATACAAAAAAAACCCGCTTTAGGAAACGAAAAACGGTGTAAAACGCCAATACGTACCTTAAGGATTAATATCCGCCAACTATGACCCTTACTGTAACCTCCCACCGTACCGCTTTTCTATGGATGAAAGCGACCCTACGAAGCTAATTAACTTTGCCAGGTTTTAGGATAGAGACAATACCTATAACTATAAACCGTATAAAGTAGTTGAAAATAAAATACGCGTTATATTTAACATATATAAGAAATTGGATTTTAAACTATTACAATTTTATATTATTTTACCTGTTATACTATTTGGGTAAGTAAGAGAATAATAAATATACCACCTTATGTATGTGGATATATTTGTAAAGTATTATAACCGCCTCAAATTCCACTTTGATACGGAAATTAATCACGAACTTTACGATAGAAATTCGATTGATACGATTTCAAATCCGTAAAAACATAATAGAAAAATATAGATAAAAACCCATAGTAAATCCTTACCTCCTTATTAACTAAGTTTAGAAAGTGTTAAATAGCTTTTAAACCGGAATTCAAAGGTAATCAACTGTTTATTTAAATAGTAATAAAAGTCTGCCGTAGAAACCCAGATTTTTACTTTATACTTTTTAAACTAAAAAAAGACCTGGAAGCCTTTTATATAAGCTTTAAGATATCGTTAAAGATCTTTATAACCCGATAGGTGAGCCTCGTATTAGTATTGATAACTGATAAAACTAAAGGCGAAAGTCAAATTGCTAAAATAAACCTCGTCGAAATTATTTACCATGTTTTCGATTCAAAATTTAAGGTTTACCTAAAGTAAAACGAACGCCTAAAGTATAGGTATTAAGGAGGAAACTCTGGTAATAAGAGATAGGAACGATCGTTCGGAAATGGAAGAAACGTACCTAAACTATAACAATACTTACGAAAAGATATATGGAGTATTGTAGGTTTGTAAAAACGGTATATCTTATGCGGCAAAATTGGCAGCTAATTTACAAACCACCCTGTTCACGAGTAAGTTCGAATTAAACTACAATTTTATGCCGAGTGTAAATTTAAGGATTAGATAAAAGCCAATTTTACAGAATACGTAGCTGAGTACGAAGGTATAAATAACGAATTCGACGCCTATCATTACGAATATACATCCGAAAAAAACGACCCCAAGTATAATGATATCTATCTATAAACCTACAACGATAAAAACACCTAGCGTATCTTCTCCAGCCTGAAAAACGCCCCCTTTATATATATTATAGGTTTGGATCTCGTGAACTAAGTGCTTAACGCTCATATGCCATCGTAATTCACTCTTTTTAATAGATACGGAAACAGGTTCCAAGGTATTATGCCTAATATTAACGTAACTGAAATTTTAACGGTCGGAAAGCGGTAATTCGATAAGTTTATGGCGAAGTTTTCGAAGTTCCATCTAAACCAAATAAAAGAATACCGAAAGATCCTATTTAGTAAAAATAAAGTGTCGTTATTCGGAACGGTCGTTGTAAATATGTGTTTTAAACCGATTAAGTTTTAGGTAATAAAATTTGAAATATTATTTCTATTTTTATTAACTTATATAAATAAGCTCGGAACTAAAGTCTAGAATACAATTAATTAATTTGTCTGCACATTAAATGACGTATCCATACCACTCCAGCTTAAGTTCGGCTATTTATGAGTTTCCCCCGAAGTACGTACAATTGAAGTTACTTACTTATCTTAACTGAAATTGCGAACTTTATATCGAAGATTTGGATACCCGGTTGTAAAACTTTTTTACACCGGCTTTACGCTATAGGTTATACGAATATAAGAAAAGACGTATTTAAAGCTATCGAAAAGTTTTGCCATAACTATTAATTACACTTACAGTCTTTATGACAATTTAAATTCCGCTTTTAAAACGATGTAAACTTTAATTATGAAGTGATCATTAATATTATATATTTAAACAACTACTAGGTTTTTTACGCCGTCAATGCAATAACGTCATTTCAAACCATTAAATTCACTTGGAGCGTTTTCACTATAAATTGTTAAAACGCTTTAGTTAATTATTAGTTTAACGTCTACTTAAGGCCTCCAAAATGGATTGAATACGACGTTAATAAGGCTTTCGACTTTATAGAATAACGTATTAGAGCTTGGATAACTGGTAACGAATGTAAACAGATTTTAATGGAAACCTTATAAGATATTAAAAAGTGTAAGCGGTGTTACGAACCATTTAAAAAAGCGTATATATTATTATTCAAAAAAAAAGACCTAAAGGGTACCAATTTTAAGGAATCTATCCTTTAGATAGAAATCAGCACCGTTACCAATACTTTTGGCCTAAGTGGATTTATCTCTACGTTCCTTATCTTTAGTACATACCCGAAAATCCATATAAACTCTGCCTTATTACCGTTTAAAATATAAGGAGCTAATACTATGAAAAAAGCTAAAGTGGTATTACACTCCCTACGGACGAATAAAGATATATTTAAAACGTTGGTTATAGGAAATAGTCCACGTAAAGCTGGCGTTTTGGATTTACTATTGTAATCTGAAGTTTTGGTTTAGAAAACGAAATATTGATGAACTGGCCCTTAGAGGATTAATGGGTTTAAAGGCTATAATGTATTTATTCACTTACCCAACGACATAAATTCGTTTCGTTAAATAATAGTACGCTAATATAAAAAAAAAGTGGAAAAGATCGGCCCGAAACCATAGAACAAATAAAACCATTCATGAGATATTACCTAGAATGGCGAATTTAAGCCGAATTTAAATTCAGCCTTAACACCGAAATACTATTTCAGCCCGACTATTTTAGATAAAAACGGTCCGTTTATACTAACCTTACCAAAACCCCGCCGCCGAAGGCGCCTTTTCGGTTCGAAAACCAAAAAACACCCTAGGAACTTTGCTACGGACACCTTTATTACGTAAAAGTAAATGAAAAAACGCGAGCTTAGCCTAAAACCCCATTATAAGGATATTATTACCATCTTAGGTACCTTATTCGTATAATTCACTTAAAATGAAACCTTAGCTTTAATAGATTAAAGCGTATTTTGTTTTAAACGTTTCGACCTAGCTATTTACGGTAATCAAAGGATTTTTCCAATCCGCCGCGTTTACGAAGTTAAAAATAAAACCAGTAAACCTTATAAAAAGACTCTTCTAATCGTTAAAAGATATAATGATAAAGTTAAAAAGGATATTATAACCTAATTACCTACATTACAACGAGCTAGCCATCGCCTGATTTTTTACACCTGCAGCCTCACTTAACGTACCGTATAACCTATATATCGAGCTTCGAAATATAATATAGGTATATACATAATCTGAGAAACGGTTTGAACGATAAATTTACGCCGATATGTTAAAAAATCTCAAGTAACATTATCCACTTAAACCGATTTTACGTATTATAAAACCACTTTACGGCTTGGTTAAAGCTAATGTTTATTAGTATAATATTCACTAAAGGCATCATAAAAAACGATTCGTAATAACCAGCTTTACCTTTAACCCATGCCTATTAGTATCGATAGCCTGATTGGAGGGCTTTGTACTAATAGGTATATAAACGGATGATACTTTAACGTTATATAACACCTCGTTTTCCGTTTTTTTAAAAAGAAAACTTTTAAAAGCCTGATCAAAAGAGAAACCCAAGATGTACCTAACAAAAAACCACATAATTGATTTTAATAGCGTTACTATTACCCTTCGGAACGGCGTTTTAAAATTTATACAAAAGAGATAGCTGGATAAAGTTATCTTTATCATTTTGAATAGTATAAACCGAAACGACGAATATAAATACTAACATATACATGGCGCTCAAATCGCTTTTATAGAATAATAAAAGGTTATATTTAACCTTTTCATCACCGCGTAATATTAAACTAAGCGAATGGACGATATATATAAGGTGTTTAAGAAACGTCTTTCATGGTAATTATATAATCTAAAATGCGGTTTACAATTTATGCCTCTAAATATACGTATTAAAAACTATTTGTTTTTACTAACGGTTTTTTCGCTAATAATAGAAATTATAACTTATAAATAAGCTTTATCCTAATCCTTGGTAACGAAATACCGGTATGAAACGGCTTTACGCTTTGTAGAAATATTATCTATTAAAGCTCTACTAAGTGTAAAAGGGTTACGAGAAGCGTTTTGGCGTTATAAATCTATATTATGGTTCAAGGTTTCGGTTCGGATATTACTATAGTAATAACGGGTAATAATTATTTAACCTTAATTTACGCCCTATACCTTTTATTGTATATACTAATTCGTTTTCTATTTACAAATGCTTGGTTAAGTTAGGTATTACGAATAAAAAGAGGCTGATAATTGATATTATAACTTTATGCGAGTCGTACGAACGACGTAAAATTAAGGAAATAAGGTAGATTGATAATAAGTTTAACCTAGCGGACGAGATAACTAAAAATGTCCCGAATAAAGAATTAAAATACTTATATCGACAAGTACATTGTTTGTTAAGGTTACCGGGAAATTATTTCGACCCTAATAGGCTATTATACTATTTTCGCCGATTCCCGATTTTTCCTTTATTTAACCCTAATAATTCGCGCTGATCCTAATATTCTGAATTTTTTGTTTTATACGTTTCGACTCGACGGAGTTTGCTATTAGTTTTTTTCTCTGTTTAATTTTAATACTTTGTGTTGTTTTTAGCGTATTAATACGCTTTTTTTTAACACTTCGACTCTATTAGGTATTTTACTATTTAAGCTACTTTATTCCATTTTAGAATATCGTACCGGTTTTAACATATTACCTTTTATGTTTTATATATTTCAAAGTTATTTATAAACGATTGTTTCATCAAAAGCTATAACATTGCTATATAACGTGCTATATTATAGCCGGGTACCCCAGCCTAGCCTAGGGGTATTTATTTATTGATAAAGGGAAAGGGAAACGCTATCGCGTCTTTACCTTCTTTTCCATCGTTTTTCCTCTTAATATTGGCGTTACTGTCATTACCGTCATCGAAGTTATTAACGCTAGTAAGAATATAGCCCTACGCCTTATTGGTTATATCTTTAGATAAAGGTGTAGAGGGGGTTACCTTTTTTACGGCAACGTACGATAACGTCCTCAAATTCACCTACGTAGTATATATATAGTCCATGTTTCTAGGTGGTAACGGCGGCTGCCGTTTCCTTAGACCGCCGGTTAGCGTTTATTACTAATTAACATTGGTATGTTTTGGTTATTTGCAACCGCGATTGTTTTTCGGATCGCTTCGATTAGTATATTTTTGTTCTAAGAAATTTGTAAGGTTCGGTTAAAACTTATTAGAAAGCCGGCCGATATATAATATGGCTTCGACTTATAATTTTGAAATTACTGGAACGGGGGTGTACGAATTGCTAATTCGTTTATAGTGGTAATAACGGATCTAACAACTCCTATTTTCGTAGTAATCGCTAACGGATTTATCCGCGGCCGCGGCCGCGATATATAATACGTAAGGCATATTTATTAGCAGCCCGGAATTATGGACCCGGGTATATCGTTTTAATGTTTTATGCGTTAGAGAAGCCTTACGGCATACCTTAACGATACGAAGCTCGAAACGGTGGAAGAAATCCACCTTATATATTTTTTCTAAAAGGGGAGGTGGAAAGGTTTACGTATGAATTGACTTGAAATATACGTACCTTAATGTAATTGCATTAGGTTTCGTTTATAGCGTAAAAGGGACTTTTACGGGTAATGGGATTTTTACACGTAGGGAAAGGGTAAGGTTTATAACCTTAGGAGCCTCCCGCTTCTTCTTTTGAGAGTTAGGGAAGGGGGAGGGAAAGAAAAGAGAGGGGGGGGGGGTCGTGGCGACAGCGGCAGAAAGGGGTAAGGCGGCGGCGGCGGTAGGGTTTAGAGAGGTAGAAATGGCAGTAAAGGGGGACGAGGCGGCAACGGCGGGGTTTGGCGGTGTGGSGGAGACGGGCGGAGTAGCCGTAATTGACGAGATTGTGTCTGATAAGGGAGAATTAATAGGGGCGGCGGCGGCGGTGGCGGCGGCGATAGCGGCGGCACGCTGACGCTTTCGCGTCAAATGGCGTCTTACTATTCTGTTTTTACGCGGTATTTATTCGAAGGATAGATTAGTATATGAATGTTAACTAAGTAACTTATTCATTAAAACGGTTTGTTCAATTGTGGGAAATAGAGGGTAAATTGGAATAGGGACTTGTATTAACCTAGATTACATTTTTTTTTTAAAAAAAAGAAAAAAGTTTTGCTCAAACCGATAACGATACATTTTCTTATATTAACCTAATACGTAATTACGTATTTACCCCTAGATAATTTCCTATATGTAATTACCCTCACATAGTTACCTTAATCAGAAATTATAAAAGGCGTTATTACTAACTATATTGCCTTTATTTAACCATATTAACTAAGGCCGAATCATAATTACTATTACGGTTAAACCTTACTCATTTTAGCCGAACTATAATCATTATCTCGGCTAAACCTTACTAGTTTTAAACGAACTTATTAATTCGAATACAATATCGTTACAGAAACTATTAGCCTAAACCTCTTATGATTAATACTATAATAATACTGTTATTATAAAACCTATTAATTTAAACCTTTGTAACCATAACAATACTATTACTACTAAGTTATAGGTACGGAGTATTTAAGGGGAAAAAAAGAAAAGATTACCTGTATGGATATTACTATATACCCTTATAGATAGTATACATAGGCCTAGTGGTAGTGCACTGTATTACAGGGTGTACTTTTATAGAGTACACAGTAACGTGTTACGTTGCAGGCTACACTCTTACAATATGTAAAATATATTATATATGGATCGGTATAGAATGGCTATACCAAACCGAACGGCAATGTATAAATCGGTTTGAAATAGCTATACTAGACCGAACGGCAATACGTGAAGTGGTCTAAAGTGGTACGCTCTGAGCGAGGGCTAATAAGCCCTCACCCGTAGCATGCACCTCTGGATGCTTCTTCTTTGCATCATTCTCACTTTTATACTATAATAACAATTTAACGAATACTCTTCTGAATACCTTGTTTTCGTGTAAACCCAAAGGTTTTAGACCTTACTGATGCTTTTAAACCCTGACCAAGTTAGTTTTATAAGTTTTAACTAGGTTAGCGAATTAGCCTTTCAAGTCGAAATTAATATAAACGTTAATGTTGTTAATAATATGTTTATGGATCGACGATTCATTAAATTTAGATCTTTGCCTTTAGTCAAAATAGCGACCGGCTTGTAATTCCAAGACTTTGAATTCTTGATCGTACGTCATTTTGATGTCATAAAGCCAGAAGTTCAAATAAAAAGGGTATTGTTAATCTAAGTACACATTATACCATAATATTTATTTTATGTGATTAAAAAATACAGGTTATATTGGTAGGCTTTTATCGTTGCAATATAGTCGATTCGAATCTAGGATCAAAGTAACTGGTATTGTATTGAAAGTGGTGATGTGTTACTTCTATATTTGGCAGACCGCTAGCCGATTTACATACTACTTTGCATTACCCATTGATTGTCCCATATCTTAATATGAAGTAGGTATATACTGTACCTAACTTGCAATTAATATAGTTAATCCTATAAATAATATAGTTAACTCATAGTCAGTATAATCAACTTATTATTAGTATAATTGACTTGACTATATTGCAATTGACCGTTGTTCTAATACTAGCGGTTTTTTGTTTAATAATCCTAAGTTAGTATAACTAATCACCTGTTTGAGGTAGTTCTTGAATTCCCTCGTTTCATATACTAGATCCCTATTAATTCCAACCTGTTTCACACTTAAATCGACTTCAAATTCGGCTCTTTGCCCTATAGTTCTGAGTTACAACTTTATAAACTCCCGTACACAGTCTTTCGCCACATATTAACGCGAATTATAAATTTGTACGCCACGAGTTGCTTACCCTTTGCCGATAAATTCCAATATGTTTTTCTAGTATATGGTTCCTATTATTTCTTCCTTGTTAGTATTTAAGTTTTCTATAACATTCCCATTTCTATATGTTACGTGTTGAGCGGTCTATGTAACTCTCGTTTCACACGGTTAATATATTGCTATTTACAAATCATTTTATGGCGTTATTGGACGTGTATTTTATTATAGCGTCAATGAGATTGTCTTCGTTGTTAATATACCCAAATTTAACAATTTTCCGGGTTTTGTATACTTCTTTCAAATCTATTCCGTCTATTATTAAACGTTTATTATTGGTTATACATAACTATAACATATACTTTTAAAGGTTTCGGAAATTCATATATACAATTACAGCTGTCTAAGTTAGGTTTCATAATTTAGTTATAAATTTCAACGTATTGCCAATTACTATATCGATGTTCAATTCGTATATTATACTAGAAATTTCCATTATTAATACATTTTGTAATGCGCGTTTACATTTGACGAATATCTAGTATGCAAGGTTATTAGTAATTGTAAACTAACTATCAGATTTATCTTCATTAACAAGTATGATAAGAAATTCAATTTGTGATATAAGGTTAATATTATTTATCAAAGAGCTGTTTGTAAATATTGTTGATTTTGCTGTCATTAAATTTACCAATTGTTGGTAGCGCTTTAGACATTGTAACTTTGTCGATTCTATTGGTCGAAGTAATAGTAGTATTGCGTGGTCAAGTGGTGGATGTTTTATTCTAGGTTTGACAAACCGCTAACTAGTTTGCACAGTAAATTTTATAACCAATTGTTTGGTTTATACCCTATTATAAAATAGGCATATACTGTACTTAACTTGTAGTTAATACAATAAGCCTACAAACAATAAACTTCACTTACAGTTAGTATAGTTAACTTAATTGTAAATAAAGTTGACCCATTATATTGCAATTACTATTATTTTAATATTGATGTCTTTTTATTTTATACGCATACCCTAGTATATTCAACTCATCTTTTTCGGTAAATGCTCAATTACGTCATCATTAACTAGCTAGAACCCTGGTTATTCCAGTCAAATTCTACACAAAATTCAATCTATTTGCATTCAAATTAACTCCATTCGTTTTTTATTGCCCCACGGCTTTGATGTCTGGCTTTATCGATTTCTACAAAAATTTTTTTCCCATAGGTTTATACAAACTTTTAATTTAGCCCTGATAATTGAAAAAATCGTTATCATTAGTTCTCTGAAAGACTTTTAGTTTTCCAGCGTATCCCTGTTTACTGGTACGTAACTTAGCTTTACTAGATAGCCTATTAATATAGTTTTCAATACGTATAGTTAGCCTATTGTTATCCAGAAAACTTTTAAGGGCCTTATTCGGCGATGAATTTGTTATAGCGTTAGCAAGGTGATCCTTTCTATCGATTTATTTGAACTCCTTGATCTCCTCGTCTTCATAGGTTTCGCGAAGTGCTATTACGTAAATTATCAGACGTTTTTACTGGTGGTTCCGAGATTTAAAAGGCATTCGAATATGATTTTGGAGTTGGTATAAATTACTACTGGAATAAGAGGAAATCTTTGGCTGTCTAGTAATAACGTTCATGGTTTCCTATAGTACCCTAACTATATTCAAATCAGTCATCATTCCATAAAACTTTAAGGCTAATACGTTTTGTGTAATTCTTTTGTATTTAGCAAAGTTTCAATGGATTAGGTTGCTAATAATATAAAACTAATTTTCCAATTTATCATTATTAACGAGGGTTATGAGAAAACCGATTCATAAAAATTGGTAAATATTGTTTATAAAAGAACTATTTGTAAAAATTATTCACTTAGTCTTCAGAAAGTTAATTGGGATTATATTAATCCTTCGATCTAAGTTCTTCATCTTCTATTTAAACCTTATATTTAACCGGTTCAAGTCTTTATTTATTAAATCTTGTGTACATTCTGTAATAGATAAATTGTAAGAAGATGTTCGTTAGTATCAATCAATTATAAAGCTATTAAGAGTATGTTATCTAGGGTATTTTGAAGTCTTAGCTACATTAGTCTTGTAGATTATGGTTAAATTAGCGCCTTCACTCGTGTGGCAGAAATTAAGGCCAGTATTAATACTATATATACGAATTAATTATCTGTTAAAGTCAAGTTGATTTCCCTTCGCTAACGTCGTAACCAACTTGTAATTCCAAAACTCAAAGTCCTTAATAGCTTGTTATTACAATATTACAAAGTTAGCCGTTTTAACAAAAAAGATATTGTTTGTTTATATACCTACTATACCGAAATCCTTCTTTATATTGTTAATACGTATGGGTCTTATATTAAAGACTCTATACCTAGTAATAACTTAATATGTAATTAATAGTTTACAAACTAACAAACACTCGTTTTAGCTAATCCATGTAATAAGTTAATACATTATATTACCGTTTTCAAAAGTTAAATGGTACTTAATTTTTATAGTAATTTTAGTGAAAAGATCCGTTATAAATCGGTTTCTAATTACATATATACTTACGTTATATCTCGGCTATTAAGTATAACCTTGCCTTCAATTTTGGCTAGAAAATTTGATGTCAAAACGACTACTAAGTGTTAGATAATCTTCTAAATTGTTAACGACTAAGTAAGGACCCAGTATTTATCTTTATTTCTATATTTTTGAAAGATTAAGCGTAACTTTTCGTACGGAAGCCTCGTAGTCTTACTTTTAACTTCGTATATAAATTTTGACTTAAAAATCGTAATATTTATATTTTAAAGATCAATATTAGTTTTGGGTATCAATTGTATAACTGATCGAATGAAAAGGCCGTAAATATCGACTCTGTTACTTTTTTAACAAGTTTACTAGAGGTTTTAATAATGCCTTATACTCGAAGCTTTAGTACTCAGCCTTCGTCATTCTTTTTTCCCCTGCTTACCCAAATAGTATTATAAATACGACCTGGTGTATATTCTTCATTTTTAATATTCCTCTTTTTCAGGGGTCATCTATACCGGTAGCACTTTATCAGCTTGTCGATAACGGATGGAGAAGGATTGTATTAACTCGATCGTTTGGATCAAAGGTTTTTATCGTTAGTTGACTCAATGTAAGGTTTAACTTAAGTGATATGGAGCGCTATAAAGCGTTTAACAGTGTTAATAAATATTTTAAAGTTAATGATATTGAAAGTTTTGTATAGACCCTTTTATTTACCTAGCTCCCGCTATACGAGGATTTCGTTTTACAACGGTAAAGCAAGTACGTCGATTGTTGTAGGGCCGTTTTTAATGTTAAGGGCGTCGTTGACTTAACGCTGTACTGATTCCTTCCGTAATTATTTTAGTGCCTTACCGTAAGCTATAACTCGCTTCTAGTTACTTATTAATAACACAAATTCATTTATTGGGCGTGTGTACGCTCCAAAAACCAGTAACGTTGGCACTAAGCCTCTAGTACCTACAATATTTTTCAAGCCCTTTACTACCATTCAAAGGCGTGGTTTTAAACCTGTAAAGATTTCAATATCTAATGTAAGAATATTGTACGCTCGGATAAGTAATGCGTATACTCTCTTAACCTTTATAATACTTTAATGGGTTTTTACAAGCACCTATTTACATTAAAATTACTATGGTGAGGCCTATAATAGGCTCGTAAGTGTAGGTATACCTACCGTAGGAAGGTTTTTAAGGGGTTTCACGATTTAGGTTGGAAGGTTAAAGGGCAATAGAAACTTTGCTGTAAGAAATATTTTAAGGTATCCAACGGTTCCATTAAATAGACTAGTGAAGAGCATTAACATTGATAGATTTTAATGCATTGACAGCTATTACTTTACGTGCTTTACCGCCTCTAAATAAGTACTCCACGTCATTACGTGGAGGTACTAGACTATTGAGCAAATTAATAGGTTTTTCATCGTTAACATATAAAAAGGATCAACTTGACTAAAGGTAAAGGAAAGGTCACTTAAAACGTGTATAAGAGCGTTAAAGGTCTTTAACGACTTTGCCTTTCTTAAGAAGGGTTTTTGAATTAGATTCTTAAGGAGAGTCTTTTCTTTAAGCCAATTTAAAGAAGGTTTCGACCAGTTCTAATAGGGGGTTTTTGGGATATAAATGTTACGGCGAGTAACTTCATTTTTTAACTTAGCCTTAACTGTACGTTAGATTATCTTTTGCATATTAAGAGTTGAGTGATTAAAAAACTTACGGGAATCTTGAAAGGCGTGGGCGTCATGTCCGTAGTTGTTACTAAGGTCCACCTTGAGGGTATACTAACTAACATAATGAATTAAATAATCCTCAATCGAGGTATCGTTAATATCCGTATTTTAAAGTTATTTTTCGTAATAGTTGGCGAAAATATTTCCGAAAGAAAAAGTACTTTTATGTTGGTAGGGCTTTAGACGTTGCAACGTTGTCAATTCGATTTATCGAGATAACAGAAGTATTGTGTGGTCAAGTGGTGGATATATTATTTTACATTTTGCAGATCGCTAACTGGTCCATAAAGTAATTTATGTGACCAATTGATCGACCCGTGCCCCAATGTGAAGTGGGCGTATACTATATTTAATTTATAGCCAATATAGTAGGCTCATACAAAGAATACTCTTAATTTTCAATCAGTATAGTTAACTTTAATATTAGTAAAGTTGACCTACTGCATTGAAATTATTACTATTCCAATACTAACAGCTTTTCATTTTGTGCGCGTACGTTAGTATGGTTAAGGAATCTTTTCCGGTAACTGCGGAATTATGTTCTCATCAATTAACTGAACCGCTGTTAATTTCAATTCCATTCAATACGAAAATAAACCCATTTATACTTAAATCAGTCCCATTTGCCTCCAATTACCCCACAGCTTCGAGTTCCGACTTTATCGGTTCCTATAACAAGTTTCCCCCCTTATAAGCTTTTTTAAATTTACAGTTTGGTCGTACCAATTAAAAAAGTCGTTATCGTTAGTTTCTTCGCAATTTTACAGTTTGCCAGTGCATTCTTCTCTAATTGAACGTAACTTGGTCCTATCAAGTAACCTATTAACGTAGCTCTCGATGCTTATAATTAGTCTATTACTGTTTACAAACCTTTTAAAGGCTTTATTAGCTGACGCTTTTGATATGGTGTTGACAGAGTTATCTTTCCCATCAATTTATCGAAATTCTTTAATCTCCCTGCCTTTATAGGCCTCGTGAAGTGCCATCAAGTCGATTCTTAAGCGTTTTTCACTGGTAGTTCCAAGTTTTAAAAGGTATTCTAATAATCTCCTTTAGTTGGTACAAATTACCATCGGAATAAGAGGAATTTTCAGCTACTTGGTAATAGCGTTAAGGATTTACTATAATTTTATACCTATATTAAAGCCCGTTATTATACTGTATACCTTTAAAACCAATACGGTTGGTAAAATCCTTTCATATTTAAAAAGCGTCTCATGGATTAAGTTACTGATAATGTTAAGTTAATCTTTCCATTTATATTAATTAATAAGGGGTATTAAAAAACGAGTTGTAAAAACAAGTCGATGTTATTTACAAATAAAAACGTATTCATAAAGATTATTAACTTGACCTTTCATAAATCGATCGGAATTATATCAATACTTCGGTTTAAGTTCCGTATCTATTATTTAAGCCTGTTGTTTAGCCGGTTAATGTTTCTATTTATTGGTTTTTATAATTGTATCGTGATAAGTAGGTTGTAAGAGACTTTTGTTTAATATAGGGTGGCGATATAGTCGTTATGAGCAAGTTATTTTAGCTATCATTAAGCCTTATCTACGTTAGTCTTATCGATTGTGGTTAAATTGGAGTTTTAGCCATTTTAACGAAAATTAATTACGGTATTTATAATAAGTATACGCATTGATGATCCGTTAAAGTTAAGTTGGTTACTTGTCACCAACGTTGTAACCGGCTTATAATTTCAAAATTTCAAATCCTTAATTGTTTAATATTCTAATATTATGAAGCTAATCGTTTTAACGAAAAGAGTACCTTCAATTTACATGCCTACCAAACCGAAATATTATTTTACGTTACCAAAAGGTATAGGTCGTATGTAAAGGACATTATTCCCAGCCGTAACTTAAAATACGACTAATAGGTTAGAAATTCATGAAATTTTATTTCGATTAGTTCGTATAATGGCTTAATATATCGTATTACCGTTTCGAGAGGGTAAATGATACGTAATTTCATAATAACTTTAATAAAAAGATCCGGTATAAATCGGATACTCATAACGTCTATATTTACGTTATATTTTGGCTGTTTGATATAAATTTGCTTTTAATTTTGGCTAAAAAACTTAATATCAACGCGACCACTAAATGTTATCTCATCCTCTTAAGTATTAATTAAGTGAGGATTTAATATTTACCTTTATTACTATATCTTTTAACGATTAAACGTAATTTTTCGTACGGCTGTCCATTAGTTTTGCCATTAACTTTGTATATAATATTCGACTTAAAGATTGTAATATTTAGGTTTTAAAGATCAAAGTTGACCTTCGACACGAATTGTATAATTCCTCGAATAAATAAGCCGTTAATATCAACTTTATCGCTTTAATTAAAGGGTTTGCTGGAGGTTTTGATAATGTCTTATGCTCGAAATTTTAGTAATAAGTTTTCGTTATCCTTTTTTTTTTACTTACCAAAAAGGTATTGTAAATACGATCCGGTGCATATTCCTTCTTTTCAACATTCCTCTTTTTGGGGGGTTATCCGCGCCGGCGAAATTTTATCGGCTTATCGATAACTAGTGGAGGAGGTTCGTATTAACTTGGTCGTTTAGCTTAAAGGTTTTTATCGTTAGTCTTCTGAATGTAATATTTAACCTGGGTTATGTGAAATGTTATGGGGCCGTTGGTAATTTTAATAACTATTTTAAACTTGGCGATACTTCAGGTTTTTTATAGGCCCTCCTTTTTATCCGGCTTCCCCCACACAAAAACTTTACTTCATAATAGCAAAGACAGTACGTCGATTATCGTAAGGTCGTTCCTGATATTAACAGCTCATTTAACCTGGCGCACTACCAATTTCTTTCGCAATTCCTTTAATGTTTTACCGTAGACTACAGCTCGCTTTTTGGAGTTTATTAAAAGCGGAGATTTACACATCAAACGTAGTTACGCTCCAAAGATCAGTAGTGTTAATATTAAGCCGTTAGAGTATACATATCGTTTAAGCCTTTTACCACCATTGAAAGGCGTGCTCTTGGATCCGTAAAATTTTAATCTTTAACATAAAGATATTATATGCTTGAAGAAGTAGTACGTATACCCTTTTAATCTTTCTAACGCTTTATTAGGCCTTCAAAGGCACTAATTTATACTAAATCCCCATTATCTTAATATCTTCTTAGAACTTTACCGTTGCAAAGTTAATGCTAATATCGTGAACAATTATGTCGAGTAGGCCTAAGTACATGTTAATTTACAATATTTCCAACGTTTTTTACGTATTATTTACTAATAAGAACTTAAAAATTTAGCTCTATAAAAATATTACGAAGTTAATGATATAAAAAAAGCTTATTATCCAAGTAAATCATATTAATAAAAAACTTATAGTTAAATTCTTTATCGTATTTCAGTATAAACTTCAATCTTAGAGGGGTTTAAATATGTGTTTATTAATAGTGATCAAGCTTTTCGATAACTTTCGAAGAAAAGTATTCCGCATCTTTATATTTAACGAACTTCAGAACTTTTCATAGCCTATTAATAGTTAAGTAGTTAAATCTTTGATGTAGTTAACGTATGATTAACTTAGTAAGATTTAATACAGCTATCTTTAGACTTTAAAGATAAAATTATAAGTAACCCTATTTGAAATCGAAGGGAAACCTCTGGACGTTTTTAACTAGTTTATTGACGTTAATATTAAAGTTAACGCCAAAGGTTTTTATGTCTGATGAATAAAAGAAATGGTAGAAGACTTGAGGATATAGAATATAATAAATTTAACAACAGTTTAAAATACCGTTATTCCCAATAACTATAGTTATTCGCCTAGCTAAAGCTAACTTTAGCCTTATTAATACCCTGACGATTAATATTAAGAGCCGTAATTCTCTCTTTCCGCAGTATCACGTACTATGAATAACTTTCTATAAAGTACCTTACTGCCCCTATATCTAACATATTACCTTAAAACGTATGATTTATATAACAATCACGAATATTAAAGATGTATAAAGGGTTAGAAGCTTAGTCAAGGTAAAGGTAAAGGTCTTCATAGCCCAAACATTATAGGAAGGCGTAGTCGACTAGTAATTGAACAGAGTTAAAAGTAATATTTTTATATTATTTAATTCACTTAAGGGAATCGTCGCCGTTAACAACCTCGTTACCTTCATAGTTTTTGATATAATTTAATTAATTTCATTTGGAAATAATAGGGTATTAAATATGATATGTTATCTTTTCCTTATTACGTTCAATGACTAAATGACTAGTTAACTAATAGCTTGACTTGCTACAAATCTAATATCTTTTGTTATTATTACAATGATAGTTTTTATATTAAAAAGTTCGTTTAAATCTTACCCCTATTGGCATTAACATAGTTATTGCCTTTACTATAAGGCTGTTAAACCAGATTTTAGGCATCAAAGACACCTTTAACTATATTTACAGTCGATGTAATTAACCAACGCATGGCTTTTTTCATTCACGTTACGAAAATCGTTAATTTGAGTGTATATACTTAACGAGTTTGGTATACGTATTATTACGGTTGTAAACGAGGAGTGCGGCCGGTTAAAAAAATCTTTACATGTGGTATTTAGGCGTTGTAAAGCGTATTTAAGCACGTTAACGCCCGTAACGGCTGCGCGTACCTATTTACAAAGTGTGGCTTTGCTGATATAAGTCTTTCCTATAACTTGTTGGTATAATATAGGCTTATCAAACATTCGGTTTAACATATTTATTGGTATTTCCTTATTTTACTTCTTGGCCATTATCGTAGTTCACGTTGTAGTAGCATAATCTGTATAGTATTAGGTAAGAAAGACGTTGTATTAGAAGTAACTTTTTATGTTATTGTAAACTTTACGAAAGGTCGTCACTCGTATTGGAAAGGTTGGGTAATAATCCTTAGTGTATCTTATAAGGATGTCGGGAAATAGTAAGTAAAAACTAAAAGGAGGGATTTATATCCACTTAAAGATATTTTGAAAAAGGTATTATCTTCTTATTGAAAAGGTTGCAAAGTTTTCTATCATTGTTTTACGTTATCTTAAATCTATGCTAAGTCCAGAAAAATTTTGTAATTAATGTTGACAATTTTAATAGGTATTGGGAAAATGTTGCGATAGCCGTCCCAATTTTCATTAGTATATCATTAAAATTTAAGCCTTGAGGCCTCCGAGCTATGGTTTTAAGAGTAATTGCCAGTTGACTAACCCGAGGGATAAAGTCCTATAATAAGACGTGTGGTAAGCTCGCATATATAGGTAAACCTGCTGTAGAAATGTTTTTAAAGGATTTGGCGATTCTAATTGAAAGGCTTGAGAGTAATAGGGGGTTGGAGGTTTTGAAGGACTTGAAAATCTTGTTTAATTGACTAGTAGAGAGAGCCTATATCAATACCTCTTGCCGCGTTGGCCGTTACTATTTTCCGTATTTTCCTATTATTAAAAGCGTATTTCGCGTTGTTACGTAAAGTTGTAAGGCTGATGAGTAGGTTAATTGGTTTCTTATCATTAGCGCGTAAAAAGAATTAATTTAGCTAAGGGTAAAGAGGAGGTTTCCCACAATGTATGTAAAGATGTTAAGGTTTCTTAATATCCTTTCCCTTAAGGCGTAGTTTTTAAGGGTATTCCTTAAATTGTGCTAGTTTATAAAGGGTTTTTGGTAGTTTGGTGAAGCTTTTGTTAATATATAGATCACTCAAAGTTTAATTTTTACTTTTAACTTTAACTTGATACATTTTTAAATCTTCTCATATATATTAATAGTCCATTCTATTAGTATGTCTTTAGACGTTACAACGTTGCCGATTCGAATCGTGGTTGAAGTAACAGTAGTATTGCATGGTCAGATTGTGAATGTATTGTTCTAGGTTTTGCAGACGGCTAGCTGGTCTGCATAGTAATTTATATAGCTAATTGCTTAACTTGTGCCCTAGAGTGAAATGCAGTATACTGTACTCGACTTACACCTATTACGGTAAGTCTCCACAAAGCAATACACTTAACTTACAGTACAGTCAACTTTACTTACAGTAAAGATGAACTACTACACTGCATATAGTACTATTCCAACATATTCATCGAAAAACTTACGGTATTTGCGAAAAATACTGTTACCATAGTTAAGATTTTCACTGCTGTCTTAGTCGTTGATATAATTATTAACGAAGTTAACTAATTGTTTCTCTGTTTAATATTTATCAACGTCTAATTCCCAAAGCTTTTTATCGTAATGTTTTGAAATAAGGGGTCTAAGGGATTTAATTGCCTCAATTCGCTTTCAATTAGGTTCTATCTTGAAGTTTTAGCCTATATATAATTTACTAACGTGGCGTAGAATGAACTTAGAGATTTGAAAGAATAGAGACTTGGAATTTTGGCCATAAAATTGCGTAGAAACTTGGTAACTTGGTGTTAGGTTGCAAAACGTAGCTTTTTCGGCGCGACTTGGCGAATCTTGGTGTTTTCGCTCAAGGCAGCGAATTTGGTAATTAAATTGGCGTAGGGGAAGTGAAAAGAGTAGTGTGAAGAGGAAAAAAACTTAGTAGTTGGGTAAATGTTTGATATGAAGGGTAAAATTGAAAACCGTGTAATATTTAGCTACGGAATTTAGTCGTTTTTGTAATAATAATACCAGTAGTAATACTAATTTAGCCGGTTTTCTAATTTACCGAATTTTGAGACTTTTGACAATCAATTTCAAAGTTTTTAAAACGGATCTTTATTGAACATTTCTTGGTTTTCTTAATAGCGATACCATTGTTGCTTTTAAACTTCTGTAAATACTGGCGCAGCTTCAAGATCTTCTTTACGTACTGCCGTAAACACTGATAAAATAGTCAAGGCCCTTCGCAAGAATATTTTCTCTACCTTAACCATCGTTTAACGTAGAGAGTAACCAGAAAATAGCTTTTTTCCTCCATTAGCTTATCTGTGTTTAACCTAATAAGCATTGATTGGTGTTGGTAGAGCTTTAGACATTGCAATGTTGTCGATTCGATTGGTCGAAGTAATAGTAGTATTACGTGGTAAAGTGTAGGATGTATTGTTTTAGGTTTGGCAGACCGCTAGCTGGTCTGCATAGTAATTTGTATGGAAAATTTCTTGGCTCATGCCCTAGAGGGAAGTTGGTGCATACTGTATTTGACTTACAGTCAATACAGTAGGCCCACAAAAACAATATATTTAACTTGCAGTCAGTATAGTCAACTTTAATATCAGTAAAGTTGACTTACTGCACCGCAATTACTACTATTACAACACTTTATAAATTTTTAACTCGATGCTATTTCAAAGTTTTGGCCTATATAGGATTTGGTAGACGAGAGACTTGAAGACTAGGACGTAGGGACTTGGTGTTTTGGCGTAAAGTTGCGTGGAAATTTAGCGACTTAGTGTTCAATCGCGCGATATAGCTTTCATAACGCGACTTGGAGATTTTGAGTGTTTTCGCTTGGAGCAACGATTTTAACAATTAAATTAACGTAAGAAATGAAAAAGTAAATCATGGGTAAAGGTTTGACATAAATAGTAAGGTTAAAAGTAGTTTTTAATTATTAATAAAAGTCGAAAGTTTAAAGTTGTAAGCCATGAGATTTAATCGTTCTTATAATAGTAACACCCATAGTAGTATCAATTTAGCCGTTTGCTAACTTATTGTTTAAGACTTTTAACGGTTAATTTAAATGCTCCTCAAAAAGATTTTTGGTTAAGATTTCTTAGTGTTTTTGATAGCAATACTATCAGTTCCTTTAAAATTTCATAAAACCCGATATATATTAAAAGTCTCTTCTATATACTGCCTTAAAAACCGAAGTAATAATAAAGGTCTTTCGTAAAAATCTTTTCTTTACCTCCGTCTTTTACAAAGCGTAACAAGAAAGTAGCTTATTTTCTACTTAACTTATCTATGCTTAACCTAATAAGCACTAATAAGTGTTAGTAGAGCTTTAGACGTTATAACGTTGTCGATTCGATTGGTCGAAGTAATGGTTTTATTGCGTGATAAAGTGGTGGATGTATTACTCTAGGTTTGGCAGACTGTTAGCTAGTCTATACAGTAATTTGTATGGCCAATTTTTTGGCCCTTGACCTTATATGAATTAGGTACATATTATACTTAGCTTGCAGCCAATACAGTAGGCCCAAAAACAATACACTCAGCATACAGTTAGTATAGTCAACTTTACTATCAGTAAAGTTAACCTACTACACTGCAATTACTACTATTTGAACAAAAATGTTATACTAATACCTTGATTCAAATAATTGACTTGCGATTAAATACATTTAGTTCACTTATCAAAGTTTTTATGCTGTACATTTTAAACTCAATTATAGTGAATGAAGCGTAGGATACCTTTGGTTAGTATAATATAATATATTATTTTTAACCTCTTTTCTGAAACTATGGTTGTAGTTTTAATTTTTCGTCTTCAATAACTTTAGTTAGAAGAATAACTTTCTTCTTCCAATATAAATCAAGTTATATATTACCGGTGTCGTTAAGAATATAATTACCGATGAACAATTCGTTTAAATTTAATTATATATATTTACCTCACTTTTTAATCGGGTTACGCTTTTAAATACCTGACTTTTTGATAATATGTTATTGAGTCGTTATAAATAAAATGTTTCCGAAAAAAAGTACATCTTAAATTTGTATATTAATGATATCAAAGTTTTTACTTAACGAAATTGATAGGCTCGAGTTTAGTGTTAACTTCGTAATACCTAATTTACTTTCAAATTAAATTTAATAAATTAAAAGTTAATAAATATATATTAATGCTAATTTGTATAAAGGTTTAATGTATTTCATTGCTGTTTTTGTAGAACTTCATCTCTTAACTTTTTCGGTAATTCTTATAATATAATCCGTTAAAAATTTGTAACTGATTACATATATATGTTGGTAATATCACATTGTTAATGGTGAACTTACTGTTTTCTTCAGTGGTCAAGCTGCTAATAATTACGACGATTAAACGCCGGTTAATTTTCTAAAATACAATTGATTGAATAAAAAATGAATCTTTACTTTCATTATAATATTTTTAAACGATTAGCCCTATTTTTTTGCATGGTCGGTACATTGAATTTCCTTCACCTTACAGATCATCCCCAATATAAAAGTTGTTACATTTTACCTTTGAAATTACGTGAACGGTATAAGTTGAAGAACTCTTTGTATCAAAAAGCTGTCAATCTTAATTAAGTCTTTTCTTTTTAAATATCTCATCTGATGCATTAATATTACCTTTAACTTGTAACTTAAGTACTAAGTTTCCATCATATTTATTCTTTTAAATCATCTATATCATTGTATATGTCTTTCTAAGTTTATAGCCCTCGTAGTCGTCGTCCTGTTCAATGTATATCTTCCTCCTAAACTGTTATTTACGCTGTCGATTTTCATAGGATTATTAATAATTAATTCAAAAGGGTCATGTTAGCTAATCCACTCGACTCAAAGTTTTTTACTTTCATAATCTTTATTGAACTTATGTTGGAATAGCATTCAAATACAGTAAAGTTAAGTTAACTATATTTACAGTTAATTGATTCTACTTATCGAAAATTGTCTGCAGTATGTGGGATTGGCTACAAGTCTATTGCAGTAGGTGCTAAATTCAAAGTGGGGCAGGAACCAAAGCATTTAGCTATACAAATTAGGGTGCAAACCGGCTAGCGACCAACCAAACTTAAAACTTGCAACTCAGAACCAATTTCAATGCAGCACCAGTTACTTCGATCACAGTGATTCGAATTGACTACATTACAACAATAAAGGCTGACCATTACTAATCAGTGCTTATTAAGTTAAAAACAGATAAGCTAAATAGAAAAAAAAGCTGCTTTCTACTTACACTTTGCAATTGTGCAAGGTAAAGGGAAGATTCTTACAAGATTCCCCTTTTGTTACGCCTGTTGTTTATAGGGAGTAAAAGGAAGACTTTTTAAGTACTCTTGTTATTTATAGGAGCTTAGAAAGTAACGACGGTATCGTTATTTGAAAACACTAAGAAATCCTTATTAAAATACTTTTGAAAACGTTAAGATTAACCGCCTAAAATTCTTCAAGATCGCCAAGTCATTAAGTTGGCAAACAGCTAAGTGAATATTATTGTAATTATAATTATTACGTGTATTACTATTGCAAACTACAAAGTAAAAAACGATTAAGTTTTACGACCTTTAATAAATATTAACCTTAGTAGTAAACCTACAACCAATCACTTTATACTACACTCTTTCTTTTTACACCCTTTAATGTTAATTTTTATAGCTTTAGAATACGGTGGAATTTATACCGTTGTCGACTCCGCGATAAAGGAAGTAATTAAAACCCTTGGAAATATCTTTGAAAAATATTACGATGAAGACTTTTGGTTTACGAACGCTAACAGAACCTTTACCCCTAAATACCTTACCAACTACATTAGATATTTTATCATCGACGTTAACTACAACGATTAGGACTTTTGTATCGATACCCTTTACAATTATACTAAGTTTTTTTTTTTTTTTTTTAGGAATTAGAGTATGAATATTTAGAAGAAGACAAAGAGGTTATTTAAAGTTAGGTTCAGGGCTAACTTACGTAAATGTTAGATTACACTGCAAATAAGAGTTGGAAAGGGGTAATTTGGTGGAAATATTATATGAATGCGTTATGAACCCTTAATGGATACATAAGAATAAGAGTAAAGATATTATTGGCGATATTATTCTTTAACGCCCTTAAACGCGTTTTTAAGGTTAGTCTTAGTCTTAGATAAGGTTTTCAAACCCTTTTGAATAAGGTTTTCCACATGCCAATATTATTGGGCGTAGAATTTATTTTTTTATATGTTACAAATCTGTTGGTAGGCCTTAGACGTTGCAACGTTGTCGATTCGATTGGTCGAAGTAATAGTAGTATTGCGTGGTCAGATGGTAGATGTATTGTTCTAGGTTTGGAAGACCGCTAGCCGGTCTGCACTGTAATTTATATGGACAATTGCTTGGCCCGTGCCCTAGAGTGAAGTGCAGCATATTGTACTTGACCTATACCTAATACGGTAAGTCCGTACAAAGCAATACACTTAACTTACAGTACAGTCAACTTTACTATAAGTAAAGTTAACCTACTGTACTGTATGTAACATTATTTCAACACTGGCGGCTTTTTAGTTTATGTGCGAACGTTAGTGTAGCTGACCAATCTTTTCTGGTTACCACTAAATTGCCTCCTCGTTAACTGGCTAGACCCCTATTAATTCCAGTTGACTTCCACATTGAAATGCACCCAATTATATACAAACTGACCCCATTTGATCTCAATTTCTCCGTTGCTCCAAGGTCTAGGTTTATCAACTCCCACAAAAAATTCTTCCGCCATAGCTCTTTATAGGCTTCCATTTCAACTGTACTAGTTAAATAGGTTACCATCGCAGCTTTCACTTCCCTAAAGGTCTTCCAGTTTGTCATCACGTGATTTGGGATTTCCAGGTGGCCGGTTAATGTAGCCCTTGATACGTATAGTTAGCCTGTTACTATCTACAATTTTTTCTAGGGCTTCGTTTGGCTAGCATTTGTAGGATTATCCTTGCCATCGATTTATTGAAAGTCCTTAATTTCCTTCCCTTTTTAGGCTTCATGGAGTGCCATTATGTCGATTATCAGGCGTTTTTCGGTGGTGATTCCGAGCTTTAATAGGTATTCGAAAAGACTCTTTGAATTGATATAGATTACCACCGGGATAAAAAGAATCTTTAAATGCTTGGTAATAAGGTTAATGGTTTCCTATAACATTATACCTACGTCAAAGCCCGCTATTATACCGTAGACCTCCGAAACCAGTAAGCTTCGTGTAATTCTTTTACAATTAACGGAGGTCTAATGGATTAGGTTTCTAGTAATACTAAACTGGTCTTCCTGCCTATTTTTATTAACGAAAGTTATTAAAAAGCCTATTTATAAACATAAGTCGGTATTATTTACAAATAATCTGTCTGTTAAAAATTATTTACTTTGCCTTCAGCAAATTGATTAGGACCATATCAATCCCACGATCCAGGTTCCGCATCTGCCATTTAAACCTTTTATTAAGTCGGTTAAAATCCTTGTCCATTAGCGTTTGCGCTTATACCGCGATAAAGAGGTTGAAAAAAGCTTCCGGTTAGCATAGGGTAACAATATAGCTACCTCGAGCACGCTGTTCCAAGTACTGTTAAGCTCTGGCCTCGTTAGTTTTGTCGATTATGGCCAAAACAGCACCCTGGCCCTTTTGGCGAAAGTTAAGGCCAGTATCAATACTAAACGTGCGAATTAACGATCCATTAAAATCAAGTTAGGTATTTTACATCAACGTCGTCATCGGCTTATAATTCCAAAACTTAAAGTCTTTAATCGCCTATTATTTTAATACTACAAAGCTAATGGTTTTAACGAAAAAAGTATTGTTAGTTTATATACCTATCACGTCAAAGTCCTTTTCTAATATTATTAATAAGTATGAGTCGTATATTAAAAACTTTATCGCCAGCCGTGATTGAAAGTGTAATTGGTAGGTTATAAACGAGTAAACACTCGTTTTAGCTAATCCATATAGTAACTCAATATAATGTATTAATATACCCAAAGGGTATATAATATGAAGATCCTATATAAGTTTTAATAATACAATCTGTTATAAATCCGTTATTAACTGTATATAGGTTTATGTAATATTAAGGTTATTAAGTTTAAAATTGACTTTAGTTTTAGCTAGTAAACATATTATTAGAGTAATTACCAAGTGTTAACTAATTTTCCAAATCGTTGGCGACTACGTAAAAATTTAGTCTTTACCTTTATTATCATATATTTAAGCGATTAGTTGTAATTTTATATACGACCCCCCCGTAGTTTTGAATTTTACCTCGTAAATTATCCTCGACTTGAAAATCATGATATTCGGGTTTTAGAAATTGAAATCGGTCTTCGGCACAAATTGCATAACTCCTCAAATTAGTAGACCGTCTATATGAACTTTTTCTTTTTTTTTAAAAGGTTTACTGGAAGATTTAATAATCCCTTATACCTTAAGCTTTACTACTAATTTTTCATTATCCTTTTCTTTCCTACTTACCTCAGTAGTATTATAAATTCGACCCGATATGTATTTCTTCTTTTCAACGTTTTCCTTCTTTTTGGGGGTCGTTCGCACCGGCGGCGTTTTATCGGCTTGTTAATAATAGGTGGTAAAGGTTCGTGTTAACTGGGTCGTCTGGCTTAAATATTTTTATCGTTAGTAACCTTAATATTAGGTTTAACCTGAGTAATTCGGAAGGATATAAAACCGTTAGCAGTTTTAATAATTACTTTAGTGTTTACGATACTTAATATCTTGTACGGCCCCTTCCATTTATCCGGCTCCCGCTATATAAAGACTTTACTTTACAGTGGAAAAATAAGCACGTTAATCGTTGTAAAACCATTGTTAATGTTAAGGGCGTTATTAATCTGGCGGCATACCTATTCCCTTCGTAGTTTCTTAGCTTTGTTATAGGTCGTAACACGTTTTTAAGTACTTTCCAAAGGTGGAGATTCACTCGTTAGGCGTTTGTACGCTCCCAAAACTAGGAGTATTAGTACTAAGCCGTTAGGGCTTACGGTTTTATTAAGGCGTTTTACTGCTATTTGTAGGCGTACCGCTGGATCTGTAAAGCTTTTAATCTCTAACGTAAGGATATTGTACGTTTGGCGGAGTAGGACGTGTACCCTTTTAACCTTTCCAATACTCTAATAGGTTTTTACAGGTACCTGTTTATACTGAGTACCTATTATTCTAGTATCCTTTTAAAAATCCGCCGCCGTAAAGTTGGTATTAGCATCATAAACGAGGAAGTTAGGTAAACCTAAGTATATGTTAATTTATAACATCCTTAACGTTTCCCATGTATACTTTGCCAAAAAGCACTCTAAAAACTTAACTTCATGAAAGAAGGTTACAAAATGAACGACGTAAAGAATAGGCTTTAAGTCCAAATAAAACATATCAACAAAAATCTCGTAATTAAAATCCTTATCGTCTTTTAATATAAATTTAAATCTCCGGGGGACTTAGGTATACGTTTGGTAATAGTGATAAAGTTTTTCAATAGTTTTTAAAATAAAGTATTCCATATCGTTATACCCTATAAACGTTAAGACTTTATATAGTCTGTTAATATCTAGGTGGTTAAAACGCCAGTGTAATAAAAGTATCTCCAGCTCCGTTAAGTTCAACACCATTACTTCCGGATCTTAAAAATAAAACTATAAAGATCCCTATTTAAAGGCAAATGAAACCTTTAGCCGTTTTTAACTAATTCGTCCATGTTAACATCCACGCTGACACCGAAGGTTTTTATATATTTTAAGTAAAGTAGAAAAGGGGTAGGGGACTTGAGGATATAAATCGTAATGGCTCCCATAATAGTTTAAATTACCGTTATCTTTAGTAACGATAATTGTTTGCCTAGGCTAAAGCTTACTTTATCATTGCCCTCATCGTAACGATTAATCTTAATATTTATAGTGCTTTCCCTTCGCAGTGCCACATATTGCGAATAGCCTCCTGTTAAATACCTTACTATCCCTATATCTAGTATAATACACTAAAACGTGTGATTCGCGTAACGATCGCGGAGGTTAAAAGTGTATAAGGGATTAGGGATATAATAAAGGTAAAGGTAAGGGTCTTTACTACTTAAACAGTATAAAAAAGTATGGTCGGTCAGTTACTGGATACCTTACTAAAAGTAGTATCTTAGTTCCACTTAATTTACTTATGGGAATTTCCATTAATAGGCTTATCCCCCACAAACATTATAACTTAATTGAAATATTCCTATTTCAAAATAATAAGGTATTAAATATAATACATTACCTTTTTGTTATTTCATTCGGTAAAAAGGTACCGAATTAACTAATAACCAGTTTTATCATAAATCCAATATCTTTTACCACTATTACGACGATGGTACTGGCGGTAAACAGGTCCATCTATATCTTATTAAAGTTAACGTAGGTATTACTTCCAATCTGAGGTCGAGGTCGATAAGCTAAACTTTTGGCGTTACGGGCGTCCGTATTTGGGGTTAACATAATTAACTACCACAAGGTCTTTTTTATTCACGTTAAGGAAGTTGCCGGCTTAGAGGTACATACCAAGCGAGTTTGGTATACGTGCTATTACGGTGGTAAACGAGAAATAAAACTAGTTAAAAAAGCTTTCGCAAGTGGTTTTAAGCATTATAAGGCGTATTCTAACTCTTTTATACCCGTAACTATTACCCTTACCTGTTCGCGAAGTGTAGCTTTGTCAGAATAAGCTTTCCATATTGTTTCCTAACATATTATCAACTTGTTAAATATTTAATTAAAATATCTATTGGTGATTTCTTTTTTTCTTCTTTACTATTATTGTAATCTACTTCGTGGTAGCCCAAACTATATGTTATTACGCTAAGTAGACGTCGTATTTGAAGTGGCCCTTTATACTATCGTAGATTTCGCGAAACGTAGGGGCGTTCATTCAAAAGGTTAAGTAATAGTTTTTATTATGTAACTTATAAGGATTTCGGAAAATAGTAAGTAAAAATCAAAAGGTAGAACTTTCATCCACTTGTAGATATTTAGAAAGGGTATTATTTTAGTATAGAAGATATTGTAAGGTTTTCAGTTATACTTCTTTATATCGGACTAAATTTCAGCAAGATCCGTTATAAGTTTATAGTTAATGTTAATTTTCTTAAAAGGTTTTGGGGAAAAATTGCGATAGTTATCCCAACCTTAAATAGTATTTCCTAGTAATTTAAATCTTAGGTCTTTCGAAACACGGTGTTAAAGGTAATTGCCAGTCGTCTGACCCGAGGGGTAAAGTCCTATAATAAGATCTGTCATGGGTTTACGCGTATAGGCGAATCTAAAGAGAAAACGTTTTTCAAGGCTTTGACGATTAAATTTCTTAGAGGCAAATTATTAAAGGGAAATGGGTATTTAAAGGTTTTAGAAGGCTTAACGATCTTATTCAATTGACTAGTGTAACGCGCTAACGTTAATACTTCTAGCTGCATAGGCGGCCGCTGCTTCACATCAACTTGCCGTACTTCAAAACTTCTAATCGTTAATTTCAACGTTTTTAAGAAGGATTAATAAAGATTTTTTGGTGTTTTTAATAACGATACCGTCGTTACCCCTAGGCTGCCATGAAAACCGACGCAACCTAGAAATCTTCTCTACTTACTGCCGTGAAAACTGACGCAGTAATAGAGGCCCTTCGCAAGAATCTTTCCTCTACCCCAACGGTCGTTTGACTTAAAGCGTAACCGTAAATTAGCTGCTTCTTCTACTTAGCTTATCTGTGCTTAATCTAGCATGCAAGCACTGATCAGTATTGGTAAGCCTTAGACGTTGCAACGTTGTCGATTAGATTGGTCGAAGTAACAGTAGTATTGTGTGGTCAGATGGTGGATGTCTTGTTCTAGGTTTAGCAAAACGCTAGCCGGTCTACACTGTAATTTGTTTAGCCAATTGCTTAACCCATACCCTAGAGTGAAGTGTAGCGTACTGCACTCGACTTACGCCCAATACGGTAAGTCCGCACAAAGCAATACACTCAACTTGCAGTACAGTCATTTTTACTATAAGTAAAGTTGACCTACTGCATTTCATGTAATACTATTCCAATAAAATCCTTAAATTCGCCAGTTAATTGAATAGGAATTTTGATTCGCCCCTTAATATTAGGAACGATATTACCAAATCCCTCGCGAAAACTCTCAAGTTACTTTCTCCTTAGCTCCTTAATACGTATAGTTTTAATAACAAAATCTAGAAAGGAACGGATTTACGCGAGAGCTTATTATGAGTAATATTATTAGTTCTTTTTCGCCAAATTTAGCTAGAGGTAATTATCATGTTTATCTTGATTATCATCACTTTTCATAGAATCCGTCGAGGTATCTAAAGGGTCTTTACGACTAGTACATTATTTATTCCCCTCAAAATATACCCATAATAGATACGGATTACGCGGTAATTACTACAATTATTAAGATTTAAGGAGGAAAAAATAAGTATAACAGTAAGTCATACAACCTCCTCAATACTAATTTACGCCTGTTTTTTAATATTTGTCGCCAGATAAGGGTTAAATTTCCAAACTTTCATTCTTTGTTTCCCAGTATCATTACTAGTTGAATCGAGAACTATTATCTTTATTACTTAGCGAATTTCTCCTCTTTTCAAAAGATCTATGATAGTTTTAAAGGTTACTGCAAATATAATTTCAATATCTCTTAGTATTATATAGGCTATAATATTAATAAATGGTTTTACATATTAGATTACAAGAAAGAGTTCGGAAACAGAATGAACCTTTTTAATTAGATGCTTAATAGGTTGATGTTTTGTTATCAAGTAATGGAAACCGTTGAAGCTGGCGAATTTATACTACATCAGCGTGTATGGCAGGCTGTTACAAGTTATAAAGAGTTTGAATACACCCTATAGTGCTATAATTCCACTTGTAAATTTTTTTTTGCCCATTTAAATTTTTTGTTTGCGACCATGATAGCTCGAGTTCTTGACTCGACTAGTATATAACCTTAATTTTGGTTGAACTTTATCGTTCTAATGTGGTCGATTTGAATCACTGTGGTCGAATTAACTGGTGTTGCATTGATGTTGTTAATTAATGTGTAGGTTCTTAGTTTGGTAGACTACTAGCCGGTCTGCACATTGATTTGTATAGCCAAACGCTTTAATCTCTACCCCACTTTGAAGTTGGCACCTATTGCACTGCACCTGCAGTCAGTATATTTAAATCCAAAAAACTACAGTCAATTTGTAGCACGTACAATTAACATTACTTCAAGTAAAGTTAAATTAGCTGTATTGTATTTGACTGCTATTCTAACACTGACGGCTTTTTGTTTTGTACCTGTACGCCAGAGTGGCCTGCTATTAATAAGTGGTAACATTTAAAACCTCTCTTTAATCAACAAGCTAATAATATGCCAAACCATTGTCAACTCAGATTAATTTGTACTGAAATCAATATTAATTACAGCCCTTCGTGGCCCTTTTACTTTAGCCTTTCGAGGCCTCTGTTCCTCAATTCCCATGTATAAATTTTTCGCTCCAGACTTGTGCAAATTAGGTACGCTACCAATCGCGTACCTTTTACTAGTAATTGAAATTACTGCTATTACCACCTTCGCTACCGTTGCCATTAACTTTATTACCCTAGTAGTCTTCAAGTTTGGCAGGGAAATTGTTGGAATAGTACTACATTCAGTACAGTAGGTCAACTTTACTGTCAGCACAATTGACTATACTGAACTGCAACTTGAGTATATTGTTTTGTATGAGCTTACTCTATTGGGTATAAGTCGATTATAGTACGCCAAACTTCACACTAGAGAACGGGCTAATCAATTGGCTATATAAATTACTGTGCAGACCTGCTAGTAGTTTATCAAACCTAGAATATACATTCACCATCTGACCATATAATACTACTGTAATTCGACCAATCGAATCGATAACTTTGAAACCTCTAAAGCTCTACTAATACTGATTAGTGCTTATTGGGTTAAGTATGAATTAGCTAAATAAAAAAAAAGCTACTTTTCAGTTATTACGCTTTACATTATCGTTATGGTAGAGGAAAAAGTTTTGCGAAGAACCTTTATTAGTACTGCGCTAGTCTATAACGGCAGAAAAAACATAGAAGACTTTTAGGTTTCATTAGTCCATAACGGCAATCTAAAAGTGAGTGAAGGTATTGTTACTTGAAAACATCAAGAAATCTTTACGGATTCTTTTTAAAGAAAAAAGTTGAAATTAACTATCAGAAGTCTCAAAGTTTGGCAAGTTAGCAAATGGCTAAGTTAATACTACTACAGGTACTATTACTATAAGAAAACCAACCAAGTCTTATAACTCAATGACAAATAACCTTGGACCTTTATTTATAATAATAAACGACCTCCGACCTTACCCTTTACACCAAACCTTTGCCCCTACTCCACTATTTCCACTTTCTGACGCTAAATTAATCGTTAAGACCGCTTCTTTAAGTTAAAACACTAAAAAACACCAAGTCGCGTAAAGAAAGCCACGTTGCGCAACTCCACGTTAAAATCGCTAAGTTCCTACGCGAATTTACGTTAAAACACCAAGCCTATTACCCTACACACTTATCAAGCCCTATATATACTAAAACCTTAATATGTCTACTAATAAAGCCTACTTCGAAGCTATTATCGACTCTATCAGGAAAGAAGTGATTAAAGCTTTCGGATACTACTTTATCAAGAATTTAGATAAAAAGCTTTGAGGGTACGACATAGAAGAAGACTTAATAGAAAGACACTTAGTTAAATTTGTTGGGTTTTATATCGTCGACTACAATGAAGACAAAGATATTCATCGCGGTAACAATGCTTTTTACAAGTACCGTGACCTTTTCGATGACTGGATAATTAAACATGTGAAAAAAAAAACCTAAACGAGTATTAAGGTAAGACCAAAGAATAAACTTAAGAGGCGAGGATTTATGTGTCAGAAAAAAGTTTTACTAAGTTGATAGAACCTATTTTCGACCTGGACTATTTTGACGAATACCCCTAAGACTCATGCCCTAAAGGAAAGTATGTTGAGGAACTTTAACACCCTTATACGCGTTTCAGGAAACTTCTCCTTTAACCTTAGTTAATTGAAACCTTTTTACGCGTTGGTGATAAGGAACCTATTGACCTGTTCGGTAACCCAGCACCTTTACGTAACAACGCGGAGTACGCCTTTAGTAGAGGTAAAGCGCGCGAAGCATTATCTGCCAACACGGTAAGAGGTATTAGTATTAGCGCCCTCTACTAATCAATTAAGAAAGATCGTCAAGCCTTTTAGAACGTTCAGGTCCCTCTTACTCCTTAACACTTTAATCAAAATCGTTAAGTCCCTTACGAGTCTTTTTACAGTAGGTTTGCTTATACATGAGAGCTTACCACAAGTCTTATTATAGGACTTTACTCCTCGAGTTAGGCGACCAGCAATTACCTTTAATACCGTGCTTTAGAGGATTTAAAGCTTAAATTGCCAGGAAATATTAATAAAAACTGGGATAACTATCGCGACTTGCCCTTAAAACCTGTTAAAATGGTTAATATCAACTACAAGCTATTTACGGACTTCGTCAAGATCTGAAACAACGTAGAAAAGTATGACGGAAAGATTTACAACCTTCTTCACTCGAAGATAATACCCCCTTTAAACATTTATAAGTAAATTAAGGTTTAACCTTCTAGTTTTTACTTGCGATTTCCTCAAATCCTTACAAGTAACGTTAGGGATTATAACTTAACCTTCTAAACTCAAGCCACCACATTTCGCGAAATTTATAATGGTATGAAGAGCTATTTCGAATACGATATCCACCCCAAACAATATTATATAAATTGGGTTAATACGCGGTAAACTATTATAATAGCGGAAAAAAGGAAGAAGAAATATTAATGGATATATTAAACCAGATGTTCAACAAATTAATGCTATATTAATAAGTAATATGAAAAGCCTACATTGGCGAACATATATTTCGCGAGTAGATACAGGTAGTAGTTACGGGTGTTAACGAGTTTGAATATGCCTTGTAACGCCCAGATGCCACCTACGAAGGCTTTTTTAGCTAGTTGCGTTCCTCGTTTACTACTGTAATAGCGCGTAGAAAAAAATTCTCTTAGTATGTGACCTTAAGCCAGCAATTTCCCTGATGTAGATAAAGAAAAAATTATGGTAATAAATTACGTCGACCGTAAGTACAGTTACAGGAACCCTTAACACCTAAGGTTTAGCTTATCGACTATGAACAAAAAGCAGTACCTACGTTAGATTTAATAGGGTTAAGATTTAGGAGAACCTGTTGACCGTAAGTATTATTATCATGATAGTGGTAAAAGATATTGAATCTGTGGTAAGTTTGGCTGTTAGATAACTCGGTACTCCCCCGTCAAGCCATATAATAGGAAGGTAATGTATTATATTTAATACCCTACCACTTTTAAATATGATCAATTAAATCAAATTGCAGAATTTGAGGGCGATGAGTTAATTAACGACGATAATGCCACTAAGTAAATAAAGTAGTATAAATATATTACTCCTAACACGACCTAGTAATTAGCCGACTACGCCTTCCTGTACCATTAAGATAGTAAAAATATTTACCTTTGCCCTAACTTAATCTCTTACCCCTTATAGATTTTTAGTTATTGCGATAGTTATGCAGACCAAACGTTTTAAGGCATTATGCCAGATATAAAGGTAGTAAGGTATTTAATAAAAGACTATTCATAGTACGTAACATTATGGAGGAAAAGTACTATAGCTATTAAGATTAATCGTTACAATACTGGTAAAGCTAAAGTTGACTTTAGATTAAACGAGTAACTATCATTACTGGAAATAACGGTAATTTAAACTATTGTTGAAACGATTACATTCCATATCCTTAAGTCTCCTACCTCTTTCTTTTTTCACCTAAAGGATATAAAGATTCTCGGAGTCAATGTTAACCTTAACGCGGACGAATTAGTTAAAAATGGCCAAAAGTTTCCCCTCGTCTTTAAGTAGGGGTACCTGTGATTTTATCTTCAAAGACTTGAAATAATAGTATTAAACCTAAAGAAGCCGGAAATACGTTAAATATACTAGCGCTTTAACTAACTAGATTTTAATAGGTTATATGCAGTCATGAAATCCGCACGGTATAAAGATTTGAAATATTTTGTCTTGAAAATTAAAACAAATCTGAATTAATATTGCAAAACTAATACCTAAATCCACCGAAATTTTAAATTTATACCAAAAAATAATAAGAATTTTAACTACAAAGTTTTTATTTATGTATTTCATTTGGATAATAAGCCTGTTTTTTACGTTGCAAATTTCGAAACATCTTTTGACGGTGCTAAATTTGTAATTTTTTTTCCGGTAAAAGATATGTATGAAGTACTAAGTAGGTTGTAAATCAATAAGTACCTGGGACCACCTAATGTTAACATCCACGATGCTGGTATCAATTTTTCGACGGCAGAATTTCAGGAAAATACTAAGATAATGGGTATTTAATATAAACAGATGCTTACGGGGGCCTATTGAAGTATTGAAAAGGTTAAAAGGGTATACAACTTATTTCGCCGATTGTATAACATCCTTTAGTTGGAAATTAAAAGCTGTATGGATCCGAAGACACTCTTTTAAATAACAGTAAAGAGTTTAAAAGATATTATAGATCTTAATAGCCTAATACCAATGCTATTGGTATTTAAATTATGTTTATGCCTAACGAGTAACTCTATATCATTAGTTAGTATTTAAAAGCGTATTACGGCTTACGGCAAAGCTTTAAGGGAACTATGAATAGAATCGATACGCATCCAGGTTAACAACGCCCTGAACACCAAAAACGGTCTCATAATACTTAAAGTATTTTCTTTTCCATTATAAAGTAAAGTTTTCGTGTAACGGGAGTCAGGTAAATGGAAGGATCCGTATAAGATCTTAAATATCGTAAACTTTGTAATAATTGTTACAATTGCTAACGGTCCTATATATTTTCGAATTACCAAAGTTAAGTCCTATATTAGAGTTATTAACAATAAAAACCCGTAAGCTAAACAACTGAGCTAATACGAACCTTTTCCACTCGCTATTGATAAGCCGATAAAACGTGGCCGACGTGGACGATTTCCGAAAAAAGGGAACGGTAAAGAAGAGGAATATATACCGGGCCGTATCTATAATACTGCTTGGGTAAGAAAAAATAGAATAATAATGCAGACTTAACATTAAAGCTTCGAGTACAAGGGATTAGTTAGACTTTCAGCAAACCTTTTAAGGAAAACGACGAGGTCGAAATTAATGTTTTATTAACCTGAGGCGTTGTATAATTCGTGTCGAAAACTGAATTTAACCTTTAAGACCTAAATGTTAGGATTTTTGAATCAAGGATTATCTATAAGATTAAAGGTAATACTACGGGGAAGCCGTATGAAAAGTCACGTTTAATCGCTTGAAGATACGTCGAAAAAGGTAAAAAGTGGATCTTTACATATTTGCCAATGATTTAAGAGATTAATTAACGCTTAGTGATCATCTTAACAGCAAGTTCATTAATAAAGAATACAGGTAAGTTTATGCTTAATGAACGTAATATAATGTAAGCCTATACTTAGTTAACGATAGATTTATAACGGATTGTATTACTGGAGTTGCCATAAAAACTACGTGCCATCTATCCTTCAGAAACGGTAATACGATATATTAAGTCATTATACGGATTAGCTAAAACAAGAGTTTATTAGTTCCCAGATTCTTATTTTCACTTTAAATTACGGTTAGGTATAAAGTCCTTAATATACTACTCGTGCTTATTAGTTGACAAAAAAATGAATTTAACTTATTAGATATGGAAACTAACGATATCCTTTTCGTTGGAACTATTGACTTTGTAACATTGTAACAGAAAGCGATTAAGGACTTTAAATTCTGGAATTATAAGCCGGTTACGAAGTTAGTAAAGCGTAGTAAATTTAACTTTAATAGATTGTCAATCCTTATGCTTATTATCAATAACGGCCTTAGCCTTTACTAAAAGACTTAAGGTATTATTTTGGTTACGATTAACAAAATTAACGTGGCTAAGGACTAATAATATTTTAAATAACATATCTATAACAATTATACTGTGACTTAATACCAAACGAAGTCAATATAAGACCTATATAACACGGTATAAATATAAAAGCTAATAGATAAAGACTTTGACAAGTAAAATAAAAGGATGGAATGATAAATGCGAAATACAGACCGAGGGATTAATATGGTTTTAATCAATTTGTCGAGGACGAAGTTAAGAACTTTTACGGATGGATTTTTCACGAATAACAACAACCTATCTTTATAAATTGGGTTTTCAATAACTTTCGTTAACGAAGATAGGCGGGAAGACTAGTTTAACATTATTAGCAGCCTTATTTACCAAACTTTCGTCAAGTGTTAAAGGATTATACGAAGCGTATTATCTTTGGAAGTTTACGGTATGATGACAGGCTTCCATATAGGTATAGCACTGTAGGAAACTTTTAACCTTATTACCAGGCAGCTGAAGATTTCTCCTATCTTGGTAGTGATTTGTATCGACTCGAGGAGCCTTTTCGAATACCTTTCAAAACTCGGAACCACTAGCGAAAAACTTCTAATAATCGATGTAATAGCACTTTGTAAAGCCTAAAGAGGGAGGTATATTAAGGAGTTCTGATGGATCAACGGCAAAGATAATCTTGCTAATACAATAGCTAAGGCAATACTAAACAAAACTCTGAAAAGGTTTGTAAATAGCAATAGGCTAACCATACGTATCGAGAGCTATGTTAATAGCCCCCCTAGAAAGCCTAAGTTAGGTAGAAGTGGTTAAGGATATGCTGGAAAACTGAAAGACTGTTAGGGAAAAAAATGGAGGTTACGATGGCGACCTGTTTAACTGACACAGCTAAAGTGAGGGTTTGTAAAGGCCTGTAACGGAAAAACTTTTGGTAGGAATTGATAAATTCGAACCCCGGAGTTATAAAGTAATTAAGGTAAAATAGGGGTCAAATAAAGTGTAATTGGGTGCAATTCGATATGGAGGTCAATTGAAATTAACAGGGTCTGGCTAGTTGACGAGGCTGTAGTTTAGCTCTTACTGGAAAAGATTGGTTAGCCATATTAGCGTGCGTATACAAACTAAAAAGCCTCTAGTGTTGGAATAGTATTACATATAGTGTAGTAGGTTAACTTTACTGTTAGTAAAGTTGAATATACTGAATTGCAAGTTAAGTGTATTGTTTTATGTGGGCTTACTGTATTGGGTGTAAGTTGATCACAGTATGTTACACTTCAAACTAGGGTACGGGCCAAGCAATTGGCCATACAAATTACTGTGTAGACCGGCTTGCGGTCTGCCAAACCTAGAAAAATACATCCACTATCTGACCACATAATACTACTATTACTTCGACCAATCGAATCGACAACGTTACAACGTCTAAAGCCCTACCAACAGCAACCCTATTTCTTCTCGTCACATGCCAAGCGGTCTATATAGCCCTAGATTCGTACGTTCAGCATATTACTATCCACAAACCTTTTAAAGCAGCCATTAGGCATAGACTTAATTATAGCGTTAGAAGGGTTATCTTTGCCATTGATCCACCGGAATTAGTTTATTTTACTGGTTTAGTATACCTCCTTTAAAGCTATTACGTCAAGTATTAAATGTTTTTTATTAGTTGTACCCAGATTTAATAGGTATTCGTAAAATATCCGGGAGTTATTACAAATTATTATAGGTATTATAGGTAATCCTAGCTGTTTAGTGATAATTTTTAATGTACCGTTAGTTACTATACCGATATTAAAGCTTGTTATCATTCCGTAGACTTTTAAAGCCAATACGCTTCGTGTTATACGCTTGAATTTGATGAATATCCAGTATATAAGGTTTCCAGTAATTATAAATTGCCCCTTGAAATTTTCCTCATTAACAAGCATTATTAAAAAGACAATTCGTAATATAAGGTTAGTATTATTAGTAAATGAACCGTTCGAAAAAATTATTAGCTTTGCCTTTGTTAAATTTATAGGAACTATATTAATATATTTTAACATGTTGTTTAATGACCACTAAGTTCTTTTACTTAGTTCATTAAAGTTTTTACTTTGTGAATCTTATACTTATGCCGTAATGAAAAAGTTTTACAACACTTGTGGTTAATATAACGTAACGATATAGGCCGTATATACTCTTTGCTTCAGGTATATATATAATCTTACTTCGTCGGCTTAATTGATGATTGATAGGTTTATAGCTTACCCTTTTTAACATAAACTAATATAGATGTTGTTTTTAGCTTTAATAACATAGATATAGATTCATGATTCATTAAAGTTAAGTTATATGTCTTTAACTAACGTTTTAATAAGCTTATATTTTTGAATGCCTTACTTCTCTATAAAACGTTATTTCGCTGTCATAAATCCTGTATCTTCGAAAAAAAAAAGGTATCATTAATTTATATGCTTACGATTCCAAATGTTTCACCCTTTATAATTAAAAGGAACGGGTTGAACGTTAAACTCTTTATACCTAACCTGTTTTTGAAATACGCCTGGTACTTTAAAACCAATATACGCTTTCTTCGGATAGTTTGTATAAGAGCTTAATATAGTGTATTATCGTGTTGGTGGAAAACTTGTCCCTTAGTTTTTTCGGTAACTTTAGTAATACAATCCGCTGTAAATAGGTAGCGAATTACATATACGTTTACGTAATATCCGAATTATTAAGTATAAACTAACTTTTAACTTACATAGTTAAAATAATAGCAATTATGACAATCAAGTGTTGGATAATCCTTTGGATTATAAGCAATTAAGTAAGGATTTAGTCTTTAACTAAATTATTGTATCCCCTAGCGATTAAACGTAATTTTTCGCACTGCTAACCTATAATTTAACCCTTAACTTTGTAAATTATCCTCGACTTAAAAATGATGATGTTATAGTTTTTAAATTACGTTAATAGTATATATTATATAAGCTCTCATAAAAAATATCCGTTAGTCTCTATCTAGTTACTTTCCCTCGATAGTTTGCCCTGTGTATTAATCATATCAATGACATGTAATTTAAGGGCAAAATTTCCGTTCAATCTTTCCTTTCAAAATACTTACGCTGTCGTATATACATTACTAGGCCTATAATCCCTATCGCTATCCTCTTATTTAGTGTATATCCTCTTTTTGGATGTTTTTTTACGCCGTCGGAATTTTATTATCTTGTTAACGGTCGTATTGAGAGAATTATGTTCGAAAATTCATTCGGCTTGGAAGCTATAGATGTTAGGAACTTTATGAAATCTGAAGGGCTTTTTATACAGCTTAACCTATATGGTTAGAAAAATTATAAAACTGTTCATAATTTCAACCATCAAATTTAAGTTAGTAATACTTGAAGTTTTATAAAGCTTATCCTATTTACTTGGCTCGCGTCACGTTAAGAATTTACTTTAAAAATAGAGGGATAACACGTTTATTATTAATAATCTGTTCCTGGTATTAAGTATATCGTTAACCAAACGACGTGCTAATTCTTTCCTTCGTTCTTTTCAAGGCTTTGTTGAATGTTATAACTCGTTTTTGGGTATTTAATAATGCTACCGAATTAATTATTATATGTGGGTAGGCCTCAAATACTAGCACAATTAATATAAGTTCAGCAGGGCTAATAGTATTGTTAAGACCTTTTACTGTTATTTAAAGCCGTGTTTTCTAATTTATAAAACTCTCGATTTTTAATGTAACGATATTGTAAGCCTTTCGTGAAAGGTTATATACCCTTTCAACCTTATTAATACCCTAATAAACCTTAACAGGAACTTATTTATATTAAATCCCTATCAACTTAACGTTAATTTGAAATTTTATTCTAATAACATTAATACAGGCATCGTAGACTAACACGTTTAGTAATCTAAGGTATGTGTTAATCCAAAAAACACGTAATACATTTTATATTTCCTTTTCCGTAATAGTTTGAAGGAATTTAGCGTCGTAAGAAACCATGGCGGAATCCATAACATATAGTATTAGCTTGCCGTTTAGGTAAAATACATTTATGAAAACTTTCTAGTTAAAGTTTAATTTTTTAGTGTAAACTTAAACCTTAAGGGGGTTTGCAAATATATTTAACCGTGGTAGTAAAGTCGTTTCATTACCTTTAATGCTGGCAAGTCCATATTTCTATAACTAGTTGCCTTTAAAACCTTATATAGCCTGTTAGTCGCTAGATAGTTAAACCTACGATATAGGCAACAAAGTTCCGCCTTCGTTGGGTTTAATACTACTACTTTTAGCTTTTAAAAGTAAAAATTAGAGGTACCCATAATTAATGTTAAGTGAAAACCTTTTACTAGCTGTAACTTGTATTAGTTTATTGGTCTGAACATTAACATTAACTCTGAGGTTTTTTATGTCTTTTAGGAAAATGACAAAAATGGTAGGGGATCTCAAAATATAGAAAACAATAGGGTTAATAACAGTTTCAACTGTCGTCGATTCCAGTGAAGATAGCCCTTTTTCAGGGTTAAAACCGACCTTAGCTTTACTAATACCCATATTGTCGAATTTTATAGCAGTATTAGTATTTTTTCGTAATGCAAAGTATTGCCAATAGCCTCCTATTAATTATTTTGTTGTTCCCGTATATGGTATAATACCTTAAAATACATGTTTTACGTAGCGGTTTTAAATTATGAAAAGGTATGTAAGGTTAGGTAGGGTCTTTATCATTGTATTGGCGGCAGGGGTTTTTACCTATAAGGCGGTATAAAAAGGAGTAGTCGGTGAGTTACTACGTTACTTTTAGGCCGGTGTTAATATTTTATACCAAACGATAGCTTTTAACTAATTTTCCTCCTCTTTAGCCTCAATATCTTTACAGTTTTCAACGATACTAAAGTAATTATTAATAGGGGTAAAAGGGAATTGCATATATTACCTTACACGGCTGTCTTTACGTTTAGAAGCAATATGACGTATAAATTAGTGTTTTGGCCTACCATGAATCTAGTATTTTTTAGTATTCGCAACATATTTATTTAGCTTATTTTAAGACCTTAAGAAAGAGGAATAACCTTTTCAGTAATCCCTTTCCCAGGTAAAAGCCTTCCGTTAGCCGGAACAGTCGAGCCTTCCGTACTTACGGTTGATATAATACGTGTAGGAGTGGTCCTATTGGTTATTATTAAATTTAGGAGCTGAAAGGTATACACCAATTAAGCCGGAAACTCGAGCTATTAAGATCGTTAACCAGGAATGCAACTGGATAAAAAACCCCTTCGTAGGTGGTATCTAAACATTATGAAGCGTATTCGAACTCTTTATAGCCCGTAACAGCTTGACGAAACTGCTAACCTAAGGTATTTTCGCCAGACCTTATCCTTTCCATTGATTGTTAGTAAAATATCAGCCTATTAAATATTCAATTAAAGAGTTTTATATTGCCTTTCGACTCTTTTATACAATCTAATATGTAAACTATTTTAACAATGTTTTAATCGGTATGGTACTAGACGAAATCAACGTCGTATCCGAAGTAACCCCTTAAGCTATCGTAGATTTTGCGAAAGAAGGAGCAACTCGTCAGGTATTGAAGGTAGTAATTGTCGGCTTAAACGGTAAGGATATTGGGAAACAACGAGAAGAAACCTGGTAATAAAATTTTTGTCTATAGATAGATATTAAAAAACGGGCGTAGCTTGACGTCAAAGGGGATTATATGGCTTATTGTTATAACTTTCTTTTCCTTCTCAAATCTTAACGAATATAGTAATCTCTGCGTAATCCGTACTTACTATAGGAATACGTTGAAGTAAAAGATTAATATACTGGTCGTAAAAACCATTTAGATTCTTCTAATAGTATTAAGACTGGTATTAGTGGGTAGAATAATTAATTCTAGCCGAATTCAAAAGGAAAAAACCAATAGTCGTACCCATAATAGGCTTGCACGTAGAACCGTTTCCCCCTTAATTTAGATGTTAAAACTGGACGTGTTAAGGAGATTAAGGTAAAGATACTTAGGGTTTTCGCCGCAGGGGACTTGGTAATAATCTTCGTCAACATTTTTGTATTAAATTTCCTTGTTATAGTGCATTTTAAAAATAGTGCCAAGGTTTTTGATTACCTTCTTTCGCTTGAGGTTATGAACGTTATTAGTTTTAGCATGCTTTGAAGTTATCATGACGAAAATTCAAAATTATAGGGGGATAAATAGTAATAAGTCATAGGTTTATTGTAAAAGTTGATATAAGTTAAAATTCGTAGGACTTAGTCGTTTTTATGATTTCAAGTTTGTAGTAGTAGTACCCATTATAGTAGTAGCCGTAATAGTATTGACTTAGTCGTTTGCTAACTTATCGATTTGATAATTTTAAAACTTTTAAGTGGTAAATTTTAAGGTTTTCAAAAAGAATTAATAACGATTTCTTAGTATTTTTAGTCAGGATACCGTTGCTTACTTCTAAAGTTTACGAGAAAACTAATATAATCCAAAAGCTTTTTCTACTTGCTACCGCGAAAACTGGCACAACGTATAAAGTCTGTGTGCAAAAATCTCTCCACTACCTTACCTAAATAAAGCGTAATAATAGGAAAACAGATTTTTCTTCTACTTAGCCAATTTGTACTTACTCTAATAAGCACTAATTAGTGTTGGTAGGCCTTTATCATTACAACGTAGTCGATCCAAATCACTGTGGTCGAAGTAACTGGTGTTGCATTGATGTTCTTAATTGATTTGTAGGTTCTGATTTTGGCAGACGGCTAGCCGGTCTGCACACTAATTTGTATGGCCAAATGCTTTGGCCTGTGTCCCACTTTTAAGTGGGCACCTACTGCACTGCACTTGCAGTATAGTCCCACAAACTACAGTCAATTTGTAGTACGTACAATCAACTTGATTGTAAGCAAATTTAACTTAACTGTACTGCGTTTAACTGCTATTCCAACACTGGCGGCTTTTTGTTTTGTGCCTGCACACCAGTATAGCTTGCCTTTAATTGGTGGCAACCTCTAAAATTCCTTCTTAATCTATAGACCAACAAGAGGCTAGATCCCTGTCGATTCCTATCAATCTATACTGAAATTGACACTGATTACGGCACCTTGTGACCCTTTTGCTCCATCCCTCCGAAACCTCCATTCCTAAAATCCCGTACACAGGTCTTTCGTTATAAACTTGTATAAATCAGGTATGCTACCAATTATATACCTTTTGCTAATAATTTGGACTACTATCATTACCTCCTTTACCACTATCGCTATTAACGTTACTATCTTGACAGTTGTTAAATTTACCTGAGTAACCCTATTTCTTTTTGTTACGTGCTGAGCGGTTTACATAGCCCTCGATTCATACGGTTAATGTATTGTTATTTACAAACCTTTCTATGGCGTTATTCAACGTAACTTTAGTTATAACGTTAACGGGGTAATATTTACCGTCAACTCAGCAGAATTCATAGATTTTCTGGGCTACGTATACCTCCATTAAAGCTATTACGTTTATTTTTAAACATTTTCCATTCATTATTTTTAACTTTAATAGGCATTTTAAAAGACCCCTGGAATAAGTATCCATTACCACATGTATTGAAATTAATTCCAGCTGATTAGTAATAATACTTAATCCACCGTTAATTATTACACTAATATTGAAGCCTATTTTGATATGTTAAATTTTTAAGGCTAATACGTTCCGTGTTATACCCCTATATTTGATGGATATTCAATATATAAGGTTTCCGGTATTTATGAATTACTCTTGAAACCTTTACTCGTTAAGGAACATTACTAGAAAGCCAATTTACGATATAAAGTTAGTATTGTAAAAGAGTAAACTATCTGTAAAAATTATAAACTTCGTTTCAATTCAATTTATCAAAGCCATATTAATTCCTCTTTTTATACAATTTAATTACTACTAAATCCTTTTATTTAACCTATCAAAGCTTTCGTTTCATAAATCTTATACTCATATCGTAATGAAAAGGTTATAAGATGCCTATAGTTAGTATAATATTACAATATAAGTCGTATGAGCGCTTTATTTGAACTATTTTTATAATCATACCCTGTCGGCCCTATCTATAATCGTTAAATTTATGACTTGTCCTCTTTAACGTAAGTTCATATTAATGTCATTTTGAATATTGACATTATAAATACGAGTTAATAATTTATTAAAGGTTTGTTATATATTCGTACTCAACGTTTCGATCAGTTTACCCTTTGAAAGGCCTAAGGTTTCGATAACAAGTTTTTTTGCCGCCATAAACTAAACATCTCCAAAAAAAGGTATCATTTATTTATACCTATGATACTAGAATATTTTCTCTTTATAATTAATATATATGAACCAAACGTTAAAGTCGTTATACTTAAACTGTTTTTGAAATAAGCCTAGTAAATGAAAAGGCAGTAAACAAATAACTGAATAAATCCGTATAAAGTATCAATAATACGTATTACCATATTAGACGGAAACTTATCCTTTAGTTTTTTCGGCAGTTTTAGTAATATATTCCTCTATATATTGGTGGATTATTACATATACGTTTACTTAATATCCCGTCCATTCAATATAAACTTACCTTTTATGCTTACAGTCAAATGGGTAGCAATTACGATAATAAAACGCTTACTAATATTTTAAATTATGAACTATGAAGTAAGAATTTAATCCTTACCTTTTCTATCGCATCCTTAAATAAGTAACCATAAATTTTCGTACTTCTAATTTGTAATTTTACCTTTAACCTCGTAAATTATACTTGACTTAAGAAGAGTAATATTTTAACCTTTAAATTATATTAATAACACAAATTGAATAACTTCTTGTAAAAAAAGGCCGTTAATCTTTACTTAGTCGTTTTCCTTAAATTTCTTTCGCGGTATATTAATAATGTCTTCAGTACGTAACCTAAAGACATTTTTTTTCAATTTAAGTTTCCTCTGAAAATTCTCAAACCATTATATATACCTTATCAGGCCTATATTTCCTATCGCTGTTTTCCTTTATAATATATATATATTTAGATTGTATCTCATACTGTCGAGGTTTTATGAATTTATATGCGATCAGATTGAAAGGATTATATTAATTGATCCATTCGATCCGGATGTTATCAACATTAGGACTTTTATCAGGCTCAAAAAGTCGTTAATACGACTTGACCTCTTTAGCTCGGAAATTTATAAAACCGTCAATAATTTCAACTATTACGTTTTAATTAGCAATATTTAAACTCTCGTATAACCTATTTCATTCGCATAACTCGCGTTACGCAAGGATTTTACTTTAAAATGGAAGGGGTAATACGTTAATTATAGCTCATTCTTAAGTATGTAATGAGGTTAACAACTTAGTTATTATACTTAGGTAAGAATTAAATATTAGAAAAGTTGATATAAGCCCATTAAAGCCATTAATATCGTGAAAACTTTTTACCGTTAATTAAAGCTATGTTTGTCAACTCATGAAACTTTCTATTTTTAATATAAAGATATTATAAGCCTTTTATAAAATGTTATATACCTTTTCAGCCTTACTAATACCTTAGGAAACCTTAATAGGGACCTATTTACATTAAATCCCGATCGATTTAACGCTAACTTAAAACTTTATCGTAATAAAGTTAATACTGGCATTATAGACTCATACGTCTATTAATCTAAAGTGTATATCAATTTACAAAACCCGTAATACATATTATGTTTTTTCCGCCATAATATGTTTAAGGAATTTAACACTGTAAAGAGCCGTAACGAAATCTATAACGATTAATACTAAATTGTAGTCCAAGTAAAATGCGTTTACGAAAAGTTCCAAATTAAAGTTTTATTTTTCTTGAACGTAAATTTAGACCTTAAAGGAGCTTGAAAATACGTTTGGAAGTAGTGGTAAGGTTGTTTAATTATCTCTAACGTTAACAAGTCCATATTTTTATAACTAGTTGCCTTTAAAACTCCATTAAACCTATTAGTCACCGGATAATTGAATTTACAATATACTTAAGAAAGTTCCGCTTCCGTAAAATTTAATACTACTATTTCAGACTTTTAAGGGTAAAAAAAAGGTACCCCTATTTTAAGCTAAATGGAAATCCCTTACCGGCATTAACTTATATCATCTTATTAATTCAAAAATTAACGTTGACGCCGAGGTTCTTTATATTTTGAAGCGAAAGGAAAAAGGGGGCAAGTGATCTTAAAATAAGAAAATTGATAAGGTTAATAATGATTTTGATCATAATCATTTTCAAGAAAATATCCCTTTTTAAAGCTAAAAGTAGCTTTAGCTTTACTAATATATGTATAATTAAGTTTCTTAACAATATTAATATCCCTTTATAATGCGACGTATTACAAATAACCTCCTATTAAGTACCGTACCGCCCCCATATTCGGTATAATCCCCCAAAAAACCTGGTTAGTATAACTATTTTAAATAGTAAAATAGTATATAGGGCCAGGTTTTTCATTATTATATCGGTGGTAAGGGTATTTATCTATAAGACGGTATAAAAAAGCGTGGTGGACGAGTTATTCCGTCGCTTTCAAGATATTACCAGTAATAGTATTTTCGTATAAACCGATGGCATTAGGCTTATTTTCCTTTTTTAAATTCTTTCGTTTTAAAGTTTACAACTAATTTGACGTAATTCCAATTGAAAAAAGGAATTACATATAATATATCACGTTCTTCAATTTATACTCGACGATAATATAACCTATTAACTAGTAACCTTGCTTGTCATGAATCCAATATCTTTTTTCGTTCAAGGTAATTTTATCTAGCCGACTTGAAAACTTTAAGGAAGAGAAATAAACTTCTCCATAAGTAACTCAACCACGTCCCTAGATCCGTGCCTTTTGTTATCCGTACTAGCCGGTCCTTTCGTACGTTCGTTTGATTTAAGAAGTATAAAAGGGGTTTTCTTCGTCGTAATTAAATTTGAAGGCTTTTAAGTATATACCAGTCGAGCTGGAAGCTCGAGTTGATACAGTTGCCAACGAGAAACGCAACTGGCTAAAAAACGGTTTACAAGTAGTATTAGGGTATTAAGAGGCATATTTGAACTCCTTATAACCCGTAACCGCTTACCAAAAATATTAGCATAAGGTGTTTTTGCTAACTTTCACGTTCTCTATTACTTATTAGCAAAGTATTAACCTATTAAATATTTAATTGAAAATGTCTATTTTGTTCGACTTTTTCTTCTAATCCAGAATATAAAACCACTTAATAATGTTTCAGTCGGTAAGATACTAGGAAAATTTGATATTATACTCGAAATAACTTTTTACGTTTTCTTAAATTTCGCGAAAAGAGGAGAAATTCTTCATATAGCGGAGGTTGTATATCCTCAACTGAACCAGTAAATATACTAGGAAATAGCGAGTGAAAACCTGTGAGTTTAACCCTAATATAGCGGAAAATATAAAAGGACGGGCATAATTTAACGGTGAAAAGGTTATATAGCTTACCGTTATACTTCTCCTTTCTTTCCCAAATCTTAACGAATAGAATAATTGCCGCGAAATCCGTATCCACTATATGAATATATTGAGGGGGACGGGGGATATACTCATCGTAGGGACCTTTTATATCCCTTAACTAAGAAATGTGCTAAGGTTACTGGTACTAGTAGGCATGATAATTACCTTTGGCAGAGTTAAGGGGGAAAAACCTAATGGTTGTTCCTATAATAGATTCGCGCGTAAAGCCAGTCCTTCCTCAATTTTGCTATTGAAATTCAATGTTTTAAGGAGTTTAGGGGGAAAAGACTTAATGTTTTTCGTCGTAAATAATTTGGTAATAATCCTCTTAGTGTTAAGGAGTACACCAAGGTTCTCGTTGAATTGACTAGTGGATTTAAAGGCTGGCGGCGTTTATGTGGATTAATTCCTTACAAACAGTGCTATTTAACCGTTAATTATGCGCAAAAAGGTTTGAAAAACTTATCTAAGTTTAGGTAGGTGTTTATGAACGCATGTAAAGGCGCTAAGAGATGCTATCGCCAGCAATATCTTTACCTTTAGCTTCAAAAATCCATTAAGAATCTTCATCGGTAATACAATCATAAATTACGTTAGCCAGATTAACCTCTTTCTTAACAGGAGTACAACACCTCGGTCGCCAAATTTAGTTTTTAGCTTAAATTTAACGTATTTGTTTGCTATCATCCATATATGGAGGTTCTATTTACTAAAGTATTCCTAAAAGTATTTCAACGCTTTTGGGCTTGAAACGGTTCCGGTAAAGTTTAAATTGATAATGTACGATCCAATCTTGGTAGTAAGGTATTCGATTTAAAAGTTTTTAATAGAGTCTGTAAACCCAAAGTTTTCGTAGTACTACCTTACAAACATAACTCCAAGGTCTTTGATTGCCTTTTTACGGTCGGAGTCATTAACGGTGTTAATTTCGACGTGTTTTAAAGTCATTGTAACGAATATTGAAAGGTATATGTGGAAAAAGAGTGGTGTAAAGTAACGGGTCGTAAGTTTTCCGTCAAAGTTGGTATATGTTAAAGGTCGTAAGTTTGTCCTCAAAGTTGGTATGAGTTAAAGGTCGTGGAACTTAATCGTTTTTACGATTTATAATAGTAGTAGCCTCAAAAGTACTAACTAAGTTGTTTGCCAACTTACCTACTTAGTAATCTTCAAAGCCTTTAGGTGGTTAGTATTAACGCTTTTTTTAAGATTAATCCAGTGAAGTTTTCTTAGTGTTTTCGATAACAATACCGACGCTTGCTTCTGAAAATGCCTCGATAGCTGATAAAATCCAGAAACCTTCCCTACATACTGCCGCGATAGCTGGCACAGTATTATAGGGGCGCTTCGTAAAAAGCTTTCCTCTACCCTTGGCCGTTGTTTAATGTAGAGCGTAACCGGAAAGTAGCTTCTTCTTCTACTTAGCCAATTTTTGATTAACCTAATAAGCACTGATAAGTGTTAGTAGGCCTTTATCGTTTCACCGTAGTCGATTAAAATTACTGTGGTCGAAGTAACTGATGATGTATTCATGTTGGTTGATTGATGTGAGTTGTAGGTTCTAAGTTAGGCAAACCGCTAGCTGTTCTACACACTAATTTGTATGGCCACACGCTTTAGCTTGTGCCCCACGCTAATGTGGGCACCTACTGCATTGCACTTGTAATTTAGTACCACAAACTACAGTCAATTTGAAGTATGTACAATCGAATTTACTCTAAGTAAAGTTGACTTGACTGTACTGCGTTTGAATCCTATTCCAACATTTTTTCCATTTTTATTAACGATTTTCAGGATAAATAGAAAACTGGTTACCTCTATAAAAAAGGCGATTAGAAACTTAAATATACCTGTTTGGAAATGATTTGATTCCTGTTAAAAAGCATATAATTTCATGCCCTTCGTACTATTAATATATACCCTAATGAAACTCGCAAATGAATATATTTTGAATATGTTTACAAGATATCGTACAACTTTGAAAAGTTTTATTAAAAACTGAACGTAAGTTAAACTCGAATAACTATTGGGAAACTATTCACGAGCGACTGGATACTAATATTTGTTATCTTTTTTATTATAGTGACACGAAGTTTTATAATTATAATTATACGTATATTCACTTATATTTAAACCCAAATATAAATGAAGCTTTAGAGGAACGATTCAAAGCTTATCTGACCTTTGATATCTAGTATCAGAATAAGTTATTCGTTTAATAACTGATTGTCAAGTATCAATTAATAATTAAATTACTTATAAAAATAGGTTATCGCTGCTCAAAAAGTAATAAAAGTTTAACAGGTAACCTGCAGAAAAGTTTACACGTATAGTAAGGCAAGTTTAATACCTGTTACACTCATCCATTTCGGCAACCTATGAGTCGTATAACTTTTAAATAAATAGCGTGATTTTTAGGTTAATAGGTATATTAAGAGGAAATGTAGGTATCTCGATTAACAAACGGGTAAATAATATAGTGAAAGGCTATGAAATGGATGGTTGAAATATTGAAACGTATCGATAAAAACTTAATCTGTATCGAAACAAAATTAGGTAAATTGGTAAAAATAGGGGGTTAAAATATAGGTGAAAGGTTTAAAAATAACGAATACGATAATATATCTACGTAATTTCGGTTATATCATTAGCTTTAGATATTACCATATATCACTATAGTTAGTAAGAAGCCACGCTATAGTGTGTATCTTTGTAAGAGTACATAGTAACGTACCACTCTACAAGGTACAATCCTATAGAGTGAATAATAGCGTGATACTAGCTGGAAGAGACATTTGCAAAGTGCATGGTAAAGTGTTATTGCCCAAAAAGAATATTAACAAAGTGTATAGCAAAGTGCTACTGCTCGGATAAAAGGTTTATAACCTCTTACCCATGGCGTATACTCTCTGAATACTTCTTCTCTTTTATATCACTCATCTTTACTATAATACCAATTTCTATAATTACTTTTCTACTCTTTTACGTTTACGTAAATAAACAAAAACCTTACCAACACTACTTAGTAGCCGACCAAGTTAATTATGAACAACCTAGGAAAAAAAAAGAGAACGCGAAGTTAAATACCTATAACATGATGTTATAACAGTCCTAACACTTTGAACTTCAATACTACGCTTGATAAAAACTATACGGAAATATAAAATTACGCAGAAACGCCTCTAAAACCTAAAGTGTAACAAAACTCCAAAATTCGGAGTAACTTTAAAAGGGACCACTTCAATACGATATTATGACTCAATTAGTACCCTATTTATCAAAAGAGCCGATAAATTATTCGTTAACTCGTTTTAACGCTTTAAATACACCCGAGCACTTTTTAAAAAGCGTTTTATCACGTACCAAACTATGAGAGTTAAAACCACTAAGTTTCGAAACCCTTCATTAAAACCCGTCCGACCTAAACGTAATTTCCAAACCGTTTACAAAACCTAAAATTGGTTAGGATGCAATATCTACACCTCTTACGAAACTTAAAAGCGGTTGAAATACAGCACCCAAACCGTTCGTAAATAACAAAAGCGGCTATAACACGACATCTACACATACATACACCTTCCCACATCCACATCTTTCCCCTACCCTTCCCCATTTACCATATTCGCCTCCCCTCACTCACCCTATACCAATATTCTGAGTTTATTAATTACGATGTTTAAATTTTCGTAACAGCTTAGATTATATAGCCTTTATATAGCATTAAAGATACACATAACTAATTTGTAGTTATGATTTATCTATACACTACTTAGATTTTACTAATATTAATAAACGCTAAACGACTTATTTTAACCGCTTTCTTACACCTTATTTACTTTGTATTAACGTATTCATACGCTTTTTATTTTTAGTTTTTTAAACCAATCTGCCTTAATTACTACATTTCGAACGTACCTGAATCCTATTAACTACGTAAAACCGACATTTACACCGCTTTAATATTCAATATATACGCTAAAACCGCCCTTGAAACCGTTTCAATACACCTTACACTCCCACAACTATAGTTTTACCAGTCACAAACTTAGCAAAAGCCAACGCATATATAAATTACCTTTTTAAAAACAACACGTTATTTCGCAATAACGTTTTAAAGTACTTGGACCTTAATCTATAGGATAACGAAATCGAGGTATTAACGGAGGAGTTAGACCCTTTTATAGCAAATATATACGTTATTTATATAATCTTTAACTATTATAACATCGAAATTAAAGGACTCGAATTTTTTAACGATTTCAAAGAGGATTTTACAAACTGAACGCCGGATATAAAACATGTAATCGATAGTATAATTTCGAATATACTATGAAAACAATTACGAAGTAAAGATATTAATACAACCGGTGGAAATAATAGCCTCATTACAAAGGCACTATTAATAACGGCTCTGCTTACTTAAATGCCAAGGTAGAAAGACGATAAAATAATAGTTATGAAGTCTGTAAAGAGATATTGGTTAAAAAAACGAGAGGATAGCCTTTTTCAAATAACGGATCGGAAACGAGAAAATTCTCCGTAAATATAATAAAAGAGTTGTTTAAAAAGGCTAAACTCACGACGCGAAATGGAAACGGAATTGGAGGAATCAACGAAAAGAGGGAAAGTACCGTAAAAATCATTTACGACGCAGATTAAATACGAACCCTCCCCAAAACGTACTTTAAAATCATAACTAAGATAAGACTACGTTCCGAATACTGTTAATAACCATATTAACTATAAAAAAACGGCCCAAATGAAGAAAGGGCTCATTCGAAGAAAATATAAACGGTGTAAAACGCTAATGAGTAGCCTATGAACCAATACCCGCTAACTACAACCCTTACCATACCTTTGCACCGCACCGTTTCCCTACTAACAAAAACGATTAAATAAAACTCACTAAATTCGCAAAAATTTGAGACAAAGACGAGAACTATAACGATGAACCATACGACGTACTCGACGACAAAATACATATAATGCTAAATATTAAGCCTTTACAATTTTACGTTATCTTATTCGTTATACTATCGGGATATGTTAAAATATAATATATATATCACCCTATGTAGAGAAAAACATTTGTAAAGTGTTATGACCTCTTCAAATTACACTTTGATATAGAAATCAACCACAAATTTATGATAAGGACTAAACTTCTATTGTTTGAGAATCCGTAGAAGAGTAACTTAAAAAATCTAATGAAAACTCATAAAAAGTATTTATTATATTATTGAAGTAGTTTCTAAAATGTTGAACGCCCTTGAAACCGGAATATCACGGTGAAAAACTAATAATTTAAATAGTAATCAAAGCGTGTCGCAAAAACCGAAGTTTCGACCTTATACTATTTAAATAAATAAAAACTAAAAACCTTTTATACCAGCCTTAAAATATTACCTAAACCATTTATACACCGATAAACGAGTATTGAATGGACATTTTTAACCGATAAAGTTAAAATCGAGAGCTGAATTACTAAAATAAACCTTGCCGAAACCATTTACCTCATTTTATAAACAAGGTTTAAAGTATACCTAAGGCAAAGAAAGAACCTCAAATACGACTACCAAAAAGAAGGGTATTAGGCAGAGAACCCTAAAAATAAAAGACAAAAAAGTTATTATTAAGGGCGATTTTACGTCTAAGGGAAAAGCTTACTGCGCTTATAATAATACCTGACAAAAAGCACATAGAACTCTATAGGTTTTTAAAAACGTTTCATTATATACGGCAGAATGGGCTTCTAATTTACTAACCACCTAATATACGAATGAAGTGGGACGAAACGATAATTTTAAGCTAATTACCTACTTAAAAATTAAAAAAAACCAATTTCAAAATATACGTAACCTGATACGAAGGCATAAAAGATAAACTTAACGCTTGTCCCTACGAATATACCACCAGAGAAAAAAAATTGAAGGTAATAATACTTACCTAGTAACTTAGGATAATGAAACCGCCCAACAGATTCTCACAAGCCTACAAGACGCCTTTTTCCTGTATAGTATAGGCCTAAATTACGAAGACGGCGTGTTAAACACCTATATAACGTCGTAATTGACGCTTTTGAATAGGTACGAAAACCGATTTCAGGGCTTTATAACTGATACCGGCGCTATCGAAATCTTAACGGCCGGAAAACGATAATTCGACGCGTTCGCAGCGAAATCCCCGAAATTCTAGCTCGATCGTACAAAAGAATATCGAAAGGTCCTATTTGGTTAAGGAAAAACGTCGTCGCTTGGTATGGTCGTTATAAATACGCGATTTGAACCGGTTAAATTCTATATAATAAACTTTCAAACGTTATTCCTAATTTCGTTAACTAATATAAATAAACTTGGAATTAAGGTTCGGATTATGACTAACCAATTTTTCAGCGTTTCTAATAACATATTCGTATCGCTTCGGTTTAAGTTCGATTACTTGTGGTTTTCCCTTAAAATATGTATATTTAAATCAGTTTATCTAATATAGCCGAAATTACGGATATTACACCGCCGATTCGAATACCCAATTACAAAATGTCTTTGACAGCTATTTTACGCCGTAGGCCAAACGGGTATAGGAAAGAAAACGTTCAAAACTATCGAAACGGTTTACTATAAGTACCAATTACACTTATAGACTTTATAGCGGTTTCAATTTCACTTTTGAAACTATGAAAACTTAAACTATAAGGTAATTATGAATATAATATACTTTAACAGCCAATCAATATTACAAGTCATTAACGGAACAATATTATTCTAGGTCGCGAAGTTTACACGAAACGCTTTCGTTATAAATTATTGAGATACTATTAGAAGGGTTTTAGATGTTACAAAGTTGTCGATTCTATTGGTCGAAGTAAAAGTAGTATTGTAGTAGTGAAGTAGTGGATGTATTATTTTAGGTTTGGTAAACTACTAGCTGGTCTGCAAAGTAATTTGAATAGCCAATTGCTTTGCACATGTCCTAGTATAAAGTTATACCATATTAGACTTAACCTACAGTCAAAAATAATAGGCCTACACGAAACAATACACTCATTTTACAATTAGTATAGTTAACTCTACTATAAGTAAAGTTGACTTATTGTATTGAAAATACTAATATTCTAATATTAGCAGATTTTTAGTTTGGACGCGCATACTAATATAGTCGACTAATATTTTCTGGTAAACGCTAAACTACAACCTTGTTAACTGGCTAAACCCCTGAGAAATTTAATTAACCTTCATATTGGAACACATCCATTTGTATATAATTTAACACTAATTGCCGTTAATTGTTCTACAGCTCCGAGGTCTGCCTCTATCGACTCCCACAAAAGGTTCTTTCGCCACAAACCCATACAATCCTTTATTTTAGCCGTACTAACGAAATAAGTTAACATGGTCAATTCACTGGTAGTCTTACATTTTACTAATGTACTCATTACCGCGGTTACATAATTTAGGCTTTCCGGGCAGCCTATTAACGTAGCCTACTATATGTATAGTCAATCTATTACTATCTATAAATCTTTTAAGGGATTTTTTTGGCGACGCTTTTGTTATAACATTAATAGGATTATCTTCACCGTTAATTCATTTTAAATCCTAAATCTCCCTCTTTTTTTAAGCTTCACAAAGTGTTATTACATCGATTATCAGGCGTTTTTCGCTAGTGATTCCGAGTTTCGAAAGGCATTCAAACAGGCTTCTCAAGTCAGTACAAATTACTACTGAGATTTACGGAAATTTAAGGTACCTGGTAATAACGTTAAGGCTTTCCAACAATAATATGCCTATATTAAAGCTTACCATTATGCCGTAGACCTTTGAAATTAGCACGATTTTTATGATCCTTTCACATTTAATAAAGGTTTAATAAATTGAGTTTCCAATAATATTAAACTGGTCTTTCCGCTTATCTTTATTAACGAAAGTTATTAGAAAGCTGATTTGTAAAGATAAATTGGTGTTATCTTTAAAAGACCTGTTCATAAAGATTATAAGCCTAGTCTTCGTCAAGTTGTTGGAACTGTAGTAATTCATCGGTTTGAATTACGTATCTTCCCCTTGATCCTCTTATTAAGCTAGTTATAGTCGTTACCCGTTAGATTTTATACTTACACCGTAATAGAAAAATCGTAAAAGGCTTTCGGTTAATATAAATTGGAAATATAGCTGCCACGGGCACGTTATTCTAGGTACCACTAGCTCTTAGCTACATTAGTTTTGTCGATTATAGCTAAATTAGTACCATAGCCCTTTTGGTGAAAACTAAAGCCAGTATTAATATCAAATGTATGGATTGATGATCTGTTAAAGTCAAGTTAATTATCCTTCGTCAACGTCTTTATCGGCTTATAGTTCCAGAACTTAAAGTATCTAATAGCATATTATTTCTATGTTATAAAACTAGCCGTTCCTACAAAAAGGGTATCGTTAGTTTATATACCCATTAGGCCAAAGTTTGTCCCCTTCGTTACCAATAAATACAGATCGTATATTAAAAACTTTATGCTTAGCCGTAATTTAAAGTACGACTCATAGCTTAGAAATTAGTGGAATCCTGTTTTAACTAGTTAGTATAAAGGCTTAATACATCGTATTACCGTTTTTAAAAGATAAATAGATCGTAATTCTTGTAGAAATTCCAATAGTACGATCCGCTATAAATTGGTTACTAATTGCGTATAAACTTGCGTTATATCTCGGCTATTAAGCGTAAACTTATTTTTAGTTATAGCTAGTAAACTTACTGTTCAATGAACCATTCAACGTTAACTAATTTTCTAAATCGTTAGCGATTACGTAAGATTGAGTTTTTACCTTTATTACCATATCCGTAAGCGATTAGGCGTAACTTTTCGTACAGCCGCTCCATATTCTTACCCTTAACCTCGTAAATAATCCTCGACTTAAAGATTGTAACATTTAGGTCTTAAAAGTGAAAATCAGCTTTCGATACAAATTATATAACTCCTCAATTTAGTAAACCGTTAATTTCAACCTTATTGCTTTCATTAAAAGGTCTACCAGAAGTTTTAATAATACCTTGTACTTGAAGCTTTAGTGCTAAGTTTTCGTTATCTTCTTTTTTCTACTTATGCAACTAGTATTATAAATACGACCCGGTGTATATTACTTTTGTTTTACGTTTCTTTTTTTAGGGGTCGTTCGCGGTGGCGGCGATTTATCAGTTCATCGATAACGGATAGAAAAGGTATATACTAGCTTAGTTACTTAACTTGAGGATATTTATCATTAGTAGCCTCAATATAGGGCCTAACCAGTAAAATACGGGAAAACATAAGATTATTATTAGTTTTAATAACTACTTTAGAGTAAGCGATACTTAAGGTTTTATATAAGCTATCTCATTTGCTAGACTCCTGCCATATGAGGACTTTACTTTGTACCAGCAGAGCAAGCACGTCGATTATTATAGGACCCTTTCTGGTGTTAAGAGTATTATTGACTTGGCAGCGTTCCGATTCCTTCAGCAGTTCCTTTATTGTTCTACCATAAGCCGTAACTCGCTTTTAAGTACTTACTAAAAGCGGAGATTTACTCGATAAACGTAGGTACGCTTTAAAGACCTGGAAAGTTAGTACTAAGCCATTCAAGTATATAATATCGTTTAAGCCCTATACTGTTATTTAAAGGCGTACCTTCGGATTCGTAAAACTTCCAATTTTTAACGTAAAAATATTATACGTTCGGTGAAATAGGGCGTAAGCCCTTTCGATCTTCTTAATACTTTAGTGGGACCTTAAAAGCACCTGTTCACACTAAATACGTATTATCTTAACATTTTTTCAAAACTTCGTCGTCGAAAAGTTGGTGCCGGCATCGTAAACGACGACGTTAGAAGGGTCTATGTACGTGTTAATCCACAACATCCTTAGTATTTCTTACGTATTGCTTGCTGAAAAGGACGATAAAAATTTGGCTTTATAAAAAAAAAGGTTATAGAGTTAATGACGTAGAAAAAGTATGTATTGTTTAAGTAAAATATATCTAAAGGAACCTTGTAATTAAAACACTTATAGTTCTTTGATATAAACTGGAATTTATGAGGGGCTTAAATATACGTTTGGTAATAATAATAAAGCTTTTTAATGGCTTTTAAGGCAAAGTATTTCATATTCTTATATTCTGAAGACTTTAGAGCTTTATATAACTTGTTAATGACTCGATGGTCAAAAAGTCGATGTAATGAAATTATTTCCAGCTTTATTAGGTTTAACACTATTTCTTTAGTGCATTAAAATGAAATTATAAATACTACTATTTAAAGATCAGGGAAAATCTTTAACCGTTTTAAACCAACTCGTTAACGTTAACGTTAACGTTAACGATACGGGAATTTATATCCTCCAAACAAAAGAGAAAAGTGGTAAAGGATTTCAGGATGTAAAACGTAATCGACTTTATAATAATTTAAAATAACGTTATCCACAATAACGATATTTAATTGCCTGGTTAAAAATTCATTTTGGTCTTATTAGTATCGTAACGATTAATCTTAGTGGCTATAGTGTTTTCACTCCGTAGTGATACGTATTTCGAATATTCCTTTATCAAGTACCCTATTGACCTTATATCTAGCATAATACTTTTAAACTCATGATCTGCGTATCAATCGCGAGGGTTAAAGGTGTATAAGGAATTGGAGGCTTAATCAACATAAATATAAGGGTTTTTACCACCTAAACGATATAAAAAGCAGTGTTTAGCTAGTTACTATATCGCTGAAGGTAATATTTTTATACAACTTAATTTGTTTAGGGGAATTGTCGCCGTTAATTGGCTTATCACCCTCGGAGTCTACGATTTAATCCAAGTAATTCTATTTAAAAGTAGTAGGGTATTAGATGTAACATATTAACTTCTTATTATTTCGCTTGGTTAGGGGATTCCGAGTTAATCAATAATTAGAATTATTATAAATCTAATATCTTTTACCACTATTACGATGATAGTATTTACGGTTAATAAATCCGTTTAAATATTAGCCCTGTTAAGGCTAATATGGATGCTACATCTAGTTTATAATCGATAGGCTAAACTTTAAGCGTTGTAGGCGCTTATAGCCGTACTTATGGTCAATATAATTTACTACCGTAAGGTTTTTTTTATCCACGTTAGGGAATTTACCGGTTTAGGGGTATATATCGAGCGAGTTTGGTATACGCATTATAATAATTGTAAACGAAAAATGTAATTAGCTCAAAAAGCCTTCGTAGGTGGTATTCGGCTGTTATAGGGTGTATTCGAACTCATTGACGCCCGTAATTATGATCTGTACCTACTTACGAAGTGTAGTTTCGATAATATAGGCTTTCACAATTACTTAATGGCACAATATTGATTTATTAAGCATCTGGTTAAGTATATTTATTAGTGTTTTCTCCTATTTTTTTTCCTCGTTATTATCATAATTTACCGTGTAATAGTTTAGTTTGTATAGTATTAGGAAAGGTGGAAAACGTATTCGAAGTAACTTTTCATGCTATTATAGACTTTTCAAAAAGTAGTTGCTCGGATTAGGAAGGTTGGGTAATAGGTTTCAGTGTACCTTATAAGGATTCCGGGAAATAATAAGCTAAAATTAGAAGGGAAACCTCTTTTTACTTGCAGATGTTTAGAAAAGGTATCATTTTCGTGTCGAGGATGCTATAAGGCTTTCCGTTATAATTGTTTTCATCGTTTCAAATATTGTTCAAGTTCGTGAAAGGCTTGTAGCTAATGTTAACCATTTCAACAGATCTTAAGGGTAAGTTTCGGTAATTATTCTAGTTTTTATTAGTTGTATTTCCTAGTAATTAAAGTCTTAAAGCCTCCGAATTATGGTTTTAAGGATAATTGACAGTCGCTTAACTTGAGGGGTAAATTCCTATAGTAGAACCTGCAGTAGACTTTCACTTATAAGTAAACCTGCCGTGAGAGGTTTTTTAGAAGGCTTGACGATTTGAATTAAGAGGGGGAAGAGGGACTAATTTTTTTTGAAAAGATTAACAATCTTACTTTATTAATTGGATTGAAGAGTTAACATTAATCCCTTTGGCCGCATAGGCAGCCGCTGCTTTACGTACCCTACCGCCGCTGAAAGCGTTCTCCGTGCTTCCGCGTGGAGGTTCTGAACTGCCGATCAAATCAACAAGTTCCTTACCATCAACGCGTAAAAAGGATTAACTAAACTGAAGGTGAAAGGAAGGTCCCCGAAATCGCGTATAAGAGCGTTAAAGTTTCTCGATACCCTTTCCTTTAGGGTGTGGGTCTTAAAGACATTTTTTAAGCCTAGCTAATTCAAATAAGGTCTCTATCAGCCTGTTTAAGATTTCTTTTGGTACGTAAATCCCTCGGAGCTCAAGTTTAGCCTTTAGTTTGAACTTAATGGTTTTTTGGGTTACCTTCTAATTATTAATTATCCAGTCGTCGAAAAACTTACGATATTTGCGAAAATCGCGGTTAAGATATTTGATGCCGTTATATTTAAAGACGTAACAGCTAACGAAGTTGTTCAAATACTTTTAGGTTAAATCTTCATTAACGTTGTATCCTCATAAATCGTAGTTATAGTGCTAAACAAAGAGGTATCCGAGGGTCTTAATTGTTTTTTTGCTGGCAAGGTTGGTAATGGCTTCTAAGTAAGCGCTAAAGTTAGTAATTTTAACGTTTTAGATTGTATAGGACGTGTAGGGCGAAGCATCTGTTGATTTTAGGCGTAGAGAACTTGGTGTTATAGTGTGAAGTCGCGTAGTAACTTGGTGACTTGGCATGATTTGGTGTTTTCGCTTGGAGAAGCGATTTTAACGATTTACTTAGCGTAGAAGAAGTGAAAAAAAAGTGAAGTAGGGGAAAAGGTCTGGTGTAAAGGTTAAAATCGAAGGTTGTTTGTTATTATAGATATAGATCGCAGGTTATTTGTTGTTTTAGCCGTAGGACTTTATGGTTTTTCTTGTAATAATAACACCCGCAGTAATATTAACTTAGCTGTTTGCCAACTTGCCAAACTTTGAGACTTCTGACAATTAATCTCAACATCTTTAAGAAAGATCTGTAAAGATTTCTTGATGTTTTTGATGGCGATACCGTTGATATCTCTAAATTTCCGTGAAATCCAACACAGCAGTAAAAGCCCTTTACAAATTTTTTCCTCTACCCTAACCGTTGTTTAACGTAAAGAGTAACCGGAAAGTAACTTCTTCTTCTACTTAGCTTATCTGTACTTATCCTAATAAACACTGATTAATATCGGTAAGGCTTTAGACGTTGCAACATGGTCTATTAGATTGGTCGAAGTAACAGTAGTATTGTAGTAGTTAAGTGGTAAATGTATTGTTTTAGGTTTAGCAGGCCGCTAGCCAGTCTACACAGTAATTTATATGGCTAATTGCTTGGCACGTACCCTAGTGTGAAGTGGGGCCATATTACACTTAACCTACAGTCAAATAGAGTATGCCCACACAAAACAATACACTCATCTTGCAGTCAGTATAGTCAACTTTACTGTAAATAAAGTTAACTTACTGCACTACAAATACTACTATTCCAACAGATACTTTAATTAATTGTTGGTTAAATATCTACTTAAAGCTTTCGGATTAGATAATCCACGATGTTAATACGGCTTTCAACTCCAATAAGTAACGTACCAAAGCTAGGATCGCCGGTAACTAATGCAAACAAATACCGGTAAAAACACTATAAGATATTGAAAAGTGTAAACGATACTTTGAACTGCTTGAAAAGAAGTATAGGATATTATTTGAAAAGCTAAAAGGTATTAGTTTTAAGGAATCTGTCTTACAGATAACGGTTAACGCCGTTAATGACACTTGTAGCCCGAGTAGGCTAATCCCTACGCTTTTCATTTTTAGTGCTTATCTAAGGATTTATGCAGACTTTACACCATGGTTAACCACGGTGTAAAAAGCGAATATTATGGAAAAAGCTAGAGTAACGTTAAGGTTCTTATGGGCTAAAAACGATATTTTGAAATATAGCTTTATAAGAAACATCCTACGTAAAACCGTAATTCTAAACTTACCAATACAGTCTAATATGATAATTTCAAAATTTAAAGCTGGATAAATTGACCTTCAAAGAATCAACGGATTCAAAAGCCATAATATACTAGTTAATTTACCAAATAGTATAAGTTAGATCCATTGAATTATAATAAAAAAGTATAAAAAAGAAAAGATAAAGAAAAACGACCCGGAATCGTAATTCGACCAATGATACCAGCGAAATTACTTTTATGATAACGGATTTGGACCGCTCCTAAATTTAATACACCCCTTGGACCGAATTTTTGAACCGTTACCACTATACGAAAACGGCCTGCCTACACTAATATTACTAACACCTTGTCGTCGAGGCCGCCTACTTAACTCTAAAAGAAAAAAAACCGCCCTAATATCTTTGCCGCAAATTCTTTTTTTACTTAAAAGTAAATGGTTAACCATAAGCTTAGCTTAAAATTCTATCGCAAATATATTATCATTCATTTAAGCGCCTCCTTCGAATATTTTACCCAAACTGAAATCTTTACCTTAATCCAATAAGTCTTTTTTCGCTTCAAAAGGTTTAACCTATCGATTTACGGAACATATATAATTTTTACCACACTTTTTATATACGAAGTTAAGCATAAAACCACAAGCTGTACAAAAAGATTCGCCTTATTATAAATGGGTATAACGATAACAGCAAAAAAAATTATATCCCTGTCGCCTAATTTATAACAAATAAGCCACTATTTGAATTTTGCGTTCGTAACCTTTTTCAATACCCTTTATAGCCTATATATTAAGATTCGTAACATTAGACAAACTTATATATACTTATGGATTTGGAAAAACACTATTTACCTAGAACAATTTTACGTATAATAAAACCATTTTATGGCTTATCTAAAACTAATATATACTAGTATAATACCTATCAGAGGCACTTTAAGAAGCGGCTCAAAATAACTAACTCAACCTTCAACCTGTGCCTATTAATTTTGACAGCTTATTCTAAAGATTTTGCACTAACAGCTATACAGAAGAATAACTCAATAACGTTATATAACGCATCGTTTTCCGTATTTAAAAAAAGGAAACTTTTCAAGGCCGGACCAAGAGCAAAACCTAAGATTTACTTAACGGAAAACCATATAATCGACTTCAACGTGATAATCACTTTTAGGATTAACGTTTTATGCTTTACATAAAAAGGATAATTGGATAAAATTACTCCTATTGATTTAAATAATGCAAAGCAGGCCGAAAAATACAAATATTAGCGTGTACGCAACGTTTGGGATGCCTTAATAGCATAATCGAAAGCAGTATTAAACCCTTTAGTCGCCGCGTAATATTGAAATACCTTTTTGAACAGTATATGTAAAACGTTTAATAAACTCTTTACGTAACAAATACATAATGTAAAGCGCGTTTTAAAATCCATGCCGTTTAAAATACGTATTACGAAGTTATTCATTTTTATTAAATGTTCTTTCACTAATAACACCGACTGCAACTCGTAAATAAGGTTAATTTTTACTTAAGATACCTAAATACCGGTGCGAACCGAATCTACGTTGCGTAAAAATATTATCTATTGAAATTCAACTCAGTAAAAGCGGGTTACACAAAGCGTTTTAGCCTTAGAAATTTATAATATAGTTAAAGGCTTTAATTTAGGTATTACTATAACGATAACGGTCCGAATAATCATTTTAAACCTTAGCCTAAAGCGTATACCTCCTACCGTTTATACTTACTTCCTTTTGTTTTACGAATACCTGGTTAAACTTGGTATTATAAACGAAAAACGCCTTATGATCGATATTATAACCTTGCTCGAATCGTATAAACGTCGTGAAATTAAGGAAATGAGATAGATAAATAACAATTCAAACCTAATAGATATAATAATAAAGGGCTCCCCGAACCAGGTATTAAAAGCGCTTATAGTAACGATTACTTTTATTGTTAGTATTTTTGAAAAGATTCTACGACTCCACCTAAGCTAAAAGTTAACGCCTTACATCTACCCTTTTTACTTTATACGATTAAATCGTTTTTACATTTTAAAACGGTCCTAAATCCGCTATTTACATAGATCTTACGAATCTTTCCTCTATTAAGTCTACCATTTCGCACCGCTTCTAACATATTATCGCTTTTTATTTTATACATATCAACCCTACTAATCATTTACTCCTTATCTTTTACATTCGTTACTTAAGTTACGATTGCTTTGAAAAAGCAATAATATTACTATTAACGTATTATACTATAGCTGAGCATACTAGACTAGCCGAAAGGGGCATCTATCTGCTATTAAAAGGAAAGGTAAAGGGCGACGTCATCGCGTCCTTATTATCCTCCCCTCCGCCTTTCCCCTTTATGTTGGCGCCACCGCTATTACCGTTATCGACGCCACTATCGGCGCCACCGAGGAGGTAGCCCTGTACTTTAGGCTGTATACCTTTAGGTAAAGGCGCAGGGGGGTCTTTATCCTTCTTACGATGATACGAGATAACATCGTCGAATTCGCCTATGTAATACATAAGTAGGCTCCGCTTTTAAGTGTTAATAACGGTTACCAACTTCTTAATTCGCCTGTTAACTCTTATGACTAATAAATATCAGTTTATTTTAGTCATTTCTAATAATATTTGCTTTTAGAAACGCCCCAAATAATATACTTATAAAGATGAAATAATAAAATTCGCGGTTGAAACAAAGATTTGAAGTAAATTTACTATAAAGCCGGCGAGCCCATGATACAGCTTCGGCTTACGACTTTAAGATTATCAGAATAATATAGTATCCGTTATTAGTCCGCTAGTAATGGTAACAATGGGACGACCGACCCCCGCTTTAATAGTAATCGTTAATAAACTTACCCGCAGCCGCAAACATAATACACGGTACGTAAAATGTATCTATTAGTGGTTCGGGGTTACGAATACGGGTATGTCGTTTTAACTCCTTATACGTCAAAAAAGCTTCGCGACGTACCTTAACAATATATAGCTTAAAGCGGCGAAAAAATTCCGCCTCAACCGCCTCGTTTAGAGGGACATTAGTATATCGAAACATACGGATAGGAATAATCATATAAATGGCGCCGTAACTTCCCCAAGTTACGTTTATAGCGAAGGGAGGGTATCCTCACGAGTAATAAGGTTTTCATTCGCAGGAAAAGGGTAAGGTTTATAACCTTAGGAATTCTCTACTCTTTCCCTTAGAAGTTGAAGGGAGGTGGGAAGGAAAAAAGGAAAGGAAAAGGGGTGGAGGCTTTAGCGACGGCGGCGGCAAGAGAGGCGAAAAGGAGGGCCATAATAATAGCAGTATTACTCGGAGAAGTAAAGGTGATATTTGTAGTAGTAATAACGGTAACGCGGCTGGCGGCAGCGGCGGCCTCGACACTCTTACGTTCGCGGGACAAACGACGTTTGAAAATCATGCTTTTACGCGGTATTTATTTAAGGGCGAGGTTAACATATGGGAATTAGTTAAGTAACCTACCTATCAAAACGTTTGAAAATAGGTAATGAAAATAGTAGGTTAGGTTTATATACATAGATTAACTAATAAAAAGTTACGTTAATTTTAGATACACGCCGTTAAAGGAGAAAAAAGAGGGTTTAACTAAGTCGATAGCAATACATATTTTATATTAACTCCAAAACAGGTAATAAGATAATTACTCCTAAATAATTACACTCTTAAAACAACTATGTAATCATAGCTTTATAGGTAATAATAATAAATACTAATAATAATCATATCGCTACCAATTGACTGAATTAACCGGATCCTTACCACAATTACTAACGCGGCCAAAAACTACTAATTCGAACTTTTACAACTTTTACCGTTACTACATTATTATTAATAAACTCCGAGTTCGAACTTTGACAACTTTTACCGTAACTATACCGTTATTAATAAATTACGAATACGTATTACACCTCAATTGAACTGCTATTACTATTCTACAAATATAGATAGCGCTATAAACTTTACTATTACTTTAAAGTAACGAATTCTAACCGTAATAGGGGGAAAAAAAGATTTTTCATGTAAATATTACTATATATCCCTATAGTTAGTATAAAGCTACGTTGCGAAGTATACTTTTGTAAGAGTATATAGTAACGTACCACTTTGCAAGGTGTATTCCTACAGAGTGTATAATAGCGTGCTAATGGTTGGAAGTGTCATTTACAAAGTACACGGTAAAGTGCCACTGCCCAGAAAAGAAATTAGCAAAGTGCATGGCAGAATACCACTACCCGGATAAAAGGTTTATAACCTCTCACCCGTGGCGTATACTCTCCGAATGCTTCTTCTCTCTTGTATCACATATCTTTACTCCAATACCAATCTTTACGATTACTCTTCTACTTTTTTACGTTAACGTGAATAAACAGAGACCTTACCGACATTAATACAAGTTAAATTTGTATTTGGTACCCGTGAAATAGCGGCTTTTATACTGTTGAATGATATAAAATATAATATTTTAAAATTCTTTATAAAATAGACAGATAGGTAGGTTATTATATTAGATAAACCTATATCCTAATTTCAAAACAGCGTTGAAGTTAAGTATACGTAACTTACTCATTTAACCAATACCTATCGTTTAGGGGAGTATTTAAATCGGAATCAACCTACCTAAGGTTTATTTCAGATTTACAAAATACTTTGAACGTGGTACTATGGTTTCGCTTCTCCATCTTTATTTGTAATATTTATAATTAGTAGGTAAAAGTTACGTATTTATTAATTCAAAAGTAAATTCTAAGTAATTCGAATAAATTGAGTCATATGAAACTAGGGTTATTTCCCTACCGAAATGTCAAGTTAGATAATGTAGACATTCATAATACGTGTAATACTATATTTATTATGAAGATAATTTAGGGTTTTTGAAAATCTCTTGCGTTTATACTATTTTTTAACAATAATTAAACCTTATTAACAAGCACAAATTATTTTACAGAGAAGCGTTATTTGTTAGCAGTTTCCTTTGCGCGTTGTGATGTAATCGTTATTACGGTTTATACGAATTCTATAATATTACTAATATGTTAAACAGAATGCTCGGCCTTTATATATAACTTTGTAACTAGGATCACTAAACGTTATATAAGCTATATGCAGTTAACTTAATAGTTGACAGTTATAAAAATTAGTCAATATCGATAATGGTCATATTTTCATTTTTTAACGCTAGTTATTAACTGGGTAATTAACTGTTTTAATCAAATTATGTACAAACTACGAAAAAACGTAGGTACGTTAATTTTTTTTAGTTTGTACGTTTGCTAGCATCGTAGATCTCGGGGTAAAAAGCAATATTCAAGTGTTATTTTAACCCTATTCAGTCGTAAAGGTATTGTTAAAACCTATCGGTCCAATTTGAACCTTAATTTGTAATGATTATACGGGGGAATCCGTAAAACCGCTAATAATAGTTTAAAAACCGCTTTACGTATATTTAGGTATTTATAATAATTATAATCTTAAGGGTAACGATTTTAATTAAACTATTCGCGATGACTATAAGGTAACGTAGGTCACCAGCACGTTTCTAAGGGGGTTCGATTATAAAATCGATAGAAAATTCGTTTAAAAGCTATTTAAAAACCGGTAAAGTTTAAGGAACTCACTCCTATAATATCTCTAATAAATTATATACTTATAAATATCGTAATTCCGTTACAAACGCCAGACTAAGCGATATAACTCGGGCTAAAACTATATTGAAAAAGGATAATAACGGTAACGTTACGATCTAGGTAGTTGATAAAAAGTTAATTGTAAATCACCGATATTTATATGGTAGTAAAGAATTTGTAAATGAATATTTAAATATAATCCCAAAACCGAAAAATACCATCGTTATTTACTTAATATTCTGAAATTAAACCTTTAAATATTTGGTCGTCCTTAATATGAATATCGATAGGAAAACTCTAGTTGCCTATACATATTATATAAACTAAGCGGGGGTAAGTAGTATTACGGGTAATTACGGCATCTGTTGGTAAGCCTTTATTGTTGCAACGTAGTCGATTCGAATCACTGTAGTCGAAGTAACTGGTGCTGCATTGAAATTAGTTCTGGTTGATAAGTTGTAAGTTCTAAGTTTAGCAGATCGCTAGCCGGTCTGCACACTAATTTGTATGGTCAAACGCTTAGGCCCATGCCCCAATTTAAAGTGGGCACCTACTACATTATACTTATAGTCAGTTCAGTCAAATACCGAAAACTACAGTCAATTTGCAGTCAGTAAAATCAACTAACTATAAGTTTATTTGACTTAACTATACTGCAATTGACTGCTATTCTAACACTGGCGGCTTATTGTTTTGCACCTACACGCCAACATGGCCTGCCACCAATTAGTGGCAACCACTAAAATCCCTCCTAAATCAAAAAGCAAAACCCCTGTCAATTCCAATCAATTTATACTTAAATTAACATTAATTAAAGCCCTTTGCTTCCTATTTCCGAACTCCCCGTTCCTCAACTCCCGTACGCAAGTCTTTCGCCACAAATAGATCTATGTGTATCACGTATTCTACTACTTACATACCTCATACCAGTAGTTTAACTTATTAGTATTACCATCGCCACTTTTATCAACATTGCCATTGTCAATAATATCATTACTCTGACAGTCTTTAAGTTTGTTAAAGCATCAATATTTTTTAAAATCACGTGGTGGGCAGTCCACGTAACCCTCGATTCTTGCGGTCAATATTGCTATCTATAAACCTTTTCAAAGCGTCATTAGTAGTAACCTTGGTTATAACTTCGGCAGAGTTATTTTTACCGTTAATCCCCCAAAACTCATCGATTTCATGGGCTTCATATACCTCTCTTAAAGCTATTACATCTGTTATTAAACGTTTTTCATTCGTCATACCCAGTTTCGACGGGTATTCGTAAAGGCTCCGGGAACTGATATATATTATTATAAGAATTGTGGGAAATTTAAATTATTTAGTAATAATCTTGAACGTATTGTTAATAACCATACCGATGTCTAAACCTGTTATTATGCCGTAAACTTCTAAAGACAATACGCTTCGTAATATAAAATTATACTTAAAAGATGTTTAATATATAAGGTTTTTGGTAATCTGAAATGATTCTTTAAATATTTCCTCGTTAACAAATATTGTAAAAATCTTGGTTTACTATATAAGATTAATATGATTAGTAGATAAACCATTCGCAAAAATTATTATCTTTGTTTTCGTCAAATCCACCGAAACTATATTTATTCTCCTTTTTAAATAATTCAACCGCTACTAAATACTCTTATTGAACCTGTTATAGTCCTCTTTCTATAAATCTTGTATTTATACTATGATAAATACATTATGGGATACTTCCGGTCAGTATAAAGTAGCAATATAAACCGTATGTATTTGTTACTTTAGGTATTTTTATCCTTTTGCCTCGTTAGCCTCATTGATAATCTTTAAACTCATAACTTCGTCTTTAGTCGCAAACTCATAGAAATGCCGTTTTTAGCCTTAGTACTATAAATACGGATTAACGATTCATTCAAGTTAAATTATATACCTTTAACCAATGTTTTAATTAACATATATTTCTAAAGACCTTACTCTTCGATAATACGCTATTCCGCCGCCACAAATCCAACAGTCCCGAAAAAAAGGATATTGTTAATTTGTATACCCATGACACCAAAGTTTTTACCTTCGGCAATTAATAGGTACGGGTTAAATATTAAATTTGTTGGAATAGCAGTCAAGTGCAGTACATTCAAGTCAACTTTACTTGCAGTAAGGTTGATTGTACGTATTGCAAATTGACTGCAGTTTGTGGTATTTGAATACACTGCACTGCAAGTGCAGTGCAGTAGGTGCACACTACAAAGTGAGGCACAGGCTAAAGCATTTGGCCATACAAATTAGTGTGCAGACCAGCTAGCGGTCTGCGAAACTTAGAACTTACACACATCAATCAATAATATTAACGCAGCACCAGTTACTTCAACTCCAGTGATTCGAATCAATTACATTGCAACGATTAAATCCTACCAACAAAATTATTTATATTCAACCGGTTTTTAAAGCATGCTTAATACGTTAAAACCCAATAAACGCTTACTTCATCCAATCCGTATGAAGATTAAATATAATGTATTATTATACTGTTTGAAAACTTATGTCATAGTTTTTCGGGAATTTTAGCATAATAATCCGCTAAATATTGGTATTCAATTACATATACGTTTACATTATATCTCGGCTTTTAAGTATAAATCAATCGCTTACGCTAATAAGTAAATTAATAGCAGTTACGGCGATTTAACGTTATTGTAAGAATAGTAGTATTTATAGTGCATTAGGTCAAATTTACTTACAGTAAAGTTGACTATATTGACGGCAAGAGAAGTTTATTGTTTTGTGCGGGCCTACTGTATTTGACTGTAAGTCAAGTGCAATATAGCCACACTTCACACAAGGGAACGAGCCAATAAATTGGCTATACAAATTACTATGCAGACCGGCTAGCGGTCTACCAAACCTAGAACAATATATCCACCGCTTGATCATACAATACTACTGTTACTTCGACTAATCTGATTGACAACGATATAACGTCTAAATTCCTACAAATACTAATCAGTGTTTATTAGGTTAGGTACAGATAAGCCAAGTAAAAGAAAAGGCTACTTTCCAGTTACGCTTTACATTAAACGACGGACAGGGTAGAGGAAATATTCTGACGAAAAGCTCCCACAAATTATGACGGTATTTATGGCAGTAAGTATAGAAGACTTTTAAGTTGCGACAGTTTTTACGCCAACTTGTAGATAACGACGGTATTGCTATCGAAAATACTAAGAAATATTTACAGATTTTTTTTAAAGATGGAAATTAATTATCAAAAGTCTCAAAGTTCAGAAAGTTAGCAACCGGTTGAGTAAGTACTAATGCGGGTTCTACTACTACAGAAAAACGATCAAGTCTCTACACTAAATAATATATAATAACAAAAAAATCTTCGACTTTACGCTTTATACCAAACCTTTACCTTTACTTTACTCTTTTCACTTCCGCTTCGATAATTTCATCATCAAATTTGCTAATTTAGACGAGAATACTAAAAATCGCTAAGTTGTGCTAAGAAAGCTACGCCGCGCTATCCAACGCCAAGTCGCCAATTTCCCATGCGACTTCATGCCAAAACACTACGTCTCTTGCCTACCAAGTTCTACGCTACTTAAAATCTCAAAATGCTACCTTCTCAAGACCTACTAAAGTCAATCGAAACCCTCGGATCTGTCTTTTACAAACAATACGATAAAGATCTTTAAGGCTAAGATATCGACAAAAACTCAATAGAAAAACACTTAGTTGACTTGGTTGGTTATTACATCGTTAAATGAGACAACGGTAAAAATCCTAACCGTGCCTTCCACAAAAATCGCGAGTTTTTTAACGACGACATAATTAATATGTGTAAAATAATTCAAAAGACTGTAAAGTCCAGATTGAAGACTAAACTTAAACGCCGAGAGATATACATATTAAAGGAAAGCTCAACTCGGCGGACAAAAACCTTTTTTAAACTATCCAAGCTTAAGAAATGCCTTCAAAATTCTTGCCTTAAGATAAAAGGTATTGAAAAACTCTAACGCCCTTACACGCGATTAAGGGGGCTATCTCTTTACCTTTAGCTAAGTTAAGCCTTTTTACGTGCTAGCGATAAGAAACCCGTTAACCTTCTTGTAAATCCAACTCCTTCACGTGATAGCGCTGAATACGCCCTTAGTGGAGAAAGAGCATGTAAGGCAACGGCTGTCAATGCAACCAAGGGGATTGATGTCGACGCTTTATACCAGTTCATTAAGTAAGATCGTCGAATCCCTCAAAACTTTTAAGCTTCTTTTCCCCCTAACACTTTGATCAAAATCGCTAAACTCCTTAAAAACCTTTCCACATCAGGTTTACCTATATGCGTAAGCCCACTATAGGTCTCACTATAGGAATTTACCTCTTGGATTAGGCGACTGCCAATTACCCTTAATACTGTACCTTGGTGGGTTCAAAACTCAAACTGTTAAGAAACACTATTAATAAAAATTAGGATAACTATTTCTATCTTACTATAAAATCTGTTAAAAAAGTTAATATTAATTATAGAATTTTTATGAACTTCGTCAAGATTTGAAAAAACTTAGATAAGTATGACAGAAAGACTTATAACCTCCTCGATACGAAGATAATACCCTTTTCAAATATTTGTAAGTAAATAGAGATTCCCTTTTCTGAATTTTACTTACTGTTTCCAGAAATCCTTACAAGACACGCCAAAGATTATTACCTAAGATTTATAACCCGAGAAACCACTTTTTGCGAAGTTTACGATAGAATAAAAATCCATTTCGAATATAATGTTTACCTTTCCTAACACCATATATACAAAGTTATTATATAGTAGATCACAATAATAACAAAAGAGAAAAATAAGGAAATACCAATGGATATATCTAATCAGATATTTAACAAGTTAATATTATAATAACAAGCAATAGGAAAAGCTTAAGTTAGCGAAAATACACTTCGCAAGCAGGTATAGACAGCTTTTACGGGTATGAAAGAGTTTAAATACGCTTTACAACGCCTAAATACCACTTGTAAAGGCTTCATTAACCAGTTATGGTCATTACTCACAATTTTAATAGCGCGTATATTAAAATAATTTATTATGTACCCCTAAGCTGGCAATTTTCCTATCGTGGATAAAGAAAAGCTTACGATAATTAATTTCGTTAACCAAAAATACAGCTATGGGCGCCCTTAACACCTAAAATTCGTCCCATCGACTACAGATTAGAGGAAATAGCCATGCTGACGCCAATGGGGCCAAAATTAAAGAGGATCTGTTAACATAAAATACTATCATCGTAATAGTAGTAAAAAATGTTGGATTTATGGTAAGTTTAACTATTAGTTAACTTGCCACCACCCCACCAAGCGATATGACAAAAAGGTTATTTATTACATCTAATACCCTATCACTTTTAAACAGGATTGCTTAGATTAAATTCCAAACTTCAAGGGCTACAAATCAATTAACGGCGACAATACCCTTAAAAAAATAAGATAAAGATACTGCTCCCGGCACGACTTAGTAATTAGTCGACCACGCCTTTCTATATCGCTTAGGCGCTAAAAACCCTTACCTTTAATTTAACCAAATCCTAACCCTCTATAGACCTTTAACCTTTGCAATCGTTACGTGTACTACACGTTTCAAGGTATTATACTAGATAAAAAGGCAGTAAGAAACCTAATAAAATGTTATTCGCAATATATAACATTATGAAGGAAAAGTACAACAGCTATTAAGATTAATCATCACAATATTAGCAGGGCTAAAGTTAACTTCAGACAAGGTAAATAATGATTGTTAATAATGATAACGGTAATTGAAACTATTATTAAGCTGATTACGTTCTATATCCTTAAGTTCTCTAGCCCTCCCCCCCTTTTTTTTTACTTAAATAATATAAAGATCCTTAGCGTTAGCATTAACTTTAACGCCGATAATCTGGTTCGAATCAGTTAAAATTTTCTACTCTTTTTTTAATAAAGATTACTTATAGTTTTATTCTTAAGGTTTCAAATTATTGGTCTTAAACCTAACAAAGTCAGAGATACGTTAATTTCATCGACGATTAAATTATCTAGCCGTTAATAGGCTATGTAAAGTCCTAAAGTATATAAGCCATTGAAATGTGGAATAATTTACCCAAAAACTTATTAAAATCTTTACCACTATTTCCAAATATATGCCTAAACCCAAAGAAAATTTAAGTTTATACTAAAAGACGACAAATATTTTAACTACAAGGTCTTTATTAATATATTTTACTTGGACAATAGGCCTGTTCTTCACGTCGTTAACTCCGCAACCTCTTTTCATAAAACCAAGTTTCTAAAGTTTCTTTCGGTAAAAAACAAGTAGGAAACGCTAAGGATGTTATAAATTAGCACTTACCTGAGCTTACTCAAATTTATCGTCTACAATACTCATACCAACTTTACGGAAACAGAGTTTCAGTAAAATACCAAGATAATAGGAATTTAGTGCAAACAGGTACCTTTAAGGGCCCACAGAAGTATTGGAAAAGTTAAAAGGGTATACGCCTTGTTTTGCTGAACGTATAATAATATTATATTAAAAATTAAAAGCTTTACGGATCTGGAGGCACGCCTTTAGATAACGGTAAAGGGTCTAAATAATACTATAAACTTCAACGGCCTAATACTAACGCTACTAGTCCTCGGAGCGTACCTACAACTGAAGAGTAAATTTCTATTATTAACAAGTACCCAAAAGCGAGTTACCACCTACGGCAAAGAACTAAGAGAAATGTGAAAGGAATCGGTACGCCGCCAAGTCAATGATACCTTTAATATCAGGAACGACCTTACAAGAAATGATGTACTCACTTTGCCGTTATAAAGTAAATTCCTCGTATAGCAGGAGCCATTCAAATAGGAGGACCTATATAAAGCCTTAAGTATCATTAACTTTAAAGTAATTATTAAAACTATTATCGATCCTATAACTTTCTGTATTATCAAGGTTAAGCTCTATATCAGGGCTATGAACGATAAAAACCTTTAAGATAAACAACTAAGCTAGTACTAACCTCCTTTACCTATTATCTATAAGCCGATAAAAAGCTGCTAGCGCGGACGAACGCTGAAAAATAGGAACGTTAAAAAGGAGGAATATATACCGGGTCGAATTTATAATACTGCTTAATTAAGTAGGAAAGAAAAAAATAACGAAGACTTGGTACTAGAGCTATAAACACAAGGAATTATCAAGACTTTTGCAAAACATCTTAAAAAAAACGACAGGGTTGAGATTAATGGCCTACTGATTCGAGGAGTTGTACAATTCGTACCGAAGGCCGATTTCAACCTTCAAAACCCAAATATTATGATTTTTTAGTTAAGGATTATCCACAAGGTTAAAGGCAAGACCATGGAGCGGCCATACAAAAAATCAAGCCTAATCGCTTGAGGATACAATGATAAAGGCAAATAATAAATCCTTACATAGTCGCTAACGATTAACAAAATCAACTAGCGTTTAGTAATTGCCCTAATAGAAAATCTACTGACCAAAATTAAAAGTATGTTTACTTTTAATAACCGAGATATAACGTAAGCCTATACATAGTTGATAAAGGATTTACAGCGAATTATACTATTAAAGTTGCTATAGGAACTACGTGCCATCGACCCTTTAATGATGGTAATATGATGTATTAAGCAACTATACAGACTAGTTAATTTAAATGTCTATTAAGTTTTTACCTACCAATTGTACTTTAAAATACGACTATTTTATTAAGGCTTTATATATTGCAACGTTATCGATGTGATTCGTTGAAGTATCAGTAGTATTACATTATTTAAGTGGTGGATGTATTGTTTTAGGTTTGACAGACCGTTAGCCGGTCTGTACTCTAATTTTTATGGACAATTGCTTAGCCCGTACCTTAGTATAAAAAGTGGCATACTATACTAAACTTACAACCAATATAGTAGGTCCACATAAAACAATATATTTAACTTGTAATTGGTATAGTTTACTTTTCTGTTTATAAAGTTGACCTACTATATTACAAATACTACTATTTAAATACCAGCAGCTTTTTAGTTTGTATGTACGTGCTAGTGTAGTTAAATAATCTTTTCCAGTAAATGTTACACTGCGACCTTGTTAATTGGCTAGACCTTTGTTAATTTCAATTAACCTCTATACGTAATTGCACCTGATTATATGTAAATTACCCTCAATTGCTGTCAATTTCCCTACGGATATGTAGTCCGCCTTTATCGATTTTCATGAAAAGTTCTTCTACTATAAGTCTGTATAGTCCTTTACTTTAACTGTATCAATTAAATAAGTCAATATCGTTAATTCCCTAGTAATCTTCAAGTTTACCAGCACATCCCTAACTGTTATTGCGTAATTTTGGCTTTACGGACGGCTTATTAACGTAACCCTCGATACGTATAGTTAGTTTATTTCTGTTTAAAAACCCTTTAATAGAGTTATTCGGCTATACCTTCGTCATATAATTAGTAGGATTATCTTTTCCGTTAATCCATCGAAACTCCTTAATATCTCTCCTTTCATACGCTTCTCGAAATGCCATTACGTTGATTATCAGACGTTTTTCATTAGTAGTTCCGAATTTCGAAAGGCATTTGAATAGGCTTTATGAGTCGTTATAGATTACCACTTGGATTTAAGGAATCTTAAGTTGTCTGGTAATAATGTTAAGGGTTTCCTATAATGCTATACCCACATTGAAGTATATTATTATGCCATATATCTTTAAAATTGATACGTTTCGTGCAATCTTTTTACATTTAATTAAGGTTTCATAAATTAGGCTATTGAAATGTTAAACTAGTTTTCTCGCTTATCATCGTTGACGATGTTTATTAGGAAGCCGATCTGTAAGGATAGGTCGGTGTTATTTGTGAAAGACTTATTCATAAAGATTATAAGCTTGACCTTCGACAAGTCGATTGGAATTATATTAATCCTTTGGTTTTAGTTTCTCATCTGCTAATCGAGCTATTTTTTTAGCTAGTAACAGTTTTTATTCATTGGTTTTTGTATTTGTCATGCGATGGATAAGTCGTACAATACTTTTGGTTTATATAAAATGGCAATATAACTGTTACGGATACTGTTGGTAAGGTCTGAAGCCTTAGTATTCACGTGAAATAAGGTCTTTAGAAGAGTAATCGTTAGATTGGTAGTTGTAGTATAAAAGGGATGATTCTCTAAGATGAAGCATCCAGAGGTACATGTCACAGGTGAGAGCTTATAAGCCCTCCACCCAGAGCGTATTACTTTGGAATACTTCTTCTAGACCGATCCACGTATCGCCATCAGTTTGGAATACCTATTCTAGACCGATCTATGCTTGCCATCGGTTTGGGATAGTTATTTCAGACCGATCTATACATAATCCACTTTACGACTTATAAGAGTGTAGCCTATAGTATAACACGTTACCGTGCACCTTATAGGAGTGTACCTTGCAATGTAATGTACTTTTACTTAACTTATATATGTTATTTATAAGGGTATATAGAAATATCCATATAAGTAATCCTTTTTCTTTTTCTTCCTTATATACTCCGTACCTATATCCTAGTAATGATAGTGTTATTTGTAGTATTAATTGAAATAGGTCCGAATCAATAGTTTCCGTAATTACAGTGTTATTACCGTATTAATCGCAAAAGGTTCGAATTATCAGTTTCTGTAATGATAGTATTATTACCATATTAATCGTAAAAGATTTAAATTAGTAAGTTTCCGTATAAATAATATTATCATCGTATTAATCGCAAAAAGTCTACATTAGCTAATTCGGTTAAGATTAACAAAGTTTGGTTGAGGTGATAATTATAGTTTGAGTTTGGTTCGTATAGTTAAATGGGGGCGATATGGTGGGTAATAACATTCTTTTCGTAATTAATAAGGGTAATTGCGCTGGTGCTACAAGGGTTGATTATATAAGGGTGATTATTGAAAAGTGATGATGTAATTACGTGTTAAGTTAATATAAAAAGATATATCGTTATCGACCCGGGTAAAACCTTTTTTCTTTTTCTTTTAAAAACGCGTAATCCATATAAATACAAGTCCCCATTTCAATTTAACTTCTTTTCCCTTTCAACAATTTAAGTCGTATCCCTTTTTTCCTTTATTTTACTTCATCAAAATAAATTGCTTTAATAAGTAAGCTATTTAAATAATACCTATAACTAACCTTTTCTCTATTCAGATAACGCGTAAAAAACGAACCGTAAGGCATAGTTTGGCGCGTGAATGGCGGCGCACTGCCGCCGTCGCCGTTGCTGCCGTTACTGCTACTGTTATTTCTACTTTTACCATCACTACTAATAGTAACAGCCCGTCCTCTTCGGGCGAAATCTCCTCCATTGTCGCTATATCGTTAGCTCCTGTTTCCCCGCCCGCCGCCAAGCCGCTAAGCCCTGTTGTTGCCGCCGCTACACCACCTAGTCCCGCCACTGCTACGCCGTCTAGCTCAGCCGCCGCCGCCGCCCAAACCTCCTCCTTCCCTACCTCGAGGGAGGAGCAGGGGGCTTTTAAGGTTATAAACCTTACCCTTTCTCTACGGGTAAAAACCCTATTACCTATAGAGTCCCTTTTACGCCGTAAACGTAACCTAGCGTAATTACGATAAGGTATATATATATTAGTCTCTTTGTTTATAAGCTTTTAACTCCCCTTTTTTATAGATAAAAGTACGTGGCGGAATTTCTTCGTCGCTTCAAGTTTCGTATCGTTAAGGTATATTGTAAAGCCTTTTTAACGCATTAAACGTTAAAACGGCGTATTCGGGTCCGTAGTTTTGAGCCGTTAATAGATACGATTTATGTGATATATATCACGTCCGTATCTATAGGAAAATTTATTAACGATTATTACGAAAACGGGAGCCGTTCAGCTCGTTATTACTGTTATAAACGGATGAATAGCTTGTACTCCTTTATTCCGGTAGTTTCATAGTCGTAATCCGAAGTTATATTTTGCGCTCGCCGACTTTTTAGTAAGTTTTAGCCGAATTTCAAACTTTCAATTCAATAGAAACACGCTATTCGGGGCGATCGCAAAACAAATCGTTGTAAATAATTAAAATAAGTCGATGATAATTAGTAATAGGCGTTGACCGGCGAACCAGGAAAACAGTAGCCGCTGTCGCCGCTTAAAAACAGAGCCTACATATATATTTCATAGACGAGTTTAACGATGTTATTGTACGTTGTTGTAAAGAAGGTTATCTTTCTCTTATACCTTTCTTAAAGATATAATTAATAAGATATAGGACCATATTTTTGTTAGCATTAATGGTGTCGTGGACGGTAATAGCGATAACGTTAACATAAATGGGGAAAGTAACGGGGAGGACGGTAAAGACGTAACGGTGTCGTCTTTATTTTTATTTTTTTTTAGTATTAGATAAATGTTTCCGAGCCGTGCTGGCGCATCCAGTCATAATATAATACGCTAAAAAGTAATTTTATAAGTCTCTAGAAAAAATCGTTTGAAATAATAAAAGTAATATGAAATATAAAATATGATATAAAAAGGGTAATATACCAAATTGAATTAATATTATAAATTTAAAAAAAAAAGTAAACCAAGATCGGAAATTAATACGAATAATCTTATTTAATAAAGGTAAAATCCGCGATCGGTACGAATGGATTTTTAAAATAAGGGTAAAACATAAATCGATAAAAACAATGTAAAATAGGCTGATTAAGTAGTTAAATTACTTACTAAGGTCGTAAAACTTTTTCACGACCTTAATAAATAATATACTTATCGATATAAGTGTTTTTAGGACTCTTTTCGGCGTAATTTTGGTTATCGTATCCGTTAGGTTACATTATCCGTTAATTTACCTTATTTTCTCAATTTTATAGAATTTATACAATTTGCGTAAAGTTATAATATCGATTATTGAACGCTTTTCGCTCGTAATACCTAATTTAACCAGATATTAGTAAAACGAAAAGGAATTGGTATATACGACAAAGAGGATAAAGCGTAAATCAAATTTAAAAATAATTATCCGAATCGTTATTGTTATAGTAATACCCGAATTAAAGCCTTTAATTATATTACAGATTTCGATAGTTGAAACGTTTTACGTAACCCTTTTACACTTAATAAAACTTTAATAAATAATGTTTTTTTCGAAGCATAAAGCCATTTCGGACCGGTATTTCGTTGTCAAAGATTAAGAAAAAATAGATTTGTAAATAATAATCGATGTTATTAACGAAAAAACTGTTAATAAAAATAAACAGCTTTATAATACATATATCTAATGATATAAATTATGAGTCGCGTTTTAAATTATGTATTTACCACGAAAAACTTTTGTTAACCGCCACACATATATCGTCCGTCGATTCTGTTTGACATTATACGGAAATAAAAAGGTTGAATGTTGCCTTTGGTTATATTATCAAGGCAACCTAAGTGCCGCATACACGTTGATATTTGTATTTATCAACTTCTTTTACGTTATTTAAAGTGACGAAGGTAACTTTGTTTAACTACCCCTTTTACGTAAAGCTTCAAATGCCATTACAGAAGGTAATTGTAATATTATTGAAATCGATTACTTTGTGTTTTGTTAGAAACGTTTTAAATTAAGCTTTTAAATCGGCTTTCAGAAATTTCCTCTTTTCAAATACGAAAAACGAGGAGTTATATAACGTCAAGGTACCGTCCATCTACATATCAATTAATATGAAGCCCTTTAAATGGGCCGTTAATACTATTAAACAGAGGTCGAAAGTAAATTTAGTTATTTCGATTCGTTTTTTATAGTATCTTAAATAAATGTTATACTAGTTTATACCCGTTTTAACTAAAGCGTAAAGTAGGTTTATAATACGTAGAATCGTGCCGGGTTGGTGGTGTTGTTTAAGGTCCTTATGTATGTCAGCATAAATCCATCGTTTTAGCTGTTTCTGGGATTAGGTATAGCCTTACGATATATTTCGAAATTTAATATATAAGTAAGATAGATTACTAAAGGAGATAAAGAACGTAAAAATCAGGTAATAATGAGCTCGTTATAATATAAATAACTGAATTATAATATTTTTTTTTACTTCGTTATTATAGCCCTTTACAATTAGGCGGATCTTTTCGTAAAGTTTTCCGGTTTTATTTTGAACTTTATAGATAAAAAGAGTTAGGAAGATCTTATAGGCGTCGTAGAAGGCTAGGTTAAAACGTTTAAAACGAAATATTCCTTAGTTAATAAGGGCTAAGATTTTCGTTTAGGTAAATTATTCGAATAGAATACCTGGGGTAGTAATAATATCTTCGCGACGAATCTCTAAGCTAAGCTCGTAATTTGTTATTTCATTTTATATAATAAAGGAGTCCGTGACAAAATTCCTAGGGCGTTTTTTGGTTCTCGGGTTAAAAAGACGTTCTTGACATCGAGGTTTTAGCGGGTTTGATATAGATAAGTCGATTTTATGTGGCGTAGTCGGGTTGGATTCACATCTTAAGGGTAAGACTAAAGTTAAATTAGGTTTAAATTCGTCGTTTAAGGTAATGTGTTATAAACGAGTTGATTTGTTTCAGGGTTTTGGACCGTGTTCTTTGCTTTTCTTTTATATTTTCGTATTGTTATCCAGCGAAACGAATTTATTCTATTGAATAAGTCAACGAATATATTATGACGTCTAAATCCGTTAATCCTCAAAAGAATAGGCCATCTATCCTTCGTTTTTCAAATTAAAACCTTAAATAATAATGGTAAAATGAAAAGCCTTATTAACGTCGTACGTAATCCAGTCTAAAAACTCAAAGTAAACGTTTCACCAATAGTTTATTAAAACGTCTTAATAATTTATAATAAAAAAGCTTCGTGTAAATTTTGGCGGCCTAAAAAAAATATAACTGTATTACTGACCCAAAGAATTAGTTGGTTATTTAGTAATATAATATTAATAATTATCTTGTAGTTAAAATTTATATCACTTTAAAGGCGAAATTTAAACCGTCGTGGGGCCTATAAGTAAAGCTGGTACTTATAACAAAACTTTTCGCTAACTTCGAATACGTCATTTCTTATATCTATATGGCTTACGGGGTGGAGCAAATATAAAAAGCGTTTAGCAGCTAAGTATTCGAATCGTCGGTATAAAACTCGTAATTTTAGTTATGTTAAGTAAGTAAATTGAATTATACGTGTTTCCGGGAAAACTTATAAGTGGTCGAAATTAAGTTTAAGTGGTACGGATACGCTATTTAAGGCGCGGATAACTTGATTAGTCGTATTTTGGACCTTAATTTTGAATTTGTTTATATTAGCTAATAAAAGTAGAAATAGTATTTCAAAATCTATTACATAAAACTTAATCGGTTCAAGACGTTTATTTATAACGACTGTTCCAAACGACGTCGTTTTATCTTTATTAAATAGAACCTTTCGATGTTTTCCTATCCGGTTTAGCCGAAACTTCGAAAATTTCGCCGTATGTACGTCGAATTATCGCTTTCCGGCCGTCGATATTTCAGTTACAATAATATTAGGCATGATTCCCTAAAACCTAATTTCTTATTTGTTAAAAGGAGTAAATTACAATGTTATACTAATGTTGAAAACTTATTTTATATAATTAAGCCTATAATATATATAAAAAAAAGGTATCTTATAAACCGATAAAAATAAGTTAAGCGTTTTTATCATCGTAGGTTAACAAGTTAATATCGTTTTATTTAAGGTCATTTTTTCCGGATGTATTTTTATAGGGGTATATGTCGAGTTCATTATCTGTATTTTCGTATTCAACTAATTATATCGTAAAATTAGCTTTGATCCAATTCTTAAAATTATAGTTATCTTAAAATTATTGTTTAATTCGAATTTCTTCGTAAACAAGGTGGTTTGTAAACTACAAGCCGATTTTACCGTATACGATATACCGTTTTTACAAACTTATAAGGCGTCGTATGTTTTTTCATAAGTATTATTATATTTTTGGTACGTTTTTTCTATTTTCTAACGACCCTCCCTATTTTTTATTACTAGTGTTTTCTCCCTAGTATCTATAATTTAAGCGTTTGTTTTGCCTCGAGCAAATTTTTAATCTCCGGTTCAAAATATAGCAAATCGTTTTGATAAGGTTTATTTTAGTAATTTTGGCTTCGCCTCTGGTTTATCAGTTACGAATATTAATCCAAGACTTATTTATCAGTGTATAAAGGTTTCCAGTAATATTTTGAAGTTTATACAAAAGGCTTTTACGTTCTTTTTCGGTTTAAAAAATACAAAGTCGAAATTCGGATTTTTACGACAAGTTTTTATTACTATTTAAATAAATAATTTATCGCCTTTGTATTTCGGTCCGAAGGTTACTTAGCACTTTTGAAACTTCGTTAATAAAGCGGTAAAAATTTCCTATGGTTCTTTATTGGCGTTTTGCTATTTTTTTTTCACGGATTACTAGGTTATATCTGTTTAGTTTTTATCGTAAAGTTTATAATTAATTTCTGTATTAAAGTTGGATTTAACTTGGGTATAACACATTATTAATATATTTAATTACATAAATCAATTTGTATACTATTCGTCAACTTATTCGGAAAGTATACTAAGAAAAATAATATAAAATTGGGGTAATTTAATATTTAATTTTTCACACATATCAAGTATTATTTGTATTTCATTATTAAATACGTCATATAGTTTACCATTATAATTATTATCCCTATCCTATAACCTGGTAAAGTTAATTAATTTTAAAAGGGTATTTTTATCTGTGAGAAAACGATATGGTTAAAAGTTGCGGTAAATGTCGTGGTTTATAGGTATCGGTCCGTAGGGTACATATTAGCGTTCTACGTCGCTTGTCAATTTTATGGTCGGGTTATTCTTTATATCCTCACCGATTCTTTTATAGTTAATCGGGTTATTTCCGGTATTTCGGCCATTCCCGCCGTGATCGATCGGATTATTCCAGTGTTCGGGAAGTATTCTTATATTTATGTTGGTTTAAAGTCGCGTTTTAGGGGTTTTTTGTATTCAACCCGCATTATAAACAATCGCTACGGTATTTTCTCCTCTTTCCTTAATTCCTTCAGTTCTATTTCTGCTTCTTGATAGGTATTTAGCCTCGTTAAACTCCATATTTCAACCTATAATAGTTTTTCATAATCCCGGTCGATAACCTCAAGTAAGTGTTTTTAAAGTTTTTTTAAATAATTTTCTTTTACAAACTTTCATTTTTTTACTTTATCGTTCGTCCACTTTAGCATTTATATTAGTTAGGCCGTTACAAATAAGGCTTTTACGATACGGTTATTACTTTTACCGGGTGTATTAATAACTTTATTTCGTTATTATTTCCGCAGGATTTTTGTAATTATACTATTTACTATTCTCTATATATCTAGTAATTAGTCCGTAAAGTTTTCCCTAAAATTTTCCAATAATTTATATCCCTTAATTTCGCTATTATAGTAAATTAAAATCATATTCGTAACGTAAGTGTTTACCGTATACGGGTGAAAAATCCTATATTCAAGCCTCGATTTTGTTATTCCAAAGGTTAAAATCCAAATATTTAAGGATAATATTACGAAATCACGTATTTGTATAAAAGTCATTTATATATTTGTTAGATTTTATCGAATCCATTATTAGTAAATACATTATATGTTTGTATATGATAGCTTATATATACGTTAAAGTGGTTTAAAATTTAATATAATTATGTAAACGCAAATGAATTAAGGTAATGAAAGCGATTGGAATAATGTTTACTAGTATTTATTAGTATAAATAAGTTTTAAACGATAAATAGAACGTAATTACAATCTAGTTAGGCGTTCTAAATGAGTTTTATTAACGCTTAATACCGTTACGCTGGCCAAACGGCGAAGGAAAACTTGAACCTTACAAAAAAGACTAAATTTAAATAATATAAGGCGAACGCGGAAAAATAGATAAGGTAAAGGGGATATAATTATATGGTTCGGTATTTGGTAGTCGATTCGGATTATTATATTATAGCAAAATTGAGTAAAAGAGTTGGTTGGTTTTTTAGTTAGTAACTGATAATGTTAAGGACGTCTATTTCGTTGTTTATATATAACCAATCGTAGTACAGCGATCGGTATAAATTATTGAAAATAGAATGAGTCCTAACCAAGTGTTTCGAAACTTAGTGGTTTTTGGCTTACGTGGCCTAATACGTAATAGAACTCCTTTTAAAAGGGGCTCATTTACTCGTTTAAAACGCTAATACAAGTTGGCAGTTAATGGAACGGAGCTAATCTTTTTAAAGTTACTCCGGATCTTATAGTTATGTAATGCTTTGAGTTTCTTGGCGTTCCCGCATAATTCTATAATTCCGTATAATTTTTATAAGGCGTAGTGTTAGAACATAGGCAGTTGGAATCGCTACAACATCCCGCTATAAGTATTTAACGTATATTTTTCTCTTTTTTCCTAAGTTATTTATAGTCGATGGAGTCAGCTATCAATCGGTATTAGTAAGGTCTTCAGCCTTCATATTTACGTTAAATAAGGTCTTTACAAAAGTAATCGTTGGATTGGGAATTTCAATATAAAAGGGATGATTCTCTAAGAAAAAGCATATAAAGTTATACGTTACAGGTAAGGGTTTATAAGCCCTCCACCTAAAGCGTATTATTTTGAAATACTTCTTTTAAACCGATCCACGTATTTCCGTCGGTTTGGAATACTCATTTTAAACCGATTTATGTTTGTCGTCAGTCTGGGATAGCCATTCCAATCCGATCTATGCATAATGCACTTTACGTCTTGCAAGAGTGCAGCCTGCAGCATGATACGTTACCTTGCACCCTGTAGGAGTGCACCTTACAATGCAGTGTACTTCTACTTGACCTATGTATACTATTTATGAGAGTATATAGTAATATCCACAGATACGTTATTTAAGTTATCGTTAGGCTTTAGCGACGTTAGGTTTATCAATCGTAGCCAAATTAGTTCCCTAGTCTTTTTGGCGAAAGTTAAGGCCGGCATTGATACTAAGTATACGGATTAACGATTTATCAAAGTTAAGTTGGCTACACATCGCCAACGTAGTGACCGGTTTGTAATTTCAAAACTTAAAGTCCATAATCGCTTGTTATTCCGATATTACAAAACCAGTCGTTTTAACAAAAATGGTATCGTTAGTTTGTATACCTACTAGGTCGAATTTTCTTTCTTACGTTACTAGTAAATATGGATCGTATATTAAAGATTTTATACCTAGACGTAATTTAAATTACAATTAGTATGTTGAAAACTAATAAAAGATTGTTTTAACTAGTTCATATAGTGGCTTAATACATGGTATTACCGCTTTCAAAATGTAAATAACACGTAGTTTGTATAAGAACTTCAATAATATAATATGTCGTAAATTCATTGTTTATTACATATAAACTTATGTTATATTACAGCTATTAAGCGTAAACTTGCTTTTAGTTTTTTTTAAGAAACTTATTATTCAAGCAACTACCAAACATAGGCTAATATATCGTTAGCGATTGCGTAAAGATCTAGTTTTTACCTTTATTACCATATCCTTATGCGATTATATGTACCTTTTTGTATGGCGCCCTGTGGTTTTACCCGTAACCTTGTAAATAATCCTCGACTTGAAGATCGTAACATCTAGGTTTTAGAGATTTAAATCGACCTTAGGTACGAATTTTATAACCCTTCGAGTTAATAAGCCGTTAATTTCGACCTTGTTGCTTTCTCTCAAAGTTTTGCCTGACGTTTTAATAATACCTTATATTCGAAGCTTTAGTGAAAGTTTTCATTATCTTTCTCTTTCATATTTACCTATATAGTATTATAGATACGGTCCGGTGTGTATTTCTTCTCTTTAACGTTCCTCTTTTTTAGGGGTCATCCTACTAGCAGCGTTTTATCGGTTTGTCGATAACGGGTAAAGAAGGTTAGTATTAGCTCTATTCTTAAGTTTAAGGGTTTTTATCGTTGGTAGCCTTAATATATGGCTTAACTTGTGTAATTCGAAAATATATAAAACTTTTGGCAGTTTTAATAACTATTTCAGAATTTACGATATTGAAAATCTTGTACGAGCCTTTTTATTTTCTTGGCTCCCGCTATACGAGAACTTTACTTTGTAACAGTAAAGTAAGCAAATCGATTATTATAGGGCCGTTTTTGGTGTTAAGGGTATTATTAATCTGGCGGCGTACCGATTCCTTTTGCAGTTTTCTGAAATATTTTTCGTAAGCTGTAATACGTTTTTAGGTACTTTTTAATGGCTGAGATTCACTCGTTAAGTATGGGTACGCTTTAAAAACCAATAGCGTTAGTATTAAGCCGTTAGGGCATATAATATCGTTTAGGCCCTTTACTATTATTTAAAAGCGTTTATTGTGATATGTAAAGCTTTTAATTTCTAACGTAAAAATGTTATACGTTTGGCGAAGTAAGGTATGTGCTCTTTTAACCCTTTTAATGCTCTAGTTGTCCTTTACAAACATCTATTCATACCAGATACCTATTATTTTGGTATTTTTCTAAAATTCCGCCGCTGTATAGTTAGTACCGGTATCATGAACAATGAAGTTATATGGGTTTAGGTACGTATTAATCTACAGTATCCTTAGCGTTTCTCATGTGTCTCTTGCCAAAAGGGACTTTAGGAAATTTTCCCCGTAAAAAGAGGTTATGGGGTTAATAATGTTAAAAACAGGTTTATTATTTAAGTAAAATACGTTGATAAAAACCTTGTAGTTGAAATTCTTGTTGTCTTTTAGTATGAACTTAAATTTTGGGGGGATTTAAATATGTGTTTGGTAGTAGTAATAAAGCTTTTTAATAGCTTGTAGGGCAGAGTATTCTAAATCCTGATGTTTTGTGGACTTTAAAACTTTTTATAACGTGTTAATAGTTGCGTAATTGAAACTTCGTATTATGACTCAACAGCTACAGGTCACACCAGTAGCGGCCCATAGTACTAATGAAGGAAATTAGTTGTACATAGCCTAACGGCAGGCATCTGGTCCCACAGACCCCCTAGGATTAGGGTTGTTAGGGATCCACTCGGCACACCGAGAACCGGAGACTGGATATGTTAGATATGCTACATATCCAAATGATCCAGTCTGGATATGTTGGACCACACACATATCCAACATATCTCACGCTACCACGTCAACTAAAAGAACTAGATATAAGGACATGGTCATCACCACGTTAGGTAGCTTCATTGGATAGTTCTTCAGTTGTCAATCTAAGTATTCAGTCTATATATCTGAATAGCCTCACGGCTTTTGATCATTACTTGCATGGTTACGATATTGTTCACTCATCACCTCTGCTACCTTCTTGATAACATAAACCCTCTGACACCTTCTATATACTTACGGGTATTTAGTGTGATCATTACAATTCGGTATAATTAATGTATCTTCTATTTCGTTACGTATAATACTATTGCTTTATAGCCTCGAAGATAAAATTATAGGTGCCCTTATTTAAAGGCGAGAGGGAATTTTTAACCGTTTCTAACCAGTTTGTCTGCGTTGACGTCGACGTTTACGCTGAGGGTTTTAATATTTTTTAAGTGAAGGAAGAAAGTAGTAAAGTTCTTAAGGATGTGGAACGTAATTGCTTTTACAATAGTTTAAACTACCGTTGTCCCTAGTAACGATGATCTTCTACCTGGTCTAAAGTCAACTTTAGCGTTGCTAATATCGTAACGATTAATTGCAATATCTGTATTTCTTTTCTTTCGTAATGTGACTTATTACAAATAGCTTTTTGTTAGTTACTTTACTGCCCCTATATCTGGCATAATATATTAAAACGTATGGTTCGTATAACAAGCGCAAAGATTAAAAGTATATAAGGGGTTAAGGGTTTGGTTTAGGTAAAGATAAGGATTTTTACCACCTAAACGGTATAAAAAGGTGTAATCGGCTAGTTATTAGGCCGTATTAGGGGTAGTATCTTTATATAACTTCATTTATTTAGGGTTATCATTGTTAATTACCTTGTCGCCCTTGAAGTTTGTAATTTTATTTAATTAGTACTGTTTAAAAGTAGTAGAATATTGGATATAATATACTTTTTTTTTGTTATTTCGCTCGGCGAAGGGGTGGAGAGTTAATCAATAGCTAGATTTGCTATAAATCCAACATCTCTTATGACTATTACGACGATAGTTCTTATGGTTCGTAGGTTCGTTTAAATTTTAGCTTTATTAACGTTAAAATAGCTCCTGCTTTTAGTCTATAGTCGATAAGTCAGACTTTGGGCGTTGAGGGCACCCGTATCTTTATTTGCGGTCGACGTAATTAACCACCGTAAGGTTTTATTTATCTACGTTAGGGAATTTGCCGGTTTAAAGGTATATACTAAGCGAGTTTATTATACGTATTATTACAGTGGTTAACGAGAAACGTAAATAATTAAAGAAACCTTCGCAGGTGGCATTTAGACGTTATAGTGCGTATTTAAACTCGTTAACGCCCGTAATTACTATTCGTACCTGTTTTCAAAGTATGGCTTCGCTAGCGTGGGCTTTCCCTATTACTTTCTAAAATAACATCAACTTGTTAATCATATGGTTAAACATATCAATTAGTATTTCCTCCTCTTTCTTTTGAATTATTATCGTCTCCTTTTTCGTGGTTGCCTAATATATATAGTATTATGTAATGTGGACATCGTATTCGAAATAGCCTTTTATACCGTTATAGATCTTTCGAAATGTAGTTACTCAAGTTAGAAAGGTTAGGTAATAATCTTTAGCATACCTTGACAAGATTCCGGGAAATAGTAAGTGAAAACTAAAAGGGAAAACCTCCATTTACTTATAGATGTTTAAAAAGGGTATTATCTTCGTATTGAGGAGGTTATATAGCTTTCCATTATAATTTTCTACATCGTTCCAAATTCTAACGAAGTCCGTAAAAAGCTTAAGGTTAATATTCACTATTTTAATAGGTCTTGGGGGTTGATCGCGCTAGTTATCCTAGTTTTTATTGGTAGTGTTTTCTGGTAGTTTAAGCCTTAAAGCCCCCAAATCAAGGTGTTAAGGATAGTTTCTAATCGCCTGGCCCGAAGGGTAAAGTCTTGTGGTATAACTTATAGTGGACTCTTACGTGTAGGCAAACCTTCCGTAAAAAGGTTTTTAAAAACTTGACGATCTTGCTTAAATAACTGGTGTAAAGCTCCGAAGTCAATTCTTTTAGCCGCGTTAGTGACCGCTACTTCACGTACCTTGCTGCCGCTAAAGGTGTACTCCGCGTTTCTGCGTAAAGGTGCTAAACTACCGAGAAGATTAACTAGTTCTTTATTATTAGCAAGTAAAGAGGCTTAACTTAGCTAAGGTTAAAGGGGAGATACTCTGAAACGTGTATGGAGGCGTTAAAGTTTTTTAACATTTTTAAATTTCCTTTAGAGTTCTTCAGGATTAGGGTCTTAAGGGAGATATTCTCATTGAGCCAATTTCAAAAAGATTTCGGCCAGTCCTAGTAACGTTTTCTCTAAAATATTAATTTCACGGCAGATAAATTCTTTTTTCAGCTTGGTGTTAACCATACGTTGGATTATCTTTTATATGTTTAAAGTCTAAGGGTTAAACAACTCACGGAAATCTTAAAAATAGTGGGTTCCACGGCCGTAATCGTTATCAGAGTCCGTGGCGATAATATATTAGCCAACGTAATTAGTTAGATAAGCCTTAGTTGAGGTTTAGTTAACATTTGTAATCCAAAGTTGTTTGTTGTAGTGGTTGGCGAAAACAGTTCCGAAGGCTTCGACTGACTTTATATATTTTGAATTTGGTTCCATCTTAAAGTTTTGACTTGTATGGAACGCGTAGAGCAAGGGATTTGGTGATTTTATGGCATGGGGACTTGGTGTTTTGGCGTAAAGTCGCGTGGAAACTTGGCGACCTAGCGTTGAGTCGCGCAACGTGGCTTTTTTAGCGTAACTTAGTATTTTCGCTTAAAGAAACAAATTTAACAATTGAATTGGGGTAAGAGAAGTGAAAATAGTAAAGTAGGGGCAAAGGTTTAGGATAAAGAGTAAGGTCGAAAGTCGTTTGTTATTATAGGTTGTTTAACATAAAGACTTCGTCGTTTTTCTCATAGTAGTAGCATCTGTAGTAGTACCAACTTAGCTGTTTAACAACTTTTATTTTAAGACTTTTAATGTTTAATATTAACGCTTTTCAACAAGTATCTTTTGTAAAGATTTCTTAGTGTTTTCAATAGAGATACCGTCGCTACCTCTAAGCTACCGTAAAAAACGATGTAGTCTCAAAGTCTCCTTTACTTATTACCATGAAGACCGACGAAACAGTAGAGACCCTTCGCAAGAATATTTCCTCTACCTTGGTTTTTCACAAAGTGTAACCGGAAAGTAGCTTTTTTCTTCTACTTAGCCAATCTTTACTTAACCCAATAAGCACTAATTAATGTTAGTAGGGTCTTAGACGTTGCAACGTTGTCGATTCGATTGGTCGAAGTAACAGTAGTATTACATTAGTCAATTGAAAGATATATTGTTCTAGGTATGGCAGACAGCTAGTCGGTTTGTACTGTAATTTATATGGCCAATTGCTTGGTCCGTGCCTTGGTATAAAGTTTGGCATACTGTACTTGACTTACAATCAATATAGTAAGTCCACACAAAACAATATACTCAACTTGTAGTTAGTATAGTTAACTTTACTGTAAGTAAAGTTGACATACTGCACTGCAAATACTACTCTTCCAATAGGCTATATATAAAGTTTTTGATATACGACCTGTATTTATTGATAAAGTAAAAGAAAAACTTTAGCCTAATAGATATATAAATTAATGATACCCTTTTAATTGGAACTGCTAACTTTATGGTATCGGAATAATATTATATTGAGAACTTTAAGTTCTGGAACTATAAGCCGGTCACAACGCTGGTGGAGGGTAATTTACTTGACTTAAACGGATTGTCCATCGGTATACTTGATATTAATGCCGGCCTTAGCTTTTTCCAAAAAAGTTAGGGTACTGATTTGTTTCCAATAGACAAAATTAACGTGGTTAAGGCCTAAAGGTACCTTTAATAGCTACCTATAATAGCTATATTGCTACTTTATATTGATCGAAGGCCTTCTACGACCTTTTTATCGCGAAGTAGGTATAAAATTCAATTAGTAAAGATTTTAACCGGCTTAATAAAAGGATTAACTGGTAGATACAGAATCTAAACCAAAGGATCAATATAGTTTCAATCGACCTGTCGAACGCTAAGCTAATAATATTTACGGAAAGGTCTTTTATAAATAACACCGACTTATCTTTACAGATGGACTTCCTAATAACCCTCGTTAACGAATATGAGCGGGAAAACCAGTTTAAAATTATCGGCAGCTCAATTTATTAAACATTTATTAAATACAAGAGAATTATTTGAAACGTGTTAGCTTCGGAGATTTACAATATAATGATAGGCTTTAATATAGGTATGATACTATAAAAAAAACTTAATATTATCACTAGGCATCTAAAGATTCCTTCTATTCCGGTGGTAATTTATACTGACTCGGGAATCTTACTAGAATGCTTTTCGAAATTCGGAACCATTAGCGAAAAACGCTTAATGATCGACGTAATAATACTTTGCAAAGCCTACAAAAGGAGGGAGATTAAGAAACCCCGATGAATTAATAACAAAGATAATACTACTAATTCCATAACAAAAGTATCGCTAAATAAGGCACTTAAAATGGTTTTAAATAGCAACAAACTAACTATACGTATTGAGGTTTACTTAAATAAGCCGCCCGAAAAGCCTAGATGATATGGCGGCAATCAAGGATGTGTTGTTGAACTAGAAGACTACCAGGGGATGAATAATGGTAACTTGTTTAATTGATATAGATAAAGTAGAAATTTACAAAGGCCTGTAGCGGAAAACTTTTTGTAGGAGTCAATAAAGTCGGACCTCAGAGCCGTAGGGCAATTGACGGTAATCGGAATCAATTAACAAGGGTCTAGCTGGTTAACGATATCGTAATTTAACGCTTACCAGAAAAAACTGGTTAATTACACTGGCGTACGTATACAAACTAAAAAGCCGCTGTTATTAAAATAGTAGTATTTGCAGTATAGTAGGTTAACTTTACTTATAGTAAAGTTAAATATACTAACTACAAGTATAATGTATTGTTTTGTTCGGTCCTACTATATTGACTACAAAGTAAGTACAGTATACTCCCACTTTACACTAGGGCACGAGCCAAACAATTAGACATATAAATTACTGTATAGCCTAGCTAGCGGTCTACTAAACCGAAAATAATACATCCACTACTTGACCATGCAATACTACAGTTAATAGAATCAATCGGATCGACAACGTTGCAACGTCAAATTCCCTACCAACAGTTATCTAATGTTTTAAATTATAAGCAATTAAATAAGAATTTGATCGTTATAATTATTACTATATCCTTAAACGATTAATCGTAATTTTTCGTACGGGCGGTCCATAGTTTTTCTTTTAACCTTGTAAACTATATTCGATTTGCAAATAATAACATGTAAACCATTGAATTACATCAATAGAACGAGTTAAATCACTCCTCATATGAAAATACCGTTAATCTCTACCTGATCGCTTTCCTTAAAGACTTACTCAGTATATTAATAATACCTTTAACATGTTACTTTATAGTAAATTGTATCTTAAACTTCTGCTTGGAAGAGACTTACGCCGTTATATATACCCTCACAGGCCTATAATCCTCGTCGCCGTCCTCCTCTTTAGTATGTATTTTTTTTTCTTCAGATAGTTTTCTACGCCATCGACGTTACATCAGCCTATTAAAGATCGGTTCTGGAGGATTGTATTAGTTAACACATTAGACTCGAAGGTCTTTGACATTAGAATCTTTATCGGAATCAAAGGGTATTTTATACAGCTTAACATTGATTGTTCGAAAAGTAATACAGTTGTTAATAGTTTTAACTACCACGTTTAAGTTATTAATACTTGAGATTTTATACGGACTATCACATTTACCTAGTTTTCGCTACGTAAAATCTTTACTTTAAAAGGGCAAGAATAATACGTTTATTATTAATGGTCTATTCCTGGTATTAAGGGCGTTATTAACCTGGTAGCATACCGATTTCTTTCTCAGTTTTTAGAGCTTTACTTTATATTATAAAACGTTTATGGGTATTTAACGATCATGAAAACTTAGTCGTTATACGAAGATAGGTTTTGAATACTAAAGAAATTAATATACGATTCTTAGAGACAATACTATCGTCAAAACCCTTTACCGCCATTGAAAGCCATGCTTTTAAACTTGTAAAGAGTTTATTTTCTATGGTAAATATATCTTAAGCCTTTTGTTAAAGCGCTTAAGTCTTTTCAACTTTACCAATACCTTAATACGCTTTAACAGGAACTATTTACACTAATTATTCATTGACTTAATATCAATTTAAAACTTTATCGTAGCAAAATTGGTACTAGCGTTGTGAACTAACACATCTAGTGGTCTTAGGTACGTGTTAATTTACAAAGTACGCAATACCTTTTACGTTTCTTTTGCTATAACGGTTTTAAGGAACTTAATGCCATGAAAATCCACAGTGAATTCAATAACATAAAGTACTAACTTACTGTATAGGTAAAATACATCTATAAAAACCTTGAAGTTAAAGTCCTAATCTTTCTTTAATGTAAACTTATACCCTAAAGGTATTAAGAAGCATGTTTAAAAGTAATAACAACACTATTTAATTGACTCAAGTACTAACAAGTCCTAATTTTTGTAAACATCCGCCTTTAAATCCTTATAAAGTCTATCAGTTACTAGGTAGTTAAACCTAGGTTGTAATTAACGAAGTTCCGATTCTATCAAATTTAATACCACTACCTCTATCTCTTAAAGGTAAAACCAGAGATACTCTCATTTAAAGCTAAGTAAAAACCTCTTGCCACCCCTAACCTAAACCAGTTCATTAGTTTAAGTTTCAACGTTAATGCTGAGGTTCTTCATATCTTCAAAGTAAAGAAGGAAAGGGGTAGGGGATTCCAAGATGTAGACAACAACAGGACCACTTGATGATATTCCAGTTGATGTGGTACTGGGCAAGATCAACATCGTGTTCGAAGTAATCCTTAAGATCATCGTAGATTTCACGGAAAGAGAAATAATTCGTTAGGTACCAAAGTTAATAATCATCGGCTTTCTAGTAAAGATACTAGGAAAAAGCACGTGAAAACCTGGTAATTCACCCCTTATCTGGCGTCAAATGTTGAAAAACAGGCGCAACTTGATGTCTAGAAGATTATATAGCTTACCATTATACTTCTCCTTCCCTTCCCAAATCTTAATAAATGTGGTGATTACTGAGTAATCCGTATTCAACATAGGGACGTGTCAAGGTAAAAGGGTGATATACTGGTTGTCAAAACCCTTCGAGTCCCTCAACTAGTATTAGGAAAGGTAATATTGTTAGTGGGTAGGATAGTTCCCTCTAGTAAAATTTGAAGGGAAAAAGCTAATAGTCGTACCCACAAGAAGCTCGCACGTAAAACCGTTTCTTCCTTGGTTTAGCTGCTAAAATTGAATGTACTCAAGGGTTTGAGGGGAAAAGTTTTAAATGTTTCCGCCGCAAAGAACCTAATAATACTCTTCTTAGTATTAATGGATACGTTGAGATTCCTACATAATTGATTAGTAATCTTAAAAGCTTACGGCACATAAGTTAATCAATTACTCACGGCTAATGAAACTAACACGTTGCAAAACTTATGTAAAAGGGTTTAAAAAACTTATCAAGGCTTAGGCGTGCCCTTGGAAATGTGTTTAAGGGCGTTAAAAATGCTATCACCAGAAATCCCTTTGCTTTTTCCTTTGTATAACCACTATGCGTTTTTATCGATAACGTATTCGTAAAGTATTTCCGCCAGATTAACATTTTTTCAGACCATTAAAGGGAAGAAGATCCATCGTTTACGTAGGTTAACCCTCACCTTTAACTTCAATAACTTTTCGGTTTTTTTCTACATATTTAGATTCCCATCCCTAAAAAACCTCGATATAATTGAACCGGGCTTTAACGTTTAAATCTTAATCGTCGTAGTTGACATCGAGAATAAAATGTTCGATGTAGTTAATAAGGTACTCGAAAGTAAAGTCTTCGTTAACTTCTTTAATCCAAAGGTTATTATTGAAGTGCTTAATAAAGGTGGTTCCGAGGGCTTTAATTATCTTCTTTCTAATGGGGTCGGCGATAATATCAATTCCACCGTACTCCAAAACCATCGTAATGAATATTAAGAAGGTATAAGGGATAAAAGAGTGATGTAAAGGGGTAGGTTATAAATTTGACGTTAAATTGAAAGAATAAGATAATAAATGTAAGGACTAGATCCTTGTTTAATCTCCTATAGTCCAAAAAATCAGCCCATATTTAATCATCGTGATTATTACCAATTTGACTATTAGCGTAAGTGGTGAGTTCAAACTTAATAGCCGGGACATAACGCAAGCATACACGTAGTTTGCCCCTGATCTTCAGCAAATTATACCGCTAAAAGTATAGAAAGAATTGAGGGATAAGTTTCTGGCCGGCGCATTAATACGTTATATTAAGCTTCTATACTAACTAGCCAGAGAAGGCGTTTATTGGTTTTGGACCTATTAAACTCACTTGAAAAGAATTTAACCATCAAGACTTTAACTTTTAACCAGAATTTATGGATTACGTAAGGCAAAGGTTTCGGTATCGTTTATATACAAATTAATAATACCGTTTTCCTCGAAAACTTCAGGTTTTTAAGGCGGGATAACGTATTATTAGAAAGTCAGGCCTTTGGAAGTGTAAATAAATTAAGATGTAAATCAAGGTTATATAACTTAAGTTTAATAAATATTCAATCCGTATTTATGATATTAAAGCTGGAAATACCAATAGTATATGTATTAACTTGGGTTAAAAAGGAAGAGATACGTGCTTAACGACGATAAACAAAACCGACGGGGTAAAATTACAATAGTACTTAAAACAAAAGGCTTGTACGGCATACATTACCATATTATACCAATAGAAGGCATCGTAAAACCTATTTATCGCTGTATGGATACATGATTAAGAAGATAAAGACTTTAACAAGTTAAATGAAAGGATTTAGTAGTAAATACCCCATTCCAAAAAAGTATTGATATGGTTTTAGTAAACCTGACGACAGTGAAAATAAATTATTTTTACGGATAGCTCCTTCTTTAACAACACTAATTTAACATTATAGATTGGGTTCTTTATAATATTCGTTAACAAAAAAAAATCTAAAAGGTAATTTATAATTACTGGAAACCTTATATACTGAATGTTCATTAAATGTAAACGTATAATACAGATCGTATTCGTATTAAAGGTAAACGGTATGATAGTAGGCCTTCACATCGGTATAGTCATTAACGGCCCATTTAAAATCATCACCAAACAGTTAAAACTACCTCTGATTCCTGTAATAGTATGTAAAATCTTTTGAAGCCTTTACGAGTGCCTATTAAAACAAGTTACAACTAATGAAAAACTTTGAATAATGAACGTAATAGTGTCAAAAGAGGTTTAAAAAACCTGGAAAATTGATAAGCTTCGATGAATTAACGGTAAAGATAACTCTACCAACATTATAATTAAACCTACGTTTAATAACGCCCTAAAACGGTTTGTAAATAAAAATACGCTAACTATACGAATCGAGGGTTGCGTAGATCGCCCGTCTCGTAACTTGAAGAAATAGGGATGCCTTAATAAACTCGAAGCTTAATGGAGTAATAGCGAAGGTGCAATAAATGGAATTATTGACAAAAAGTACGTAAATAATAGAATACTTAATACGTATAAATCTGTGGCAAAAGACCTGTATACAAGAGTTGAGAAACGGAGGGCTGAGAGATGTGAAATGAAGGGCTGTAATTAATGTTAGTTTTAATTTAAATTAACTGAAATTGAAAAAGGTTTGGCTTGTGAATTAAGGAGGGATTTAAGAGGTTTCCATCAATTGGTAGCTATCTATGCTGGCATACAGAAATAAAACAAAAATCCGCTAGTATTGGAATATCAGTTAAATACAATACAATAAAGTTAACTATACTAACAGTTAGTTAATTATATTTACTACAAATTCACTCCAGTTTATAGGATTAACTATGAATCTAGTACACTAGGTTCCCACTTCAAAGTGAGGCAAAGGCTAAAACAATTGACTATACAAACTAGCGTATAGACCGGCTAGCGGTCTGCCAAACTTAGAACTTACAACTAAGAACCAATTTCATTGAAACACCAGTTAATTAAACCATAGTGATTCGAATCTAGTACATTATAATGATACAGACCTACTAATAACTTGAGGAATTTTTATATAATTTGACCTATTTAATGCAGGAAATGGCTGCACCATTAGAGGTTTTGACTATTATATTTAGGTTAGCGATAATTAATATATTATAAACCCTACCACATCTTCCCGGAATTTTCTACGTAAATATTTCACTTTAAAGAGGTAAAGATAAAACGTTTATTATTAATTATATGTTTATGGTATTAAAAGCGTTACAATCTAGAAGAGTGACAATTAGTTTCTCAGTTCCTTTAACGCTTTTTCATGTACTGTGACAAGTTTTTGTGTACTTAAAGAGATTTTAATTTAGTTGTTATACGTAGGTATGCTCCCAATACTAATAAAGTCAATATAAGAATTTTAGAACTAATAGTCTTGTTAAAACATTTGACTGCGATTTCTAACTGTGTCTTTGGATTTAAAAAAACCTATCCATATTTAAGTAAAAACATGGTAAACACTCTATAAATATACGTATGCATTTTCTACTTGATAAATAACAAAAAAATTTAAGAAAGATTAATTTGCATTGAATACCTATTAATTTAATATCATTTCAAATATTTATAGTCTTAAAGTTGGTACTTGAATCGTAGATGAATACATGAAGTGTTTGAGGTACATATTAATATATAAAGTGTGTAATATTTTATATGTATTTTTTGTTTTTATTGGTAGGACTTTAGACATTACAACGTTATCAATTCGATTGGTCAAAGTAATAGTAGTATTACGTATTCAAGTGGTGGATAGATTATTCCATGTTTGGCAGACCGCTAACCGGCTTGCACAGTAATTTATTTAGCCAATTTCTTGGCCCATAGCTTGGTATAAATTTGGCTTATATTATACTTGACTTGTAGCCAATATAATAGGCCCACACAAAACAATATACTTAACTTGCAGTTAGTATACTTATCTTTAATATAAGTAAATTTGATCTTTTAAACTATAATTACTACTATTTAAACACTAACTGCTTTTTATTTTGTACGCGCATGCTAGTGTAGTGAACTAATCTTTTCCGGCAACCGCTAAATTACGTTTTCGTTAACTGACTAAACCCCTGTCAATTTTAGTTAATATTCATAGGAAATTAAACCTATCTGCACTTAAATTTACCCTATTTGCCTTTAATTATCCTATGGCTCCGAATTCCAACTTTATTAGTTTCCATAAAAAGTTCTTTCCCTCTAGGCTTTTACAAATTTTCAACTTGACCTTTCTAATCAATGATGTTGTTATAGTTAATTCCCTTACAATCTCCTAGTTTGCCAACTTATCCCTGTCTGATTATACGTAACTTGTCCTTACCAAGTAGCTTATTAACGTAGCCCTCAATTCGTATAGTAAGCCTATTGTTATCTACAAACCTTTTAAGGGCCTTATTCGGTGATATCTTCGTTATAGCATTAACAAGGTTATATTTCCCATTAATCTATTGAAACTGTTTAATCTACCTACCTTTTTAAGCTTCGCGAAGTATCATTACGTCGATTATCAACCGTTTTTCACTGGTGGTTCCAAGCTTTAAAAAGCATTCGAATAAACTGATCGAGTCGGTACAGATTACCACCTAAAAAGAAGGATTTTTTTAGCTGCCTGGTCATAACTTTAAGGGTCTTCTATAGTGACATACTTATATTAAAGCCCGCCATCATATCGTAAACCTCTGAAATCAACACGATTCATAAAATCTTTTTGCATTTAATAAATGTTTGAAAAACTAGGCTACCGATGATCTTAAATTGATCTTACCGATTATCTTTATGAACAAGGGTTATTAGGAAGTCGATATGTAAAAATATTTTAATATTATTTACGAAAAACCTATCCGCAAAAATTATCAACTTGGCTTTCGACAGGTCGATCGAAACCATATCAATCACTCGTTCCAGGTTTCGTATCTACCACTTAGGCCTTTTATTTAGCTGGTTAAAGTCTTTATCTATTAGGTCCTGTACTTATACCGTAATTAATAGGTCGTAAAAGGCTTTCAATTGACACAGGGTGGCGATATAACTGCCACAGGCACATTATTTCAGGTATCATTAAGTGTTAGCCATATTAGTTTTGTCGATTGTAGTCAAATCAAAGTTTTAGCCCTTCAAGCGAAAACTAAAGCCGGTATTAACACCAAGTATATGGATTAACGATCCGTTAAAGTCAAGTCAAGTACCTTTCGCTAACGTCGTAACCGGATTATAATTTTGAAACTTGAACTCTTTAATCGCTTATTATTCTAATGCTACAAAACTAGCTTTTCCAATGAAAAGATTATCGTTAATTTATATGACCATCAAGCTGAAGTTTTCTACTTACGTTACCAAAAGGCACGGGTTGTATATTAAAGACTTCATACCTCACTATAACTTAAAATATGTTGAATAAGTAAAAAAAAAAAATAGATGTCTATTTCTGCTAATTCGTACAATGGCTTAATATATCGCATTACTGTTTCCGGAGGATAAATAACACGTAGTTCGTATATCAGCTTTAATAAAACGATCCGCTATAAGTCGTTTGCTAACTATATGTATACTTACGTTATATATCGACTATTAAATGTAAATTTACCATTGGTTTTAGCTAGTAAACTTATTACTAAAACGACTATTAAACGCTTGTTAATCTTTTGAATCGTTGGTAATTACATAAAAATTTAATCTTTGCCTTCATTATCATATCTTTAAGCAATTAGGCGTGACTTTTCGTATAGTCGCCCCGTGGTTTTACCTTTAAACTTGTATATAATCCTTGACTTAAAGGTCGTAATATTTATGTTTTAAAGGTTAAAGTTGTCTTTCAATAATGATTATATAACTTCTCGAATTAATAGGCCGTTAATTTTAACTCTATTGCTTTTTTTAAAAGGTTTAACGGAGATTCTAATAATGCTTTGTATTTGAAGTTTCAGTGTCAAGTTTTCATTGTCCTTTTTTTTTCTACTTACTTAAGTGGTATTGTAAATACGACTCGGTGTGTATTAATCCTCTTTAATATTACTTTTCTTTGGGAGTTGTCTATGCTAACGGCGTTTTATAGGCTTATCGATAACAAGTGGATGAAACTCATATTAATTAAGTCGTTTGGTTTAAAAGTTTTTATCGTTAGCCGCCCTAATATAAGGCTTAACTTGGGTTATACGAAACGTTACGTGGCTGTTAACAGTTTTAACAACTACTTTAAAGTTAATGATACTGAAGGTTTTATATAGGCCTTTCCATTTACCCGGCTTCCATTATACGAGGACTTTACTTTACAACGGCAAAGTAAGTACGTCGATTATCATAGTGCCTTTTCTGATGTTAAAAGCGTTATTAACCTAACTTCGTATCGATTCCTTTCGTAATTTCTTCAATGCTTTCCCGTAGGCTACAGCTTACTTCTGGATGCTTACTAATAGCAGAGATTCAATCTTTAGGCGTGTGTACGTTCTAAAAACTAATAGCGTTGGTATTAAGTCGTTAGGGCCTATATTATTGTTCAGGCCCTTTACCGCTATTTAAAAACATGCTTTTAGATCCGTAAAACTTATAATCTTTAGCGTAAGGATATTATACGTTCGCAATGTAGTGCGTGTATCCTTTTAACCTTTTTAATACTTCAGTAGGCCTTTACAGATACTTATTTATACTAAATCCCCATCATCTTCATGTCTTTTTAAAATTCCTCCGCCGTAAAATTAGTATCAACATCGTAAACGACGACGTCAAGTAGGCCCGAATACGTATCAATCCATAACATACTTAACACTTTCCACGTATCCTTTGCAAATAGAGACTCTAAAAACTTAAATCTGTAAAAAGAGGTTACCGAGTTAACGATATAATAAATAGGACTATTATTTGAGTAAAATATAGTAATAGAAACCTATTAATTAAATTATTTATCGTCTTTTGATTTAAACTTAAAAAAAAAATTGGGCCGGGGGTAGGTATACGTTTAATAATGGTAACAATGGTTTTTCGATAGCTTTTAAAACGAAGTTTTCTGTATTTTCATACCCTACAGATTTCAGGACTTTATACAACCTATAAACAGTTGGGTACTTAAAGCGCCGGTGTAATTGACGTATTTCTAACTCCATTAGGTTTAATATCGCTGCTTCCAAGGCTCAAAAATAAAATTATAAATACTTTCATTTAAAGGCGAGGGGAAGCCTTTGACCGTTTTGAATAAGTTTATTGGCGTTAATATTAACATTGACATCGAGGGTTTTTATATCCTTTAATTAAAAGAAAAAAAGGGTAGGGGACTTAAGGATATGGAAAATAATTAATTTAATAACAGTTTAAATTACTATTATCCTTAATAACGATAATTTATCGCCTGGGCTGAAGCAGATTTTAACCTTATTGATATCGTAGAGATTAATCTCGGTGGCTGTAGTACTTTCCTTCTACAGTGGTACGTATTACGAATAACCTCTTATTAAGTACTGTACCGTTCCTATATCTAATATAATACCTTCAAACGTATGTTCTACGTAACAATCACGAAAGTTAAAGGTATTTAAAAGGTTATAGGCTTAATTAGGGTAAAGGTAGGATTCTTTACCGTATGAGCGGTATAGGAATACGTATTCGGCTAATTATTAAGCTGCGTTAAAATAGTATCTTTATATTACTAAGTTTGATTAAAGGTACCTTTATCATTAACAGCCTTTTTACCTTCGAAATTAAAGATATAATTTAAGTAGTTTTACTCGAAAATAATAGGGTATTAAATGTGTTATATTACCGTTCTATGATTACACTCGACGTGAAGGTGGAAAATTAACTAACGGTTAAACTTGCTATAAATTTAATATCTTTTGCTCCTATTTCAATCATAGTTTTTACAGTTGAAAGATTCGTTTATATCTTACCTATATTAATGCTAACGTAATTGTAACTTTTAGTCTAAATCCTTAGTATCATATTTTAGGTATTAGGAGCGTTTATAGCCGTATTTTCGATCGACATAGTTAATTACCGTATGGTTTTTTTGATTCACGTTATGAAAGTTACTAATTTATAGGTATATACCAAAAGAATTTAATATAAGTATTATTACGGTTGTAATTAAAAAGCCCAACTGGCTAAAGAAACCTTCGTAAGTGGCGTTTAGGCGTTATAAAGCGTATCTAAATTCGCTAATACCTGTAACTGCTACTCGTACCTGCTTGCAAAATACAACTTTGTCAACGTGAACTTTTCTTATAGCTTACTAACACAGTATCAGTTTGTTAAACATCTAGTTTAGCACATCTATCAGTGTTTCCTCCTATTTCTTCTTAGCTATTATCATGATCTATCTTGTGGTGGCCTAATATGTATAGTATTAGGCAAAGTGGATGTCATATTCCAAGTAGCTTTTCATTCTATCGTAAACATCGCGAAAAGTAGTTTTTCGGGTTAGGAAGGTTAGGTAATAGTCCTTGATGTATCTTATAAGGATTTCGGTAAATAGTAAATAAAAATTAAAAAGGGGAACTTTATTTACTTATAAATGTTTAGGAAGGGTATTATCTAATTGTGTCAAAAAGATTGTAAAGCTTTCCATTATACTTTTCTATATCATTTCAGATTTTAGCAAAGTTCGTAAGGAGTTTATAGTTAATATTCATTATTTTGATAGGTTTTGGAGGAAGCTCGAAATAATCATCCCAGTATTTAATGGCTCTTATTTACAATTTAATACTTATAACCTCCGAGTCATAGTGTTAAGGGTAATTGCTAGTTGCTTGAATCGAGGGGTAAAATCCCATAGTAAAACTTATGATAGACTTGTGCGTATAGATAAACCTGTCTTAGGAAGACTTTCAAGGGGTTTTGCGATTCAAGTTAAAAAGTAAAGATATAATAGGGGTTTAGAGCTTCTGAGGAATTTAACGATCCTACTTAATCAACCGGTGGAGGGCACCATCTTTAATGCCATTTATCGCGTTAGCAGCTGTTACTTCGCTTGTTCTGCCACCACTAATTGCGTACTCCGCGCTATCACATAAAGGTACTAGTCTATCGAGTGAATCAATACGTTCCTCATTATTAACGTGTAAAGAGACTTAACTTAACTAGGGTTTAAGGGGAGGTCTCCTAAAACGTATATAAGGGCGTTAGGTTTTTAACGCCTTTGTCTTTCTTTCGTGGATTTTAAAGATTAGGATTTTAAGGGTGACTTTCTTATTAAGCTAGTTTAAAAAAGGTTTCGGCGAATTCTGGTGGGGTCTTTTCTGGAATATAAATACTACAACAAGTAATTTCTTTTGAAGCATATCTTGAACCGTATGTCAAATTATCTTCCACTTGTTAAAAGTCTAGTGGTTGAAAAACTTAAGAAAATATTAAAAATCGGGGGAGTTACGGCTGTAATTGTTAACGAATTCCGCGTTAAAGATATACTACCCAACGTAATTGTTTAAATAAGAATTGATCGAAATCTTATTAGCATCCATAATACAGAGTTATTCATTATAATAGTTAGCAAAAACAATTTCGAGGGCTTTAACTACCGTTATATATTCTTAATTCGGTACTATCTCAAAGTTCTGGCTTGTGTAGGACTTGTTAATCAAGGGACTTGGTAATTTAACGTAAAGTTGCGTGGGAATTTAGAAACTTGGCATTAGGTCACGCGACATAGCTTTCTCGGCGCGATTTGGTGTTTCAGTTTAAAATAACGATTTTAACAATTAAATCAACGTAGGAAAGAAGAAGAAAAAAGTAAAGTAGGGGTAAAGGTTTAGTATAAAGGATAAAGTCGAAGGTCGTTTATTATTGTTATAGATAAAGATAGAAGGTTGTTTTTTATAGTTAGTTAGCTATGAGACTTAGTTATTTTTATAGTAGTAGTACCTGTAATAATACTAACTTAACCGTTTGTCAACTTGTTGTTTAAAACTTTAAACGGTTAATCTCAACATCCTTAAAAAGAATCTTCAGTAAAGATTTCTTAGTATTTTTAATAACGATACCATCCCTACTTCTAAGCTGCCATAAAAACCGATGCAACCTAAAAATCTTTTCTACTTATTATTGTAAAAACCGACGCAACAGTAAAGACCCTTCGCAAAAATCTTTCCTTTACATTGGTCTTTTACGAAGCATAATAAGAAAGTAGTACTTTTTTTTACTTTGCTTATTTGTACTTAACCTAATAAGTAATAATCAGTGTTGGTAGGGCTTTAGATGTTACAACGTTGTCGATCCGATTGATTGAAGTAACAGTAGTATTATATAGTCAAGTGGTAGATGTATTTTTCTAGGTTTGACAGACTGCTAGCCGGTTTGTACAGTAATTTAAATGGATAATTGCTTGGCACGTACCCTAGTGTGAAATAGACGTATACTGTACTTGACTTGCAGCCAATATATCAGGCCTATACAAAACAATACACCCAACTTACAGTTAGTAAAGTTAACTTTACTGTAAGTAAAGTAGATCTACTGCACTTCAATTACTCCTATACCAATAGGTTTGAAAATTTTGAGAATCTTTTTGATGTAAAACGTTGTTACAAAGTTAATTACATTAATAATAGGCTTGCTTTCCAAGTACAATGTATTGATGAAAACTTTAAAATTAAAATATTAGTCATTTTTAATGTAAACGTTAATTTAAAGCGAGTTTGAAAGTATGTTTAGTAATAATAGCAAAGCCGTTTAATTTCTTCTAACGTTAACAAGTTCACATTTTTTTAACCAGTTGCTTCAAATACTTTGTATAACCTGTTAGTCACCAGCTAGTTGAACCGTTAATATAATTCACGAATTTTTAACTTTGTTAGCTTCAAAATCACTTCTTTTAGCCCTTAAAAGTAGAACTACATATGGTTTTATTTGAAATTGAGTGGAAAACTCTAGCCATCACCTTTAAGCAATTCGTTCATTGAAATATACACGTTGAAGCTGAAGTTTTTTATATCTTTAAGGTAAAGGATAAAAGGGGTAGGGAATTTTAAAATGTGGAAAATAATAGACTCAACAATTATTATCACTATTGTTAATACCAATAAAAAGAGTTTTTTTAAGGCCAAATCTAATTTGAGTTTTACTACCATTCGTATGGTTAAGTTCCGTAACTGTTGGTAGGACTTTAGATGTTGTAACATTGTCGATTCAATTGGTCAAAGTAACAGTAGTATTACAATAGTCAAGTGGTAGATGTATTGTTCTAGGTTTGGCAAACCGCTAGCCGGTTTGCGCAGTAATTTGTATGGCCAATTGCTTAGCCCATACTCTAGTATAAAGTAAGTGTATAATGTACTTGACTTTACAGTAGTTCCACAAAACAATACACTCAAATTTCAGTCAATGAAATCAACTTACTCGACAGTAAAGTTGACTGACTGCTCTGCCATTTTTATTATTCTAACGGTTAAACCTATTTACCAACATTGTAAAAGAAGAATCTAACCTGCAAAATTGATTCAAAAGAATACCAAAATAATGAAAAAAACAGAAAAAATGTTAGAATAGTATTACATGAAGTGCAGTAGATCAACTTTACTTACAGTAAAGTTGACTATACTGCAAGTGTATCGTTTTGTGGAGACTTACCGTATTGGGTGTAAGTTGAGTGCAGTATATTGCACTTTACTTTAGGGTACGAGCCAAGCAATTGACCATACAAATTACAGTGAAAACCGGCTAGCGGTCTGCCAAACCTAGAATAATACATCTAATATCTGACTACGTAATACTACTGTTACTTTGATCAATCGAATCGACAACGTTACAACGTCCAAAGCTTACCAACATTGATTAGTGCTTGCCTACTAGGTTAAGCACAGATAAACTAAGTAGAAAAGGAAGCTACTTTCCAGCTACGTTCTAAGTTATACAACCGCTGGGGTAGAGAAAAGATTCTTTCTAAAGGCCTCTACTACTGCGTCGGTTTTCATGGCAGTAAGTAGAAAAAACTTCTAGGCTGCGTCGGTTTTTACGGCAGCTTAGGGGTAGCGACGGTATCACTATAGAAAACACTAAGAAATCTTTATTGGTTTTTCTTGAAGACGTTAAGATTAACTATTAGAAATATTAAAGTTCGGCAAATTGGTAATTGGCTACGTTAGTACTACTATGAGTACTACTACTATAAAAACAACTAAAGTCCTATGCCAAATAACCATAACAAATAACTTTCGACCTTACCATTTACACCAAACTTTTTCCTATACTTTAATCTTTTTACTCCTTACGTTACTTTAATCGTTAAGTTCGCTACTTTAAGCGAAAACACCAAATTATACCGAGAAAGCCATGTTACACAATTTTACACTAAGTCACCAAGTCGTCAAGTCGTTAAGTTCCCACGCGACTTCACGCCAAAAAATCAAGTCCTTACGCCTAAAATTACCAAGTCCCTCGTCCTACACGCCTTTCATAAGCCAAAATGTTAAAATAGCTCCAAGTTAGAAATATATGAAAAAAGTTAAAGCCTTCGGATCAGTTTTCTTCGACTATTACAACTAGTAAATCTGGATTACAGACGTTGATGAAACCTTAACTGAAGCTTATTTGACCAACTACATTGGCCAGTACATTATCGATGCGGACCTCGGTAACGAATACAATCGCGATGCTCACGTTTTTCAAGATTTCCGCGATTTTTTTAGCCACTGGACCCTTAATATGTGGAAAATAATCCTACTAATGGTTAAAGCCAAGTTAAAAAAGGAGGTTACATGTTGTGGTATCTATATTCCTAATAAAATACCGGTAACATTGGCAAAAACCTTTTTTAAACTAGCTTAATAGGAGGATTACCTCTAGGATCTTAATCCTTAAAACTTTTAAGGAAAAGGGAAAGATGTTAAAGCATCTTAACGCCCTTATACACGATTTAGAATATTTTTCCTTTACCTTTAACTAAGTTAAACCTCTTTACGCGTTAGCGATAAGGAACCTATTAACTTGCTCGGCAGTTTAGTACCACTACATGATAACGCGGAGTACGCTTTTAGCGGCGGTAAAGTACGCGAAGTAATAGTCTCTAACGCGATTGAACGCATTAAAATTAAAGTTTTACACTAGTTAATTAAGTAATATTGTCAGGCTTTCCAAAACCTTTAAATACTTATCTTCCTATAACAATTTTATTACTAAGTCCCCTAAAAACCTTTTTCCTTTAGATACACCTACGCGTGCGAATCTATCACAGGCCCCACTACAGGACTTTATCCCTCGGATTAGGCGATTGGTAATTACCCTTAATACCGTGTTTTGAAAACTCTAAGGCTTAAATTACCAGGAAACACCACTTAAATTTTAGATAATTATTGTAACCTTTTTTTAAAACCTGTTAGAATAGTTAATATTAATTACAATTTAATGATAGACTTTGTTAAGTTTAAGAATAATAATAAAAAGTATAACGGAAAACTTTATAACCTTTTCAACACTAAGATAATACCTTTTTTAAATATTTGCAAGTGAATTAAAGTTCTACCTTTTGGTTTTCTCTTATTATTTCCTAAAATCCTTACAGGTTACGCTAAAAACTATTACTTAACCTTCTTGACGAGCGCTACTATGTTTCGCGAAATTTACGATAATATAAAGAGCCACTTCGAATACAACGTCTACCTTACGCAATATCATACATATTAGACTATTATGCGATGGATTATAATAATAACAAAGAAAAAGAAGGAAGAATTACCAATGTATTTTTTTAATGAAATACTTAATAAGCTGATAATATATTAAAAAGCAATGGAGAAAACCTATGTTAGCGAAGCTATACTTCGTAAATAGGTACGGGTAACCATTATGGGCGTTAATAAATTCGAATACACCCTATAAAGCCTAGATACCACTTGTAAAGGCTTTTTTAACCAGTTACGTTCCTCGTTTACTACTGTAATAATACGTATATCAAACTCGCTCGGTATATATTTCTACGCTAGAAATTTCCTTAACGTAAATGAAAAAGACTTTACGATAGTTCATTACGTCGACCGTAAATATGGGCGCCTACAATACCTAAAGTAAGGTCTATTTACCTCGGCACCAAATTAAATATGATACTTACACTAACGTTAATAAGATTTAGACGAACTTATTAACCGCGAGTACTATCGTCGTAATAGTGATAAAAGATTTTAAATCTGTAGTAAGGCCGGCTATTAGTTAACTCGCTACCCCTTCGCCGAACGTAATAATATGAAAGTAACGTATTACGTCTAATACCCTATCGATTCGAAATAGGATTACTTAAATCAGGTTATAAATGCTAAAAAAAATAAGCTAATTAATGTAGTTAACGCCTCTAAGTAGATTAAGTAACATAAAAATACTGCTTTTAATACAGTGATCTAGTAATTAGCCGACTATGCCTTTTTATATCGTTTAGGTAGTGAAAACCCTTACCTTCATCCTAATCATACCTTTAACCCCTTATATACCTTTAACCTTCGCGATCGTTATGCGAATCACACGTTTTAAGGTATTATTACAGACACTAGAGAGGAAAGGTATTTAATAGGAAGCTATTCGCAGTATGTGGTATTACGGAGGGAAAGCACCACAGCTACTAAGATTAGTCGTTATGATACTGATAAAGCTAAAGTTGGGTTTAGCTCAGGCGAATAATTATCGTTACTAAAAACAACGATAATTCAAACTATTATAGGAACGATTACGTTTTACATCCTCAAATTACCTACCCCTTTTTTACTTTGTTTAACGGACATGAAAACTCTCAGCATTAATATGGAAGTTAACGTAAACGAGCTAATTAAAAACGGCTAAATGTTTTCATTCTCCTTTAAGTAAAAACACTTATGGTTTTATCTTTAAGGTCCGAAAGCAATATTATTAAACCTAATAAAGCTGGAAATACTTTAATTACACCGATGTTTTAATTACCTAGCTGTTAACAGGCTATATAAAGTACTAAAGTCTGTAGGGTATAACGATGTGGAATATTTTTACCTAAAAGCCCTTAAAAGGCTTTGACACTATTACTAAACGTATACCCAAGCCCCCCAGAAATTCAATTTTATATTAAAAGATAACAAGGACTTTTATTGTAGAAATTTTGTTAATCTATTTTACTTATATAATAAGCCTGTTTTTTACGTCGTTAACTCCGCAACTTTTTCCCACAGAATTAAGTTTCTAAAGTCCCTTTCGGTAAAGGATACATAGGAAACGTTAAGAATGCTATAAATTAATACATACCTGGATCTATCTAATATCGTCGTTTACGATACCAGTACCAACTTTACGATGGTGGAGTTTTAAAAATATATTGAGATAATGGGTATCCAGTGTAAATAGGTATTTGTAAAAGCCCACTAAAGCATTAAAAAGGTTAAAAGAGCACACGCCCTATTTCTCTAAACGTATAGTATCCTTACATTAGAAATTAAAATTTTTATGAATCCGGAGGCATACTTACAAATGGCAGTAAAGGGTTTAAATGATATTATAGGCCCTAATGACTTGATTCTAACGTTACTAGTTTTTAAAGCGTACCTACGCCTAACAAGTGAATCTCCGCCCTCGATAAGTACTTAAAAACGTATTACAGCTTATAATAAAGTTTTAAGGGAATTACAAAAGGAATCGGTATAACGCCAAGTTAATAACGTCCTTAACATTAAAAATGTGCTTATAACAATCAACGTATTTGTTTTGCCACTGTAAAGTAAAGTCCTCGTGTAACGGGAGCCAAGTAAATGCAAGGGGCCGTATAAGATATTAAGTATCGCAAATTTTAAATTGGTTCTTAAAACGATTAACGGTCTTATGTATTTTCGAATTACCCATATTAAGCCGTATATTAGTGTCACGACCCAAGCATGATAGCGGGTCAGGAAGCAAGCTAGTGTGCAGCTGAGCCCAAAGTCTAACACATCAGGCGGGGAACACCTTTCCTTTGTTAGCGGAAATGACTAAGCCAATCATGTGATTAGAATCAGTGGAATCAGCACTGATCCAAGTGATTCAGTACTGAAAAATGTATAAAGGCACGGATATATAATGATACGGTCATCACCACATAGATAGTATTTCCTTCATAGCTCTTCAGTTGTCAATCTAAGTATTCAGTCTTGGTATATTCTGAATAGCCTCACGGCTTTTGATTATTACTTGCACGGTTGCGATATTGTTCACTCAGCACCTTTGCTACCTTTTTGATAACATAAACCCTCTGACACCTTCTATATACTTACGGGTATTTAGTATGATCATTATAATTAGGGCTATTAATGAGAAAGACTCTTAAGTTAAACGACTGAGTTAATACGAACCTTTTCCATCCGTTATCAATAAGTTAATAAAAGGTTATCGGCACGGACGACCCCCCCAAAAAATAAACGTTAAAAATGAAGAATATATACCGGGTCGCATTTATAATACTATTTGGATAAGTACGAAAAAAAGGATAACGAAAACTTAATAGTAAAACTTAGGGTATAAGGGATTATTAAAACTTCTGGTAAACCTTGTAAGAAAGCGACAAGGTCGAAATCGACGGGTTACTAATTCAAAGTATAGTAAAATTTGTATCGAAAGTTAATTTTAACTTTTAAAATCCGAATATCACGATTTTCAGGTCGAGAATTATTTACGAGGTTAAGAGTAAAACCACGGAGCTGCCGTATAAAAAGTTACGGTTAATCATTTAAAAATACGGCGATAAAGGTAAGGAATAGATTTTTATACAGTCGTTAACAATTTAAAAAAAATAGCGAACGTTTGGTAATTATCCTAATAATAAGTTTATACTTAATAGCTGTAATATCACGTAGGTTTATATATAGTTAATAATAGATTTACAATGGATTATATTATTAAAGCTATTATAGGGACTCCGTGTTATTAACTTATCATAAACGGTAATACAGTGTATTAAATTATTATATAGATTAGTTAAAGTAAATATTTACTAGTTTTGAACTTACCAGTTGTATTTCAAGTTCCGGTTAACGATAAAGTCTTTAATATACCATTTATATTTACTAATAACGTAAAAGAAAGATTTCAGTATAGTAAATATACAAATTAAAGATACCCTTTTCGTCGAAACGGTTAGTTTTGTAATATTAAAATAGCAAACGATCGAAAACTTTAAGTTTTGAAATTGTAAATCGATAACGACTTTAATGGAAATAACCAACTTAATTTTAATAAATCGTTAATTCGTATACTTAGTATTAATACCGGCTTAAGCTTTTGTTAAAAGGGCTAAAGCGTTATTTTTACCATAATAAACAAAACTAATAAGGTTAGAGTTTAACGGTATTTAAAATAATATATACGGTGTAGTTATATTATTATTCTATACCAATAGTAAACCTTATACAATTTATCTATTACGGTATAAGTATAAATATTAACGGATGAAAAATTTAATCGATTGAATAACAGGTTAAAGTAATAAATACGAAACCTAGACCGTAAAATTAATATAGTATTAATCGACCGTTTAAAGGCTAAGCTAATAATCTTTACAAATCGGCTTTCTAATAACCCTCGTTAACAAAGATAAGCGGCAAAACCAATTTAGTATTATTGGTAATCTGATTTATTAGACTTTCGTTAAATGTAAGAAGATTATACAAAACGTATTAGTTTCGGAAGTTTACGGTATAATTACGGGCTTTAACGTAAGTATAACGTTATGGGAAACTCTTAACATTATTACCAAATAGCTTAAGATTCCCTTTATTTCGGTGGTAATCTATATCGATTTGAGGAGTTTTTTCGAATGCCTTTTAAAGTTCGAAACTACTAGTAAAAAACGTCTAATAATCAACGTGATAGTACTCTGTGAAGCCTACGAAGGGAGGAAAATTAAAGAGTTTCGATGGATCGATAACAAAGATAATCCTATAAATGTCATAATTAAAGCTACTCTAAACAAAGCCCTAAAATGGTTTGTAGATAACAATAAGCTAATTATACGTATTAAGGGCTATATGGATAAACCACCTGAAAAGCCCAAATTACATAACGGTAAATAAGGATATGCTAGTAGGTTGGAAAACTGCCAGGAGATTGATAATAACGACCTGTTTAAGTAGTATAGTTAAAGTTGCGAAAGGCTGTGGCAAAAAAACTTTTTGTGGAAGTTAATAAACTCAGTCTTCAGAGTAACGAAACAATTGATATTAAATGGGGTTAATTTGCATGTAACTGGGTACCATTCAGTATAGAAGTTAACTGAAATTAATAAAGGTCTAGCTAGTTAACAAGGAGGCAATTAAATAGTAATCGGAAAAGATTGGTTAGCCACACTGACGTACGCGTATAAACTAAAAAGCCGCCAGTGTTGAAATAGTATTATATGTAATACAATAGGTCAACTTTACTAATAATAAAGTTGACTATACTGTAAGTGTATTGCTTTGTAAATACTTACCGCATTGAGTGTAAGTCGAATGCAGTACACTGCACTTTATTTTAGGGCATGGGCTAAGCAATTGACTATACAAATTACAGTGCAGACCGGCTAGTGGTCTGCTAAACCTAGAACAATACATCTACCATCTGACCACGTAATACTACTATTACTTCGACCAATCGAATCGACAACGTTGCAACATCTAAGGCTTACCAACAAAAAAATTAATTAAGTAAAGATAAGTAATAATAGTTAATAATAGTTAACAAAAATTAGTAAAATGATCAATAAGCTGTATTACGCATACAAAATAGTTATGATATCAATACAAAACTTATCGGTGTGTGTAAGTGGAAAAGTGGAAAATTTAATAAGGGTAGCTCTATAGGCCGCCTGCTAAATCCACTTACCTACAAAAACGTAGCTTATTAGGGACCCACCTGTACCAACGTCCATTTTACCTGTGCCAACATCCGTTCTCATTTTTATATTTCAATGAATTTATGCAAGTTAAACAGGTCCAGCTTGTTTGGGGATGCCGCATTTTGTCAGTTCGAAAGTGGCAGTGTGCATCCCATAATACTAGGGACCCTAAGCAACAAGTCAGTTGCTTTGTAGGTCAAGAAGGTAGTCAGGTTGATGATGTTCAATTCAGGCACAAACTTGTTCGTGTGTACTCATTCTACATATAAGTAAAGAAGACTCAACCTCGGTCAGACATGTAGGCCTCGGCCTGTCAACGAGGGGAAACTATCTACCTTCCTTTATAGGCAGGTAATTAGTTAGATCGACGGTGCAATGCAGTGCATGGCCGCATGGCCCTGCAGTGTGCCGTTGTATTGCATTACATGTATCCCTTTGGAAGAATACCCATCAGTTTGAAAGAATAGCTGAAATCCTGTGTATATAAATGTAGTTATACAGACCATTTAAGCCTGTATTATAATACAAGCAAGCTATTCGCCCTACTAACCTATTGACAACTATTTGTGTTGTTACGGGTTCTAAGCATAAGCTGTGACGGCAGGCACTATCTTCTGTTGCGGGAAGTGACGATCAGGGCTAATATGATCATACCCGATGGTCCATATGATCGTCGGGTAAACAATAACTCTTCCATAGACCTAATACGAATCGTCGTCGTCAATCATCATCAATCATCGTGAACACCGTGGATACTCGTTCTTCCAGCTGCAAACAAGCCACTAAGAATACACATTGTCAAGTACCAAACCCCACCTGTTTTCGGGCGATGGGATACTAAGGCGGGAGTGCTGGGAGAGGGGAGGGGGTACAAGTGCAGCAATAACAGCAACGGCAACGGCAATAACCTCAACGATGTACCTTTCGGGGGTATTTGTTCTTTTCCATCGGCAGCACAGCGGGCCTACGGCCACAATGAAGAATTTTTCATGGATATCGTGATTGACCCTACTCTAAGGGCAGAGACAAGATGTGTCCCTCTGTACAAAACGCCCTTCCCATGTGACAAAATCTCCAATCCACTATTCTCATTTCACTTTGCTAACATTCCAGGTATAATGTGACCTTTTGGCTTCGTAAATCGTTAAAATCTTGGGGCATGACATGGATTTGATAAGCATGCACCATCGTGCTTGAAGAACAGAGAAGACAAAAAGCATCGGGAAAAAAAAAAAAAAAAAAAAAAAAAGGAGGGAAAAGGACCAGAGAACATCCCTTGCTCTCAAAGGCTTTGCACTTATCCACCAGTCATGCGCGCTACGATGCTGACACGCTATGATGAAGAAAAGCGCTCACGGGGCGAACCGCGAACAATGCATGCGTGTGCTGCGGTCGCTGACAGTCTACCGCCATTCTCAAAAGTAGTGATATGGACAGCGGGCAAAGGAAATGTATCGTTGTCGGTGTAGCGCTGTCGTGACAGCATGAAGTTATAGGTGAAGCAAAATTCCAGGCTCTTGCTATCACAACCGCTGTCTGCAGTCGATGCACTTGCTTCAGTCTCGATAGATCGGGGAAATGGGTGGGCACACGGGCGGTGTAAGGCCGATGCACAACCGGACAAGCACGCACGGAGCACATGAAAGTCGCTCAGTACCTTCGCGGGCGGTCGTAGACAATCTCCCTCTCCCGTTCCACAATCTTCTCATCGTGCCACTTTGGGCGAGATCGGTGGCGACGAGCCTCTCGCGCCTCCAACTCGTCGCGGATCTCGCGCTCATACTCAATCTCTCGGATGCGCTCCTTTCTGCGGGCACGGATGCGGTCCGAAATCTCAACCAGCTCAAGGACGTCCTCCTGCATAACAGCCACTGTCAGTGACCACACCTTTACTTCCATCCGTCGGCGAGAACACGGCAGAACTTACATATTTCAGGTACTGCATAACGTAGAAGAACGATTCGGTCTCCTCGTAGTCGTAGCCGCACTCCTCGATCGCCTCACGTGTGACTAGGTCCTTGGTGACCTCCGTCCACATGTCCTTTGGCTTCGGGAGTGGCGAAGGGGGAGGCGCAGGCTGACTGGGTCGGATAGTGACACGCCTATCGGTCACCTTTTCGACCTCAACATCCCGATCACGACCCTTGTTGTAGATTTCGACGCTGAGATGATCATGCTCGGTACGAGGACGCGCATAGTCTCGTTCGGCACTGCGTTCCGCGCTGATCGTTGTGGTGGAAGATGATGTGGGCGGCGAGGCAGGCACAAGAGCACCCTCGCTTTGACGCTCGGAGATGAACTTCGCTCTGCGGGCGCCACTGTACCGTTCCCACACCACTTCAGCGGCGCCGCCACCAGCACCATCCATGCGGACCTTCTCAGTCCCAGGCGGCACGTCAACAACCGTCCAGTCCTTGGTGCGTCCTCCCCAGGCCTCACTCATCCCGCCACGGGAGCCAATCCTCCCGGTGATGCGCTCAGCCTCGTCCTCGTACTCAGGAGCTACAGACTTGGCCCTGGGCCGGGCCGACGAGCTCCGGTGCTCGTGTTCGATGTCCACTTTGAACTTGTGGCGGCCGGAAGAGCCACGACCGGAAGATATGATAACCTCATCCTCGTGGTAGTATTGCCGAGTCCGTGGCGGTGGCCGCTCACGAGACACGGAACGGGGACGGGGTCGGGGTTTGGAGCGTGAGCGGGTATTGGTGATATCAATCTCGGTCTCTTCACCTCTGTGGTAGATATCGATGTCTGTTTCCCTGGTATCCCTTGTCTCTCGCTTCACAACCTTGCGCGGAGGTGGTGGGGGCGAAGGCGGGCGTGCTTGGATCAGGCCTGTATTCGTGCAGCATCAGTGGCAAGATTCTT